>CM069868.1:32067471-32584971 GCA_036172795.1 Pelodytes ibericus | reverse complement strand
AGGAGCACACAGAACCAGAATGATTAATTGATTTCCTTCTGGTATCATGTGACTTCTGCTTGATGTAACCCAACAATGTGAGATATTAATCCAGGGGCATAATAATTATGGTCACAGGGATCACAACTGCAAATGGCCTGCCACTTTAAGGTTTCTGACCACCCCTGCCGCTCTCTCTCACTCTCACTCTCACTCTCACTCACACTCTCAAATGAAGTGAGCCGAGGTGCGTTCTCTTTCAGAGCTCCTCATATGTGGAATAGCCCTCCCGTTTCTGCTAAATCATCATCTAGTCTAAAATCCCTGAAAATAAGTATCTCCCAAATCCTCAAAACAGATTCTACCTGTTATTAGTCTCCTTCGTATACTGTACATGTTGTTCCTTATTTGTATCAATAATTATTTACCCTGTATGTTTTCCTTCCAACTTGTTTAATATATGTATGTATGTATTTATTTCTAATCTACTGTTAAATGTGTAACTGTGTAATTCCATTCTGGACTGGGTCCCCAGGACATACTTGAAAACAATAGAAATCTCAATGTATTTTTCCTGGTAAAACACTTTCTAAATAAAAATAAAATTGCATTTACTGAATCTTGAATATCAGGTGCAGTCGAGGAGATTTTGCCAGGTAATCTGTCTATTTCGGGGACTCATGCTTTATTCCACTGGTATACACATATAGTTACTGTGAAAGAACCCTCCAGCCCTGGGGTTCTTGGAGAGAATTAATGGCTTACCTCCTCCCTATATATTATGGACCCTGGCATTAAAAAGGGGTTTTAGATTTGGGAAGGTAAGTTAGTGGGTAAGTTTGCAATTTGCATTGATTACAATGTGTCACATCGGAGTATCACTGGACACTGGACTGCAGTTCTAAGAGTGCTCCATATAAACTTGTATTTGTTATATTTCATGTCATGTTTAAAGCTGTACATGTTCTGTGTGACTCCATTGTTCTCTGTTAATTAGTTTTACTGTTAAGTGATTATGTCCATTGTATGCCTGTACCAATTTAATGACTGGACCTAGTGGGGAACTGCAGTGGCCTGCCCCTAGCATTGTATGCCAATCCCCAGCTGATGTAATTATGTCAGTATATATGTGTGCTGTTCCTGTAATAAACTGTCATTTTTACTTCACTCTAACAATGGTATCATCTAGTGACTTTAGAGCACAATCTCCCCGTGGATGTCGGATTGTGGGTGCTTCGTCTTTTAGCTGTAGCGGCAGCAATTTAGCATGAAGGAGAGAACAAATGCCTGCACTCCAGATATCCGGTAAAAAAATATATCAAAATGTATTAGTAGGATACTGATCCAAAAATAATAAAACTGTACAACAACACAGGTAACAAAATAACAACACAGAGAAGGGATATGATTAAGTGTGGTTCTCACACGCAAGGCAAGTTCCCCTTCTCTGTATTATTTTGTTACCTGTGTTGTTTTACAGTTTTATTACTGTCATATCAGAGTCAGGGCCGGCCTTAGGGGTGTGCCGGTGGAGCTCACCGGGTGAGGTGTAGCTCCGCCCCCACCCTGTTTCACAGGGAGCCGCGGGCAGCATGAGAATGTGCTGCTCGCACTCCCCACACAGGGTATCGGAGGCAAGCATAATCACTGTGTATGGAAAGCGCGTGCAGCACATTCTCATGCTGCCCGCGGCTCCCCATGAAACAGGATGGGGGCGGAGCTACACCTCTCACCCGGTGAGCTCCGCCCCCTCACAGAAAGAACAAGGGGAGGGAGACACAGTACAAAGGGAGGAGGAGAGAGAAGAGGGGGAGACAGAACAGTGGAAGGGGGAGGGAGAAAAGTGGAAGAGGGGGCGACAGAACAGTGGAAGGGGGAGAGAGAAAAGTGGAAGGGGGGAGAGAGAAAAGTGCAAGGGGGGAGAGAGAAAAGTGGAAGAGGGGGCGACAGAATAGGGGAAGGGGGGGACAGAACAGGGGAAGGGGGAGAAGAGAACAGGAGGGGGGTTAAGAAAACGAAGGGGGAGAGAGAGAGAACAAATATGGGGAGACAGGGGGAGAGAGAACAGATATGGGGAGAGAGAAAAGATATGGGGGAGGAGGGGGAGAGAGAACCGGTATGGGGGAGGAGAAGGAGAGCGAACCGGTATGGGGGTGTTAGAGAGAGACAGACATGGCAAGGAAGAGGAAAGGGACAAACATGGGAAGTGAGAGACACATACATGGAGGGAGAGGAAAGAGACAGGCATGGGGGGGCGCCATGGGGGAGCCCCGCACAGGGCGCCGGAACAAGTAAGGCCGGCCCTGAGGAGAGTCCTCTATGTGGCTGCCCTCTCTGTGACTGTCTCTTCCCTGCTATGCAGGGCGGAGATATGTCGCTACGAGACACGTTGCCATGGCGACGACGCTCTCTCTCTCTTTAATGTTTTCGCTATGGTTCCTACGATCTGTATACCGGAACAGGAGAATCTCTTTCATTACACTCGCAACCAAGACAACGGTCGCGTCTTTCCCTAAAACCTCCTCTCTATGATCAGCACTTCCTTCTTCTGATTAACCAGATGCAGCTGACTACGGTAATTGGGGTTTTCTGATTGTTTAGCTATATAAATGGTTCCCTTCCCCACTGGTGTCATTTCACTGCTGCCCACCAGCTGATGAAGATAATTCGAAACGCGTCCTGTGGGGTGTAGCTGTGTTTCTTTTTAGTGCAATATCCTAACTGTTTAATAGACCTGGCCAGGCGAACAGACCCAGTGGGTAAGGGATCCTTGCTTTTATTCATATTTTTATTCTATTTTCTTGTTGTCTATTTGTGGTCTTTTATTTATTTTTTATAATACCACATATTTTACTTATGTATATTTATTTCTATGTGACCACTTATTGATCTTGCTATTGGCTGACATTTGCCATATATTTTATATATATATTCAACATGTCTATTTTTCTGTAATAAATTTATATATTTTCCCAATTTATTTGTCTTTGTAGTTCTTTTTACTTATTGTCTTTGCATATATATATATAGCGCTGTCTCATTTTTCATTGTTTCCAGGATATTAAGGTCACATAACACAGAGCACAGACCTTCTCCACCTGCCAAGATATCAAGCTCACATGTGAGAGAGCACAGACCTGCTCCACCTGCCAAGATATCAAGCTCACATGTGACAGAGCACAGACCTGCTCCACCTGCCAAGATCTCAAGCTCACATGTGACAGACCACAGACTTGCTCCACCTGCCAAGATATCAAGCTCACATGTGACAGACCACAGACCTGCTCCACCTGCCAAGATCTCAAGCTCACATGTGACAGACCACAGACTTGCTCCACCTGCCAAGATATCAAGCTCACATGTGACAGACCACAGACCTGCTCCACCTGCCAAGATCTCAAGCTCACATGTGACAGAGGACAGACCTGCTCCACCTGCCAAGATGTTAAGCTCACACATGACAGTGTACAGACCTGCAGGGCCGATCCTAGGGTCACAGGCGCCTGGGTGAAGGTTTTCTTTTGGCGCCCAAAGGTGGGCGTGGTTATATTATGAACTCCTCCCCTTTAGACATGTCTGTTCCAGACGCTATAGTCGGGGAGAGGGGAGGAGAACACAAACTTTATTTTGATGTAAAGGACCAACACAAACTTTTATTTTAAATAAAGATATATATTTTGCCATAATACTGTGAAGTGGTTTTATTTATTTCTATGATGCTCAGCCAGCAATATGGAAGAGTTTTTGCTGGCTAGCAGAATTAGTTTTTACTACCGTTCCCATGATGCCCAACCAGCCAAAGTCTGACTGAGCATCACTGGAAAAGAAGTACACAAAGAGCGATAAATAATATTTCACCATGCCAGTCACTCACGTGTCTCTCTCTCCTTATGCCCTCATGTCTTTCTCTCTCTTTCCCCCTACCCTAACATAGTAACATAGTAATTTAGGTTGAAAAAAGACAAAAGTCCATCAAGTTCAACCCTTCTACCTATCATTTCTGCGTTTTGATCCAAAAGAAGGCAAAAAAAACCCCTAAGGAAGCTTTTTCGAATGTTGCCTCCTAGGGGGAAAAAAATTCCTTCTTGACTCCAAAAGGGCAATCAGATTTCTCCTTGGATCAAAAAGCTCTATTATTAATGCTCATTCTATTATTAATACCCCTGTATGTTCTGCTTTTCTAAAAAATCATCCAGACCATTTTTAAATGCACCTAATGTGGTTGATAGCACTACCTCTCTTGGCAGTGAGTTCCATAATTTTATTGTCCTTACCGTAAAGAATCCCTTCCTTTGCTGCCTATGAAATCTTTGCTCTTCCAGTCTCAGGGGGTGACCTCTTGTTCTTTGTACATTTCTATTAATGAACAGGTCCCTGGAGAGCTCCTTATATTGGCCCTGCACATATTTATATAATGTTATCATATCCCCTCTAAGACGCCTTTTTTCTAAAGTAAATAAATGCAATTTTTTAAGTCTCTCTTCATAACTAAGATCCTCCAATCCCCTTATTAATTTTGTAGCTCTCCTTTGCACTTTTTCTAGTTCCTTAATATCCTTTTTAAGGACTGGTGCCCAGAATTGTACTGCATATTCAAGGTGAGGTCTTACCATTGATTTGTAAAGAGGCAAGATGATGTCCTCCTCCCGTGAATCTATACCTCGTTTTATACATGCCAATATCTTATTGGCCCTTGCAGCAGCTGACTGGCATTGGGCACTGTTGCCAAGTTTGTTATCTACAATGATTCCTAAATCCTTTTCGTTAATAGTTTTTCCCAGGGAAATACCATTTAACGTATATGTTGCTTTGTTATTATTTTTCCCATAATGCATAACTTTACATTTGTCTATATTGAACCTCATTTGCCACTTTCTTGCCCAGTTCCCCACTCTGTCCAAATCTTCCTGTAAAGAAAAAATATCAAGATTAGTCTTTATTACCTTACCTAATTTAGTGTCATCAGCAAATACTGAGACATGGCACTCAGCACAACGTGGGAGATCATTAATAAACAGATTAAAAAGAAGAGGTCCCAAAACAGACCCCTGAGGTACTCCGCTCACTACCCTGGTCCAATTTGAAGCTTTACCATTTACAACAACCCTCTGTGTTCTATCTTTTAGCCAATTTTCAATCCAAATACATACATTTGCCCCCAATCCTATTTCTCTCAATTTGTAGAGTAACCTTTTGTGTGGAACTGTATCAAATGCTTTAGCAAAATCCAAATAGATCACATCAACTGCCACACCTAGATCTATATTTTTACTGACCTCTTCATAGAATGTTATTAAGTTTGTTTGACAAGACCTGTCTTTCACAAAACCATGTTGACTTTTACTAATTATATTCTGATTCAAGATGTATTCTTGAGTGTAAACCTTTAGCAATCCTTCAAATAATTTCCCCACTACAGATGTCAAGCTCACTGGCCTATAATCACCAGGCAGAGATTTTGATCCCTTTTTAAATACTGGAATGACATCCGCCTTTCGCCAGTCTGTTGGCACTATACCTGAACTGAACAAATCCCTAAAGATCATAAATATTGGTCTGGCCAGAATTATGCTTAACTCTCTAAGGACCCTTGGGTGTATACCATCTGGCCCTGGGGCCTTGTCTATCTTAACAGAGTTTAATTGCATAAACACTTTTTCCTGTGTCAGCCAATCCCATGTTTGTGGTGACTGTTCCGTAACTTCCGGTAGCAGGGGCTCATCCATCTGTTCTTCCATAGTATAAACCGAAGAAAAAAAAGTATTTAAAATGTCTGCTTTTTCTCTGTCCTCACTTACCAAATTTCCCATTTGGGATAACAAGGGCCCAACATTTTCCCTCTTTAGCTTTTTTCCATTTATATACTTATAAAAAATGTTGGGGTTAATTTTACTCTCCTTGGCAATCCTTTTCTCGTTTTCCAATTTAGCCATTTTGTCTTTTTGCAGGCTTTGTTGGCATCTTTGTATTTTATAAATGATAATGTTGATCCCTTGCTTTTATAATGTTTGAATGCCATTTTCTTGTTTTGCATTTCCTGTTTCACGGTACAGGTAAGCCACATTGGTTTTGATTTGTGTCTTTTGTATTTGTTTCCCAAAGGTATATATTGGGATGTGTACTTTTGTAATGTGTGCTTAAAGGCATTCCACTTGTCTTCTGTGTTTAGTCCAGAAAACAATCGTTCCCAGTCTAAATGTTCCATTGATGCCCTTAGTCCATCAAAGTTGGCCCTTCTAAAATTAAGTGTTTTGGTGGCGTAGTTACCAATTTGCTTTTTTGCATTAATCTCAAACGAAACCATGTTATGGTCACTATTGCCCAAGTGTTCTCTTACTTTGATGTTTTAGATAAGCTGCTCATTGTTTGTTATTACTAAATCCAGACAGGCATCCATTCTAGTTGGGGTGTCTACTAATTGTGCCATAAATGTGTATATAAATGTGTTACCCTCATGTCTGTCTGTCTCTCTCCCCATACTCACATGTCTCTCTCCCCACTCATACCCAATGTCTGTCTCTCTCTCTCTCTCTCTCCACTCATACCCAGTGTGTGTGTGTGTGTGTCTCTCTCTCTCTCCACTCATACCCAGTGTGTGTGTGTGTGTGTGTGTGTGTCTTTCTCTCCACTCATACCCAGTGTGTGTGTGTGTGTCTCTCTCTCTCTCCACTCATACCCAGTGTGTGTGTGTGTGTCTCTCTCTCTCTCCACTCATACCCAGTGTGTGTGTGTGTGTCTCTCTCTCTCTCCACTCATACCCAGTGTGTGTGTGTGTGTGTGTGTGTGTCTTTCTCTCCACTCATACCCAGTGTGTGTGTGTGTGTCTCTCTCTCTCTCCACTCATACCCAGTGTGTGTGTGTGTGTCTCTCTCTCTCTCTCTCCACTCATACCCAGTGTGTGTGTGTGTGTGTGTCTTTCTCTCCACTCATACCCAGTGTGTGTGTGTGTGTGTGTGTGTGTCTCTCTCTCTCTCTACTCATACCTAATGTCTGTCTCTCTCTCTCCACTCATACCTAATGTCTGTCTGTCTCTCTCTCCACTCATACCTAATGTCTGTCTCTCTCTCCACTCATACCCAATGTCTGTCTCTCTCTCTCCACTCATACCCAATGTCTGTCTCTCTCTCTCTCCACTCATACCCAATGTCTGTCTCTCTCTCTCCCCACTCATACCCAATGTCTGTCTCTCTCTCTCCACTCATACCCAGTGTGTGTGTGTGTGTGTGTCTTTCTCTCCACTCATACCCAGTGTGTGTGTGTGTGTGTGTGTGTGTCTCTCTCTCTCTCTACTCATACCTAATGTCTGTCTCTCTCTCTCCACTCATACCTAATGTCTGTCTGTCTCTCTCTCCACTCATACCTAATGTCTGTCTCTCTCTCCACTCATACCCAATGTCTGTCTCTCTCTCTCCACTCATACCCAATGTCTGTCTCTCTCTCTCTCTCCACTCATACCCAATGTCTGTCTCTCTCTCTCCACTCATACCCAATGTCTGTCTCTCTCTCTCTCTCCACTCATACCCAATGTCTGTCTCTCTCTCTCTCTCCACTCATACCTAATGTCTGTCTCTCTCTCTCCACTCATACCCAATGTCTGTCTCTCTCTCTCTCCACTCATACCTAATGTCTGTCTCTCTCTCTCTCCACTCATACCCAATGTCTGTCTCTCTCTCTCTCTCCACTCATACCTAATGTCTGTCTCTCTCTCTCCACTCATACCCAATGTCTGTCTCTCTCTCTCTCCACTCATACCTAATGTCTGTCTCTCTCTCTCTCCACTCATACCCAATGTCTGTCTGTCTCTCTCTCCACTCATACCTAATGTCTGTCTCTCTCTCTCTCCACTCATACCTAATGTCTGTCTGTCTCTCTCTCTCCCCACTCATACCCAATGTCTGTCTCTCTCTCTCTCTCCACTCATACCCAATGTCTGTCTCTCTCTCTCCACTCATACCCAATGTCTGTCTCTCTCTCCACTCATACCCAATGTCTGTCTCTCTCTCCACTCATACCCAATGTCTGTCTCTCTCTCCACTCATACCTAATGTCTGTCTGTCTCTCTCTCTCCACTCATACCTAATGTCTGTCTGTCTCTCTCTCTCCACTCATACCCAATGTCTGTCTCTCTCTCTCCACTCATACCCAATGTCTGTCTCTCTCTCTCCACTCATACCTAATGTCTGTCTCTCTCTCCACTCATACCTAATGTCTGTCTGTCTCTCTCTCCACTCATACCTAATGTCTGTCTGTCTCTCTCTCTCCACTCATACCCAATGTCTGTCTCTCTCTCTCTCCACTCATACCCAATGTCTGTCTCTCTCTCTCTCCACTCATACCTAATGTCTGTCTGTCTCTCTCTCTCCACTCATACCCAATGTCTGTCTGTCTCTCTCTCTCCACTCATACCCAATGTCTGTCTCTCTCTCCACTCATACCTAATGTCTGTCTGTCTCTCTCTCCACTCATACCCAATGTCTGTCTCTCTCTCCACTCATACCCAATGTCTGTCTCTCTCTCTCTCCACTCATACCTAATGTCTGTCTCTCTCTCTCCACTCATACCCAATGTCTGTCTCTCTCTCTCTCCACTCATACCCAATGTCTGTCTGTCTCTATCTCTCCACTCATACCCAATGTCTGTCTCTCTCTCTCCACTCATACCCAATGTCTGTCTCTCTCTCTCCACTCATACCCAATGTCTGTCTCTCTCTCTCCACTCATACCTAATGTCTGTCTCAGGGGCGTTCCTAGAGCATTTGGCACCCGGGGCGGACCCTGAGTGTGGCACCCCCCCCGCCCCCCCATAATAAAAATGTAGAAAACACCCACAATTTTTTCAATGTTTTGAAAATTTTACAATTATAATTTTACAATTATAGATACCAGGAATAGTGTGCCATTCAGAGCCCATTAATAGTGTGCCAGTCAGAGCCCAGTAATATTGTGCCAGTCAGAGCCCAGTAATATTGTGCCAGTCAGATACCAGTAATATTGTGCCATGCAGAGCCCAGTAATAGTGCCAGCCAGATGCCCAGTAATATAGTGCCAGCCAGATGCCCAGTAATATTGTGCCAGTCAGATGCCTGTAATATTGTGCCAGCCAGATGCCCAGTAATATTGTGCCAGTCAGATGCCTGTAATATTGTGCAGCCAGAGCCCAGTAATATTGTGCCAGTCAGAGCCCAGTAATATAGTGCCAGTCAGATGCCTGTAATATTGTGCCAGCCAGATGCCCAGTAATATTGTGCCAGTCAGATGCCTGTAATATTGTGCAGCCAGAGCCCAGTAATATTGTGCAGCCAGATGCCTGTAATATTGTGCCAGCCAGATGCCCAGTAATATTGTGCAGCCAGATGCCCAGTAATATAGTGCCAGCCAGAGCCCAGTAATATAGTGCCAGCCAGACCCCAGTAATATAGTGCCAGCCAGATGCCTGTAATATTGTGCCAGCCAGATGCCCAGTAATATTGTGCAGCCAGATGCCCAGTAATATTGTGCAGCCAGATGCCCAGTAATATTGTGCAGCCAGATGCCCAGTAATATAGTGCCAGCCAGAGCCCAGTAATATAGTGCCAGCCAGAGCCCAGTAATATAGTGCCAGCCAGACCCCAGTAATATAGTGCCAGCCAGACCCCAGTAATATAGTGCCAGCCAGACCCCAGTAATATAGTGCCAGCCAGACCCCAGTAATATTGTGCCAGCCAGACCCCAGTAATATAGTGCCAGCCAGACCCCAGTAATATAGTGCCAGCCAGACCCCAGTAATATAGTGCCAGCCAGAGCCCAGTAATATAGTGCCAGTCAGACCCCAGTAATATAGTGCCAGCCAGAGCCTCCTCCCCCCCTTCCCCCATCACTTACCTGAATGCTGCTCTCTGCTCCCGGACGCCTCCTCCGTGCAGTCTTCCCCCTTGCACGGAGGAGGGAAACACAGTAACCGGATGTGACGTAACGTCACTTCCGGTTGCGGTGGATTTTTTTTTTTTTTTTTACTTTTTTCCGGCGGCCGCCAGAAAAAAAGTTAACCAGCGCCAGCGCGATGCGGGGGGGTGCCGGCAGCACGGGTGTCACCCCCGCTGGAGGTGTCACCCGGTGCGGTCCGCCCCCCCCGCCCCCCCCTCGGGACGCCACTGGTCTGTCTGTCTCTCTCTCCACTCATACCTAATGTCTGTCTCTCTCTCTCTACTCATACCTAATGTCTGTCTCTCTCTCTCTCCACTCATACCTAATGTCTGTCTCTCTCTCTCTCCACTCATACCTAATGTCTGTCTCTCTCTCTCTACTCATACCTAATGTCTGTCTCTCTCTCTCTACTCATACCTAATGTCTGTCTCTCTCTCTCTCCACTCATACCTAATGTCTGTCTCTCTCTCTCTCCACTCATACCTAATGTCTGTCTCTCTCTCTCCACTCATACCCAATGTCTGTCTGTCTCTCTCTCTCCACTCATACCTAATGTCTGTCTCTCTCTCTCCACTCATACCCAATGTCTGTCTCTCTCTCTCCACTCATACCCAATGTCTGTCTGTCTCTCTCTCCACTAATACCCAATGTCTGTCTGTCTCTCTCTCCACTCATACCCAATGTCTGTCTGTCTCTCTCTCCACTCATACCCAATGTCTGTCTGTCTCTCTCTCTCCACTCATACCTAATGTCTGTCTCTCTCTCTCCACTCATACCCAATGTCTGTCTGTCTCTCTCTCCACTCATACCCAATGTCTGTCTGTCTCTCTCTCCACTCATACCCAATGTCTGTCTCTCTCTCTCTCCACTCATACCCAATGTCTGTCTGTCTCTCTCTCCACTCATACCCAATGTCTGTCTGTCTCTCTCTCCACTCATACCCAATGTCTGTCTCTCTCTCTCTCCACTCATACCCAATGTCTGTCTGTCTCTCTCTCCACTCATACCCAATGTCTGTCTCTCTCTCTCCCCACTCATACCTAATGTCTGTCTGTCTCTCCACTCATACCCAATGTCTGTCTCTCTCTCCACTCATACCTAATGTCTGTCTGTCTCTCTCTCCACTCATACCCAATGTCTGTCTCTCTCTCTCTCCACTCATACCCAATGTCTGTCTGTCTCTCTCTCCACTCATACCCAATGTCTGTCTCTCTCTCTCTCTCCCCACTCATACCTAATGTCTGTCTGTCTCTCCACTCATACCCAATGTCTGTCTCTCTCTCCACTCATACCTAATGTCTGTCTGTCTCTCTCTCCACTCATACCCAATGTCTGTCTCTCTCTCTCTCCCCACTCATACCCAATGTCTGTCTGTCTCTCTCTCCACTCATACCTAATGTCTGTCTCTCTCTCTCTCCACTCATACCCAATGTCTGTCTCTCTCTCCACTCATACCTAATGTCTGTCTGTCTCTCTCTCCACTCATACCCAATGTCTGTCTCTCTCTCTCTCCACTCATACCCAATGTCTGTCTCTCTCTCTCTCCACTCATACCTAATGTCTGTCTCTCTCTCTCTCCACTCATACCTAATGTCTGTCTCTCTCTCTCTCCACTCATACCCAATGTCTGTCTGTCTCTCTCTCCACTCATACCCAATGTCTGTCTGTCTCTCTCTCCACTCATACCCAATGTCTGTCTCTCTCTCTCTCCACTCATACCTAATGTCTGTCTGTCTCTCTCTCCACTCATACCCAATGTCTGTCTCTCTCTCTCTCTCCACTCATACCCAATGTCTGTCTCTCTCTCTCTCCACTCATACCCAATGTCTGTCTCTCTCTCTCTCTCCACTCATACCCAATGTCTGTCTGTCTCTCTCTCCACTCATACCTAATGTCTGTCTGTCTGTCTCTCTCCACTCATACCTAATGTCTGTCTCTCTCTCTCCACTCATACCCAATGTCTGTCTGTCTCTCTCTCCACTCATACCCAATGTCTGTCTGTCTCTCTCTCCACTCATACCTAATGTCTGTCTCTCTCTCTCCACTCATACCCAATGTCTGTCTGTCTCTCTCTCCACTCATACCCAATGTCTGTCTCTCTCTCTCTCCACTCATACCCAATGTCTGTCTCTCTCTCTCCACTCATACCCAATGTCTGTCTCTCTCTCTCTCCACTCATACCTAATGTCTGTCTCTCTCTCTCCACTCATACCCAATGTCTGTCTGTCTCTCTCTCCACTCATACCTAATGTCTGTCTCTCTCTCTCTCCACTCATACCCAATGTCTGTCTGTCTCTCTCTCCACTCATACCTAATGTCTGTCTCTCTCTCTCCACTCATACCCAATGTCTGTCTCTCTCTCTCTCTCCACTCATACCCAATGTCTGTCTGTCTCTCTCTCCACTCATACCTAATGTCTGTCTCTCTCTCTCTCCACTCATACCTAATGTCTGTCTGTCTCTCTCTCCACTCATACCCAATGTCTGTCTGTCTCTCTCTCCACTCATACCCAATGTCTGTCTGTCTCTCTCTCCACTCATACCTAATGTCTGTCTCTCTCTCTCTCCACTCATACCCAATGTCTGTCTCTCTCTCTCTCCACTCATACCCAATGTCTGTCTCTCTCTCTCTCCACTCATACCTAATGTCTGTCTCTCTCTCCACTCATACCTAATGTCTGTCTCTCTCTCTCCACTCATACCCAATGTCTGTCTGTCTCTCTCTCCACTCATACCTAATGTCTGTCTGTCTCTCTCTCCACTCATACCCAATGTCTGTCTCTCTCTCTCTCCACTCATACCCAATGTCTGTCTCTCTCTCTCTCCACTCATACCCATGTCTGTCTCTCTCTCTCTCCACTCATACCCAATGTCTGTCTCTCTCTCTCTCCACTCATACCTAATGTCTGTCTCTCTCTCTCCACTCATACCTAATGTCTGTCTGTCTCTCTCTCCACTCATACCTAATGTCTGTCTCTCTCTCCACTCATACCTAATGTCTGTCTCTCTCTCTCCACTCATACCCAATGTCTGTCTCTCTCTCTCTCCACTCATACCCAATGTCTGTCTCTCTCTCTCCACTCATACCCAATGTCTGTCTCTCTCTCTCCACTCATACCCAATGTCTGTCTGTCTCTCTCCACTCATACCCAATGTCTGTCTCTCTCTCTCCACTCATACCCAATGTCTGTCTCTCTCTCTCCACTCATACCCAATGTCTGTCTGTCTCTCTCTCTCTCCACTCATACCCAATGTCTGTCTGTCTCTCTCTCTCCACTCATACCCAATGTCTGTCTCTCTCTCTCCACTCATACCCAATGTCTGTCTCTCTCTCTCCACTCATACCCAATGTCTGTCTGTCTCTCTCTCTCCACTCATACCTAATGTCTGTCTCTCTCTCCACTCATACCCAATGTCTGTCTCTCTCTCTCTCCACTCATACCCAATGTCTGTCTCTCTCTCTCTCCACTCATACCCAATGTCTGTCTCTCTCTCTCTCTTCTCCCCCCCCCCTCCTGCCCCCATGTCTGTCTCTTTCTCTGTCTTCTCCCCCCCCCCCCTCCTGCCCCCATGTCTGTCTCTTTCTCTGTCTCCACTCCTGCCCCATATCAGGCACTTTTCAGTGCTTTATTTTTTAAACATAGTAGGAGGATTTTCACAAATAGAGTCCAGCTCCAGTAGTTTATGTAACACATGAAACTTTTGCAGGGTGTCTTGCAGTGTGTAGAAGTCATAGGTGACCAAATGGAAACCATTTAACCAATCAAGGATTGGATCCCATAGATCCAAGTTGATTAGATAATTACTTTCCATCTGGTCACACATAACTTCAACACACTGCAAAGCACCATATAAAAGTTATAATGGCCAAGTTGGCAACCCTAGACATATGTGAGATAGGGTTGGATACCAGCAATGCTATTGCCACCATAAACTTAAAATTGGCCTTGAGCCAATTTTCTTGGTCTGGCAGGGTGGCAACACTAATGTGATAAGGTTGCCGCCTCTGCCATGCATTTGCAGCATGTATAAGTCACAATCATCCAAAAGTAAATTAATTAAACCTTATGAGGAGCACACAGAACCAGAATGATTAATTGATTTCCTTCTGGTATCATGTGACTTCTGCTTGATGTAACCCAACAATGTGAGATATTCATCCAGGGGCATAATAATCGTGGTCACAGGGATCACAACTGCAAATGGCCTGCCACTTTAAGGGTTCTGACCACCCCTGCCACTGCCCCTTTAAAACCATGGCTCAGGTTTATATGTTATATAATTTATGGGTGGTTTCTATAATATTATATATGTGTGTTTATATAAATATTATAAAACCAGCCATATGTTATATACATACACACACACACACACACACACAGCTATATGTATCATTTTTTTTATATTACAGTTATACATTCACAAGTCAGACTTAGTTACATATACACACACAAACTGACTTACACTTACATACAGTCAGACTTACACTTACATACACACAGTCATTCTTACATACATACAGTCAGACTTACATCCATACATACAGTCAGACTTTCATCCATACATAGTCAGACTTACATCCATACATACAGTCAGACTTACACCTACATCCATACATACAGTCAGACTTACACTTACATCCCATACATACTTACGTTACATACATACGTTCCCACAGATTTTTGTCCCCCTCCCTGCACGGTTACCTTTCATTGCAGGGAGGGGGGTTGATCCAGCCTCAGTTTTTGTCGGAGCATCAGGATGTCAATGACATCCGGCACTCTAGGAAGCTCAGCAAGCGAGGGGGCCGAGCTTTCACCCGCTCGCGCGAGACCAGCGGAGGTGCGGCTACCGGTGACATTGGCCGCATCTCTCTATGGAGGGCCTGTACTATGCGATCGGTGCAGATCGCATAGTACAGGTTTTAA
Organism: Pelodytes ibericus; assembly: GCA_036172795.1. NCBI lineage: Eukaryota > Metazoa > Chordata > Amphibia > Anura > Pelodytidae > Pelodytes > Pelodytes ibericus. The sequence continues at coordinate 32,570,163 of CM069868.1, read as the reverse complement.
TATATTATTATCTTAGGGGTCGACAGGGCAGCCGAGCCGTCACGGGCTTGATTGCAGCTGCGAACCCTGTGAAAATGATAGTTCCGCCACTGCCCCTACCTGAGCGGCATGCTCGCTCTTACTCCCTGCACTTCCTACAATGTCAGATCCTGCACCAAACCTTCACTTCAAAAAGGAAGCAGGCCGAGGTGCGTTCTCTTTTCAGAGCTCCTCATATGTGGAATAGCCTTCCCGTTTCTGCTAAATCATCCTCTAGTCTAAAATCCCTGAAAATAAGTGTACATTCTGCCACTCACTCAGACACACACATGTAAATCTGCTGTCCGTCTCCTCCCCCCCCCCCCCATGCAGAGCCGGCTTACGAAACTGTGCAGCCTTGGTTGAGCATTAAAATTCTGCCCCCCGATACACCTAAGGTTACACAAGTCACGCAGCACATACAAAATCACACAGTCACACAGACACACAGTCACACAGAAATGCTGACAGAAATACACACATACAGTAACAATGGATATGAATTCATATCCCCACCATCCCTTTTCTTTTGAAAGTGAGAGCAGGGGTATATTTGCTGAGCCACAGACTTGCTCAAGTAAGATGCTCGGCACAGACTTACCCCACCAGGGACCCCCAGATGTGCTCTCTTTCTCGGTAGCTGTGCATTCTTTATCCCAGTGTCTTTTTAGTAAGTACGGACTTAAAGAAACAGAACAGGATGGTGGCAATGTGCCGCCTCCTTTGGCGACTGACCCAACCGGACTTATTGTAGGGCCTACCCTGCAGTCTCTCTCTCTCCCCGCCCCCCCCCCCATGTCTGCAGTTTCTCTCTCTCTCACCCCCATTGTCTGCAGTCTCACTCGCTCTCTCTCGCCCCCCCTTGTCTGCAGTCTCTCTTGCCCCCCCTTGTCTGCAGTTTCACTCTCTCGCCCCCCCCTTGTCTGCAGTTTCACTCTCTCGCCCCCCCCTTGTCTGCAGTCTCTTTCTCGCCCCACCCTTCCCTGCAGTCTCTTTCTCGCCCCCCCCTTCCCTGCAGTCTCTTTCCTCGCCCCCCACTACCGCCCCCCCCTTATCTGCAGTCATGAAGGAAAATGAGCAATTTTTGGCTTTCATTCTGCAGACGTTTTAAAGATGTTAAATGAATAAGAGGTGGGACTGGCTGACCCGTATACAAAAGTGTTTTCAAAACAATTGAATTGTTCATGTTTTTCTGATTTAATTGCTTTTTAAATGATGTATTATGTTTTATTTAGAAGATCACTAACTATGTATATCACTAGCTGATTAGGAGATCTGCGGATATACCTAATATGACCTTCTTCCCCGGTCAGTACAATCTGATCCACAGAGCATGCAATCTAAAGACTGATAATTCATTTAGTTTAAGATCGATATAGTAAAATATTACGATATGTTAATTTTACTGTTATAAGTTAAGATAGTACAATGGCATATTTGTGAAAAGCTGATCTAAATAAAATAGTTAGATCTCTCTTGGTAAAGAATCCATTCATTTCACAAGTTGAAAACATAACAACTACCACATTTGTGTATAAAAAAAGAAAAAAGCTGAAACTACACCAGTACTCTAATGGTTAAACAATATATATGATTATTCCCAAACATGATAAAAGAATCCATTCAAGACACTTTTTTCACATGAAAGCTCCCTTTTTCCAGTATCACCCAAACCTTGTTTTCATTGTGAATGTATAGAATAAAAACGGATTGAAAATAATCTATACATTGTATTAGCGAAGGCCTAAATTAGGATAAAAATGTGTCTGTGGAGTCGCCTGCTTATGACATCACCTGTGTCATGGTATGCAAATGAAGTGTTTTTCAATGGGAAATGTATAATTTGCATACCGTGTCACAGGTGATGTCATAAGCAGGAGACTCATCAGACACATGTAAAACACATTTTTCTCCCAATTTAGGCAGTTTTGCTAATACAACGTATAGATAATTTTCAAAGCAGTTTTTATTCTCTACATTTCTTTTACCTTCAAAATGTAAAGTGCAATTTTTTTTTTTTTTTAAATAACCCACCACTATACCTATATTTATTGGGAAATAAATATAGGTACATCAAACATGATGAACCACTAATTTCACGAGGGGGCCTTCCCCTAAACTGTACTGTTGGGATTTGTCTATTTTTTGACTATTGGCTATGACAATTACGCATTATTCTAATGACCCAAAAAAAACAGACAATTTAGATGTCGGATAAACGGTAACCTATCAAAGTACAATTGACGTCTGCACAAAAATTCTAAATATTTTTTTTTTTGCATCTTTTTAATAGTTTGTTATCAAAGACGATGCCAAGAAACATTGAAATGATAAGTCAGCTCATGAAGAATCGTACAAAACAAAACATTAAAAAAAAGAAAGTGAGAGGAAAAAAAAGAAACCTTTCCAACTATAACAAACAGTGAATGGTTTCTCTTTTTTTGATGGAGTGTTCATTTGCTAACTATGGAACATTAGTCAACGGAATTACCCGAAACATAAGTAAAATGACCGAACAATTTATGATATGGGTGTGTTTCTGGCAGTCCGAATGCTAATTAAGGATAAACCGCACAGTACTTTTAAGTTGTTCCTGGCTCTCATGTACAGGTAACCAATCGGTCACAGGCACCAATCATAGTCTTGCATGTAGAAAATAAATTCATGTCACTCTAATTGCACAGCATGGCAGTGTTAACAGTTTGAGGGTTATTGTCAGTATATGGCAGAAAAGAGAGAGCACCGATGCTCAAAAACCAGGGAGAGCATCAGACTGATGATCGTTCTTTTCTCAAAGCACGTATGAATGAACATTTGTACTGTAAATAAGAGTTTTTCAAATATGTTCAAGGAATAACCATTTTCACTGGTTGAATCTTCCTTTTGTCGAAATCTAATGTAACAGTTTTTTTTTTCTCCCTGTAACAAATTAAAATGGCAAACTATTCCCTCTTCTCCAAGTATGCTTTGTCTTGCAATTGGCACATTTGATTTTGAAAAAGGCGGTTCTTCTGTTTTCAATTTTCGGCTTCTTGGTATGATGGATATTTAATAGTCTCGATTTTTTCTTTCACCTTATAAGAGGGGTAGAGACCAGTCCTGCCTAACTTGCGGTTTATACCCTTGGAGTAGCCATCCCAGTGGTTTCCAGCGACACCAATGATGTCACCTGGCTCCATAGGGATCTCGTCTGCGTTGCGTGGGTGGTGAGGGTAAATTGCAATCTGATTATGAGCGTTTTGTCCACCAAAGTAATAAATATCGTCCAATGAACGGAAGTAGGTGGAAGCATCAGGATGGTTTGTCTGCATGATTTCATACGCGACTCGACAGACCTGGGAAGACAAGTGAAAGGGATTAGCAAGTGTACTATTAGACGCAGTAGCAGAGATAGAAAGTCTCTAGCTGTAGCTGCCGTACATTGACTACAGGCCATGCTCATGCATTACCCACACACGCCTGCTGCTAATCAGCTATGCCAGGCGCTGGGGAAGAAGTTCCATATACCTGTTAAAGTACATAATACGTGTAAAATGACTGATCTTTGAACGTTAGTGGCTTTTTTTAAAAGATAGTACAAATAGTATTACAACATGTTGATTTTATAGTTCTAGTTCTATTTTTGTTTTTTTCACTTTGTCCATCAGCATTTTGTTCAGATCCATCATATTTTGTTCATATCCATCTTCCCTGCTGCCGCCCGGCATGCTCGCCGGGACTTCTGTGACGAAAGCGGAAGTACCCGGCTTCTTCATAGAAGCCCCGGCTGTCTCTCTCCCCCCTCCCTCCCTCCCTCCCCTAGTCTCTCTCTCTCCCCCCTCCCTCCCTCCCTCCCTCCCCTAGTCTCTCTCTCTCCCCCCTCCCTCCCTCCCTCCCTCCCTCCCCTAGTCTCTCTCTCTCTCCCCCCTCCCTCCCTCCCTCCCTCCCCTAGTCTCTCTCTCTCTCCCCCTTCCCTCCCTCCCCTAGTTTCTCTCTCTCTCCCCCCTCCCTCCCTCCCCTAGTTTCTCTCTCTCTCCCCCCTCCCTCCCTCCCCTAGTTTCTCTCTCCCTCCCCCCTCCCTCCCCTAGTCTCTCTCTCCCCCCTCCCTCCCTCCCTCCCCTAGTCTCTCTCTCTCCCCCCTCCCTCCCCTAGTTTCTCTCTCCCTCCCCCCTCCCTCCCCTAGTCTCTCTCTCCCCCCTCCCTCCCCTAGTCTCTCTCTCCCCCCTCCCTCCCCCCCTCCCCCCTCCCTCCCCCCCTCCCCCCTCCCTCCCCCCCTCCCCCCTCCCTCCCCCCCTCCCCCCTCCCTCCCCCCCTCCCCTAGTCTCTCTCTCTCCCCCCTCCCTCCCTCCCTCCCTCCCTCCCTCCCTCCCTCCCCTAGTCTCTCTCTCTCTCCCCCTTCCCTCCCTCCCCTAGTTTCTCTCTCTCTCTCCCCCCTCCCTCCCTCCCTCCCTCCCTCCCTCCCTCCCCTAGTCTCTCTCTCTCTCCCCCTTCCCTCCCTCCCCTAGTTTCTCTCTCTCTCCCCCCTCCCTCCCTCCCTCCCCTAGTCTCTCTCTCTCTCCCCCTTCCCTCCCTCCCCTAGTTTCTCTCTCTCTCCCCCCTCCCTCCCTCCCTCCCCTAGTCTCTCTCTCTCTCCCCCTTCCCTCCCTCCCCTAGTTTCTCTCTCTCTCCCCCCTCCCTCCCTCCCCTAGTTTCTCTCTCTCTCCCCCCTCCCTCCCTCCCCTAGTTTCTCTCTCTCTCTCCCCTAGTTTCTCTCTCTCTCTCCCCTAGTTTCTCTCTCTCTCTCTCTCCCCCCTCCCTCCCTCCCCTAGTTTCTCTCTCTCTCTCTCTCCCCCCTCCCTCCCTCCCCTAGTTTCTCTCTCTCTCCCCCTCCCTCCCTCCCCTAGTTTCTCTCTCCCCCCTCCCTCCCCTAGTTTCTCTCTCCCTCCCCTAGTCTCTCTCTCCCTCCCCCCTCCCTCCCCTAGTCTCTCTCTCCCTCCCCCCTCCCTCCCCTAGTCTCTCTCTCCCTCCCCCCTCCCTCCCCTAGTCTCTCTCTCTCTCCCCCCTCCCTCCCTCCCCTAGTCTCTCTCTCTCTCTCCCCCCTCCCTCCCTCCCCTAGTCTCTCTCTCTCTCTCCCCCCTCCCTCCCTCCCCTAGTCTCTCTCTCTCTCTCCCCCCTCCCTCCCTCCCCTAGTCTCTCTCTCTCTCATCCCTCCCTCCCTCCCTCCCCTAGTCTCTCTCTCTCTCATCCCTCCCTCCCTCCCTCCCTCCCCTAGTCTCTCTCTCTCTCTCTCTCTCCCTCCCCTAGTCTCTCTCTCTCTCTGCCCCCCTCCCCTTGATTCTTTACCTGGTGGCTAGTGGGGGCAGCCGGGGGATGTCTGCACGATACGTGCAGACATCCTCCATGCTGCCCGACACGGCAGTCTATTATGACGGACAGCTGGTCCGTCATAATAGACTGCCGTTTCGGGCAGCATGGAGGATGTCTGCACGTATCGTGCATACACCCCCCAGCTGCCCGATTCTCCCTGGTGCCTAGTGGGGCAGCAGAGGATGTCTGCGCGACGAGCGCAGACTTCCCTGCTGCCGCCCGGCATGCTCGCCGGGACTTCTGTGACGAAAGCGGAAGTACCCGGCTTCTTCATAGAAGCCCCGGCTGTCGTGCCGGGCGGAAGCAGGGGAGTCTGCGCTCATCGCGCAGACATCCCCTGCTGTTAGAGAGGGGGCTCCAGGTCCCCTGCAGCTCTGCTGGGGACCTAGATCTCTGTCTTATAGTCTGACATCAGTTTGAGGTCAGATTATAAGACAACCTCGATTGTAAGCATTTGCTCTGAAAAAAACCTTGTCTTATATTCGAGCAAATACGGTAACCAAAGTTGTAGTGATATTTCCTTTTAAATGTCTTTTTTTTTTTTGCAGAGCATATTTTTCATTACCAAACTATTCTCCCTTACAAGGTCCATTCTGTTACCTTCATACATACCCTCTAAAACAAAAAGACAGCACTTTAATTCATGCATTGTCCACAACACTACTTTTCTAACTTACCTGGGAGGAAAAAGTACAGACAAGGAAGTCTGCTTGAGACAAAAAGTGTATATCAAGAATAACACCTCTCAGTGAATTTTCAGTGTACCGATTGTGCAAACCAGCGGACCAGGATATGGAGTTATCGCTAATGAATTCATATTGAGGGTACCTAAACAAAACAGAAATTAAAAGAAAAAAAAAAACTAAATAAACGAAACAACAAATAAACTAATATACTGAAAAATAGCTGTGTAACCAACTGATGTCTATTGTTTCATGCCAATAACGTTCCCTGGAAGTAAATAGTTTAAAAATACTGTTTGAACATGTATCCAGCCCAGCTCCAGTTCCCTTGTCAGTTCACCAAGGTTCACATTTAATAAACACCAGGGTTTTGTGTTAACTTACGCCAGCAATTTTGATCAATTCAATAACACTGGCTTCAGCAGCAGTATTACTTTATATATTATTTACCTGACCACTGTGTGATTTCTATATCAAGTAAGATAAAAACAAACAAATATTTCTTGCAAAACACTGAAAAATATTGCGTCATGTGCTCCGACATCATCAGTCTCTACTGCCATCTTGTGTGCAACTTCATATTGGCAGACAGAATCAAGGTGAAACCCTATTACTGCATTAAAGAGTAGGGAGAGAGACTGAGATAGAAAGGAACTGAGAGAACATATGGAGGAAAGGAGTCTGCTGTAGGTACAGTAGCCAGCTCTGCAATTTCCATTATATATTAAATGTGTATTTTTTAGTTTAGCAATTAACTCCAGAGATGTCCATATATTGCATATTGAATATTTTACTGATCACGTTCAATATAATCAATATGTCAGCAGATGAACTATACTTCAAGCATAGTATGTGGAGGGGACTAAACCCATCAGCTAAACTTTAAATCATAGAGAAGAGGACTTCTGTATGATTATAATAGCTCTTGGGCAATGCTCCTATGAAGCTCTGTTCAGAAATTATTCCAAACAGCGATTTCCAGCTGCCACCTTCTGCCTCTTTGAAAGAAAAGGGTTGTATTTAGTCTGCAGAATACTTACCTGTTCTAATTAAACAATGCATTGTCTCTGTATTGTTATATTAACCCTAGAGATCAATACTGTATATTGTTATTTGAGAGAGAGCAAAATCCCATATATACCGGTATACACTAGAGCAGACTCTGTTCCTCCTTACGCTCTCTCAATTAGAATTCCCTTCTAGCTCCCCCTTTGTGCTAGTTCCAGCTCCAGTCTCTCCCTACTCTATCCTTGGCACTCCATCACTCTTGGCTATGGTTTCTGTTGAACTTACATCAGTGCTATGCAGGAGCCTTGGTATGACCACAAAACCAGACACACTGCCACGTGATCTATTTCTCGATTCACCAAATCCAGGGGATTAATTGTTTGTAGCAATGGTCTGACATTCAATGTACTGACCAGTTGTTCCAATTCCTTGTATTGATCTTTCATAGTACATACCATAGCTTTAACTAGCTTCTTAGCGTAATGCCATGTTCCCTATACCTCCCAAATCCTCTATACTGTCCCCAGCACATTTACCATCCTGTAACCTACATCATCGCGTTTCAGCCCTTCAACTAGACCACAGCTAATATCATTAGCCTAAAGCCCCCTCCACTGTGCTCTTACTGCAGACAATATGTTTTTATTGAATTATGTTGTATATTTTTAGTACTCCACCTTCTGTTTGCGCCTACCTTACCGGGCCCAATCTGCCCTTACACTACCAGGCACCAGGAAGGGTGCCTTGTTTTTGAGATCATGCTTACGTTCCTCATTTGCTGTATGCGTCACCCCATAATACAGTACACTAGTATTACACAATTCTTATCTCGTGGGAGCAGTGGTACCAGATTACCATAGCACAAACCTATCTGGCCCCACCTAATCTTTTGCGCCTTATTCCCCAGCCCTAGTTATAATCTGAGCTTTAGACTTTGTATAAATACTAATGCAGTACAAAACATAAAACGATTGATACAGATACGTATTAACTATTGTGAGACTCACTTTGATTTAGCCTCTTGTAGTAATGCTGGGTCATCTGTTGCCAAATAAATACGCTTCTTGTCTATACGCATTCGTCGAGCAAGGAGCTGGAATTGCTCTTCTACATGAACCATGTATTCTTCAATCGGATGAAAAGCAGCTTCTGTCCCAACTTTATCCGTCCTCCTGACATGAACCCTGAAAAACAAAGACATTTCCTTATTGTAATGATATAAATTACTGTAAACGGATTTATGTCCTTCATGTTTACATTCTTACTTATATCTTTAAAAAAACAAAAAACAAAAACATACTGTCAAAACACAGTAGAATGATCCACTTGTATCTGGGTAACTCAGCAAAACTGAGCAGCTTTGGAAGTGAAAGGACAACTGTCAGGTTAATATTAATATTGTAAAGGGACTAGATAGAAAAATCTATTTTTGTAAACTGCAAAAAATGGAACATTGGTTTCCATGGCGATTGCTTTACTTTTAGAGCTTTGCCCCGAATGGAGTTTTATTAATAGCTCGGTATTACGGGGAATAAAAAACACATATAAAAGTATAACAATTAAATAACAGCATTAATTATTTTACACCATCTAATACTAACCTGACAAATGTCCTTTAAGTCTAGGTAGCCAGGTAAGTAGCTAATTATACATTTAGGCTTTTTTTTAGCGGAGTGGGTCTTTTCCATATTCTCTCTGTGACGGAATTGGACAGAGGGAGGGGCGGGGGGGGGGGGGGGGGTCTATTTAATGGTGTACTTTGTATGTATAGGTTATCCTGCACCCAGCTCCTGATGAAGTTTGGTGATCAAAACGATTAGAGCAATGGTGTCAGCACAATTTTAATATACTGATTTTACATAATTTATCTTTTAAATGAGAAGAGGCATTTGGAGACACTCTCCCCACCAGGCCACTACTGGGTTTGGACTCCGTGTTTCTGGACAGGAAGCATCAGGTCCTTTTTGGTGATTGGAAGACTTCTCCTTTGCTGTTGGGGTAACCCCTTCTGTAATTCACATTTTAATTGCACTAGAGCTGGCTCTCTGTGCATTGACCTTTGTGAGTGTGTCTATAATAAATAATCAATCAATCTTGTTATTTTTTTCATCAAACAATATTGTACCATCGGTCTTTTCCCCCCTCTCTCATTTTGTTTCCCGCATATAAACCCATGTCTCAGTGGAGATGTCCAGTCTATAGCTATAAGATTGTTTTTCTACTTGTGATATACTGGTTTGTGTACAAGTTTGACCCTAGGATTTGAGGAGCCCTTGTAGATATCCTAAAGGAGAGTATTACTCTACTTGTTTGTGTGTTTTCCAGCTAATTCTATTAATTATACATTTACATGAGTGGGTCTTTTCCAGATTCTCTCTGCGCTTTAGGTGATTCTAAAGATTTGTGATCAAGCAGCAAAAGTGAAAATTATATGCAAGATAAAATATATCTGGTCTTTTGTCAGTTTGATTAGACTATACTGGTTATAATTATTTTATTCACCAAAATACATCCATCAAAAATAGAATAATTCAAGTTGTCATTGAGGTTATTTATTTCAAAAGCTAATTTCAGCTCAGGACTCAAGTCTTTTAAGTTTAGCAAAAGCTCTAATTACAGCATCTCACCAGCCAGCCCTCCCATGCCGCTCGTTATTTTTTTTTCACATATGTTCGTGTTTTACCTCTGTAGATTTTAGGAGCCAGAGACAAATTCAGGATTTAGTCGCAATATTTTATAGGAGCCAGAAAATAAAAAAAAAAGAGTAAAGAGTTGAAATAACCAAAACATTTGGAGCCAGCGGTAGGTATTTTAGAATCTTGGGTGCCGGATCCGGAGATTTGCTGACTTATGACTTATATGATTATCCAATTTATTGTTTTCATTTTTTGGAAGGTCACTTGTATTATAAGTTGATTTCTGTAAAGTAAAATATAAGCCACCACATTCATTTAATATAATAATTATAGGGCTTACCCAATAACTGGATGCTTGAAACCCAGTTTTTTGGTAGCTTCCTCAATTTCTTTCTCCAACCACGGTTGAGGCCGAATCAGATATTTGACAAACTGAGAGACCCACCACACAGCAGGATCACCATGTAGACCCATTAAACGATCTGCAAGGTCTTCTGGTACACCAAGTGGTAGATATGGTGGCCTTGGATGGAGACTATCAACAATCGGTAATTCAACAACCTGAACATCTTTGTCATTTGCTTCACCTGAAAGAGTATAATATATATAATATATATTATATTATCCTGTACCAAGGGACAGGCAAACGATTAGCACTGGAACAGTTTGTTTCAATTGATTTGATAGATAGACTATATATAAAATAGACTAGAGACAATATTGACCGAAGAAGAGGTGGAGGAAATGGATGCTCCCTCCCCATGCAGCGGCCGGACCGTTAATGAAGGATATTCCTGTCCTGTGATTGGCTGTGAGCAAGAGCGGTTTTGTTATAACAGCTGGTGTCATAGGCCATTGTTACACAGAGGGTCACAAAAAAAAACCCAAAGTTCCCTGTTCCCCATTTCGATTTTTCCAAGTGAAGATGGTCTCTTCCTCAATGGATGTCTTCCAACACAAACATATTTAAGCCTCACACACAGGCAAAAGAAGACATGGGGCTATTAGACTGCCACCAAAGTCCTAATAATAAAGAAAAACAACCTTATTTTAGTGTCTTTTCCTTACTCTTACTGAACAAAAAGATGATGGATGTGGTGATCCCATGCAGGCCTTGGTATGACCTCACTAGGAAAAGTATATTTTTCTGACAGCATCATGAAGTCCAAGGGTTGAAGCGTAACGATCAGTGTACAGTCCGATAACCTAACACAGTGGTTACAACCCCAGTGCCCTTTGTATTATATATATTGAGCGCTCCCGTTAGCATATCGATATATCATTAAATATTTTAACCAGACCCATATATGAGCAAAACATTTGACCTGCTCACCTGACCAGTGCCCTGTAGAGGTACCAGATCTGTCCGTGCAAGTGTCACTGACAGGCTTAAACACAGTTTCCCATCCACCTGTAGCGTATCTCCAACTCTGGGACTCCAGGATAAGTGTTCTCTGTGTGCCAAATGCAATCATAAAGCAATAGACAACATGGTGCAACTGGCAGCCATATCCACAGCCCTTGTTGATGTTACACACCAGTTTCTTGGCTTTGCTGCAATCCTTCGGGTTCTACAATTGGAAGGGAGACAACGTGGGACTTTATTAAATAATGCATTCCACGTTAGACTTGCCCGTGTTGTGTGGGTCTACTCAATAAAGAGAGAATGGCAGGGGATTACGATGGGAATTTTCAATCACACCTGCAGAGCGATATATTCCAACATAGAACTGTACAGTTACCACAGCCTGAGGAAGGTCCCTGTGTAGCCTGAAACGTTGCATTTCTTTAACAAGGTGAACAAGAAAAGAAGACACTGAGTTGTAACAAGTATACTTACATTTGTATGTGATATATGGAGACTTTGTTTTCCCATATTGAGTATCTGTTGTATGTGCCCTGAGGAATTATATTTTTTTTATACAGTTACCAAGGGGAAGGGGAGCTAGAGGATTTATTCTACAGTGAGGACAGATAGTTTTGTCATAATATAAAGTGACATTACACATTCTTTATAACGTCTACTTCTAAACTAAAAGCAAAAGTGAAGTAATTCCACCAACTCTTGTGCAAACTTGGTATGTACCTTTAAAGATACAAGACAGTTTATTTCCTGTCAGCTGACAATGCCAGAGTGGGCTCAGCCAATCAGAATGGGGGAGGGGGGGGGGGTTTGGCAGAGGATAAAATGGTAAAAGGTATAGTGGTGGATTCATACATTCTATACAATGTATCTTCGGTAACAGTGACCCAGATACATTGAGAATACATCATGTTAGAACCAGCTTACCTGTACATAGGAGATCCTTCTTTGTACCAAATTTGTCAAATCTTTGGCCTCTTTCTCACGCCAATCACCTGCGCCATCTGACTGACTGAGGTAGTAGAGATCTGTCATTACTGATCTGCAAAACAAAAAAATACACGGAAAAACTGTGGTTCAGTCGAGAAAACATCATTATGGAGAACAAATAAGCTTGTATCGTGATATGAATCTTCTTTACTGTCACAGGGACATTCCAGTCATCAAATTTGATGTGTCTGCCAGTGTGTAACCTGCACACTGTATAGGTTTGTTTGCATTCCAAGTTTTATGTTTTTACAGCAGTAATCTTGCCACTACATAAACTGTGTGCGAGATCACACATTGTAGATGTAGCATGATTTGGCACCAGTTAAAGGACAATTGTCTGCACAAAATGTAGTTCTGTTTAACTGAAAGTGTACATCAAGTGCAGGAATTTTATATAGAAATGCTTTAATAAAAGAATACAAATAAATTACATTATTGAACACATTCTGCTTGTTTAGGTCCATCAGGGGGCGGACATCTTGGGTTATTTGACTCTGATCTTCAATCACCTGACCCATAGTTCTAAACATGTCCTCCCCCTGATAAAACTATAGAATAAGAAAATGCACAATAAGATGCTTTAGGTGTAGTCTTTCATTAAAGCATTTCTATTTAACGCTGATGCAAACTTTCCGTTAATCAGAAATGTATGTTGTGTTGACCGTTGTCCTTTAATAAGATATATGATTATGGAATTTAAAAAAAAGATTATTACAAATTAAATCAATTAAAAATATCATCCATTAACTTTCCGTAGCATACTTCTCAACATTTTATTTTGCAACACATTTCCAAACATGCCCCACTAGAAATTCAAGATGCCATGAGGCATGGCTTAGGAGGAAGAATGGCGGCAATACTGCACATACGTAGAAGAACGCTCATTCATGGTCATAATCGAACTGTACATGCGCAGAATTCAATATTCTCCTGTGTCCCACGTTATTAGGACAGGCTTGTGGAATCGTAGTCCCATTTCGGGACTGTCCAGTTGGTAGTTATGGAAAAGAGAGTGAGAGCACCGAAGGACCTCCTCGGTCGAACAAGCCGGATGAAGATTTTACCTCCTATTCAGCCCAATTATTACAGTGGAGCCTCCCTCGACGCCAGGCTATCCAGCCTGTGTAACAGGATTCAGACAAAAGAATCAATCTGTTTTTCTTAATAAACAATTAAGAAAGGCTGGTACAAAAACAAAGTAGAACCGAACACAGTGAAAAAAGACACCTGTAAAAAAGGCATATTTTTTTTACTGTGTTTGGTTCTACCTTTTTTTGTACCAGCCTTTATTTATTGTTTATTAAAATTGGCTTACTGTATACATACCTGCTGACTGTGAGCTCCTTCCGCAAAACCGATTGCTTCTGTTGTCTGAATCCAGTTGGGAGTTATGACATCGCTCATGTGCAGTGGTAATCCTCTTGCATCTCTAAGGGTCACTGGCTCCCAGGAGATGCTAAGGACATCCATTTCTTGCATAAGCAGGAACGGTCATGGTAGGAAGGCTTAATCGCTAGGAAAAGGTTAGGTAGGTCCTTTGTAATTTGTCTGCTATACTTTGTTTTGCTTCTCCTGTCCTGTTTCTACCACAACTAGAGGACATAGTCTTAAATTAGAGGGGCAATGATTTAAAAGTAGTATCAGGAAGTATTACTGTACTGAGAGGGTAGAGGGTATATGGAATAACCTTCCAGCAAAACTGGTAGAGGTAAACACAGTCAAGGATTTTAAGCATGCGTGGGATAGGCACAAGGCTATCCTAGATATAAGATAGGGAACGGGGGACTAATAAAAGTATTTAGAAAATTGGGCAGACTAGATGGACTGAATGGTTCTTATCTTCTGACACATTCTATGTTTCTATTTCCATTATTACAGTTTAAAACAGAATATCTCCCTCTGCTCATCCCCCTTTTTATGCGTCTCATTTAAAATATACATTATAATATTGTTAGTATTTTTACAGCAATGAATACGCTAAAAGTAACTTACTAGGTTAGAATCTATTTTTATTTTTACATTTTTTTTTCTTATCTGAGTTGCTTTCTGTTTCTACTCATTATATAAGGAATACGTATATTCATTTATTATTCCTCATAGTCATTTAGAGAGGTTTAAAACACCAGTCATTCCCATGAATATGTCCCTGATGTGTAAATAATATATTTTCCAGTCAAAGATTTGTTAACTGATATGTAAATAGAAGCACTGATGTTGTATAATACCAATATATACTACTATTTCATTTATTATGGTCATACTCCTTTCCCACTCCTTCTTATACTTTACAGCCCATCTTTATTTATATTTATGTTTTTCTGCTTTTTTCCATTTTTTTGCCTACATTATGACCTCATAAATACTGGTAAAACGCGTCGGATCCTAGAAGAGTCATTGTTATCAATACTTGTTCGTATGACGTGTCAATAGAAACCATGAATCAGGACTATATGTAATACTAATTGAATATATATTTCTGTAATCCATGTACATATATTGTGTCTCTGTATAATATCGGCGCTAGCTTCAAATTTTCCTCCACTATGAAAAGGTAAGTTTTGGAAAAAGTATATTTCTGCAGTTCCCCCCCCCCCCCCCCCCACATATTTAGTTTCTACTTTGACATATGATTGTGTAATAAGTACAGAATCTTGCTGCAGCCACGAGGGGTGGCGAACATCTTGAGGATCTGATCATCCACTAGGACTAGACAATGGTGCAGAGCTTGAGATACTAGCTGCCAGGGTCTTTTACTTGACTCTGCCTAAACCTTTGGGATGCAGAGTAGCTTGGAAATTCACACTGGAACGCTTTAAGGATAAAAGAATGTTTTTAGAGTTTTTGTTTCATTGGGAGACGCAAAAGTTAAAAAAAAAAGTCCTTTGTGTGGAGCCATTCTCAGCCATTCAGAGCAGCTGACACACTCTAATGGGAACAGAAATATGCTAGTCGAAAGCAAGACTGTAAAGGGAACTGCTTTTAAAAATACATGTCTCTGACTACTCTGTGCATCAGTCATGCATGGAGGCTGCTACTTGGATGATAAAATGGGATGAAAGTTAAAAAAAAGTACACTGGATTTAGACACAAAAGTGAAGAAACAAAAAATCTCGCTCTCTTTAAGGAGAATTCCACCAAAAAGTGTAAGCTGACCAAAGGTAGGGCTATGAGTAGCTGGTAGCTCGACAACCTAGACCATAGTCGGCAACTGTCCTGGCAAAATGGAAAATGTCCCGCGGAAAGCCCCGGGAAAATGCGCAATCGCAGGTGGTCACGTGAAGTCATGCTGGGAGCACAGACAGTTGTGGGAGGGCTGGGTAATGCAGGCTGATGTAAGCGCAGCACACACAGACCTGCGTGCGTCACTTGACGTCGCAAAATGGCATCACGTGACCTCGCAACCCCTGCAGGGGGTATTTCCTGAGCACAGAGATGGTGCTGGGGTTGGTTGGGGAGGGCAGATTGCCAGGTCTGGGGGAAGGGAAGCAGATTGGGAAGTCTGGAGGGGATGCAGGTATTGCAGGCTAAGATAGACCCTTTTCTGGGTGTTTCAGACTTGCCTCAACCAGAGGCAGCCTGAAACACCCCTCACCTAATTTGCATAGGGTGAGGGGGAGTGACTGACAGGTCAGTGACAATTGTCATTGGCCTGTCACTTTAAGATCGCTCATGGCCGGTCCTGGAGGCCATTATTGTTTAAAGCTGTAAATAGCACAAATTGCGTCGGAAATGCGTTGATAGCCCTATATGTACGGGTTGTGTCGCTTTTTTCTCCCCAGTTGTGATGTTAATATAGAAAAAATTTAGTGGTGGCTTTACCCCTCCGCACAGTGTTTATGTGGCAGACGGTGGTTAGTGTGGCAAGGTGGGCAGGAGGGCAATTACCTCCTGTGCTGCTCTCTAATCTCTCTGAATATGGGTTGAGGCTGCACCACTTTTCACTTTGAAATGCCCCAGCCAATAACACTGTCTGTCTTGCCTGTCTATCTGTGTGCATCTCTAATGATATCAGGCAGATTAAGTGGAATCAAGGGTAACTAATTTGTTTTTGCCCCAGGGGCCAACAGTTGCCAGCCCTGCCCTTGCGGCCGACAATGAGCGTTACTTGAAAGAGGATATTCAAATCAATAAGAGATGCTTCTGCTAAAATCCAGCATGTGTTCACCGCTTCGTAACGCACGATGTGACAAAGGCTCAGCTCATTATCTTCTATTTAGATTAGACTGTAACTCAGTCCCTAATGGGCTGCCACTTATCCATCTTTTTTTGCCCTTGCAGTTTATAACTACTGCTCCTGCCACACTTAATTTTCCTTAGACGCCGTTCACCTCACACTGCTCCACTCGATCTATCTTTGCACTGGCTGCCTGTATCCTTCGAGATTAAATATAAAAACTTCAGTTCAGAATATTCTATAATATATTATAGAACCTGTCTGACGATGCCCCATCATCACCTTATAATATTAAGTGTGGCATGGACTCCTGTAACCTGCTCCTGTATTGAGGTAAGTTTACATCTCTGACTTTTGTTCTGCACGGTGTGTTTGTTGTTTTATATGTTTTATGCAGAGCTTTACATGATTGAAAGGAAGATTTGGATGTAGTCAGGTTGCTTTACTGAGAGGGTCATATTCTCGCTGTTTGTGAGTGCATAAATTAATATTTGACGACTTTTTTTTTTTTATATCTCCCAAAACTTCGCGGTGAGGGAGAGAAGGCCAAAAATCACTGCCTGTTTTTTTAAATACATAGTCTGCGACGGCACCCCGAGCACTGACACAACCTAATAATACGCATTCGGCATAGATAATACAGACTCCTGTGAGTCCAGGTGCGCCAGTATTGGGCGCAATCTGCATGTCCGCTGTGTTTATACATGTCCCCCTATGTTTTTTTTATTAATTGAGTCTGTGCCTACCTTCGGGTTGCCATCCAGCCGGTATTTTACCGGCAGGCAAGTACAAAAAAAAAAAGTCTATGGATGCAACAGCAAGGCTGGTATTTTTTTTTTAGAAAAAAATGTGGCATCTCTGGCCTACCTGAATATAATGCTGAATGTATATAACAATAAGCTTCCTTGAGCCAAATAATCACCACATATTTTAAACGCAAGCTATTTTATCTGAACTATTAAAAGCCAAGGCCTTGTCAGTACAAGTGTGGGAAACTAACTGGAAAGCCTTGATACAGTTTGTTGCACTTCTGTATACTTATTTCTACACTTATTGTTTGTGTAATGTACATTTTTACTACCCTATCTTGAATTCTAATTCATTTCGAATTGCTTTATGTAGTACTGTATTTTGGTCCATGTTTAATAGTAAAGTTTTTTCCTCTATATTTTGGTTTCCATTATAGTATTGGACTTATTATTATGTATTCTGCGTTTGAAGGATTTCTCTTGAAGGGCTCCATTATCACGTCTTTTTCTTACAAACTCCCACTGCTGCCTAGGGGGTCATCACTTCTCAAGACAGATAAAAGTGCAATTGCCAGGACCTCTGAAGGATACTGTGCTATGATATAATTAACACCCACCATTCCATTGAAAAGATGGTTATTCTGAGTACTTAGCTTTAACGATTAACTCAGCACAATAGAGGGAATATAGTTCGTACACAGTAGGCATTAATACAAAAAATGCACAAACTGTACACATTGAATCAAGTAGCTGACACCCTCACATACATCACAATATGATAACATTCATGGACATAGCATTATCCAGACATAAGTTATCCAATTTAACGGATGTCTGGAGTTTGCCACAAGTTGCAAATTGACACACAACACACACCCGTCAATGCAAATCGGACAAGAGTTTAGTCGGTGCCCCGCCCCCTTAAGACATCATATCGCCTTTCCATGCATGCTCAGATTCTCCCCCTGACCACAAAGGGTAATAGCTTTTCGGTGAAAAGGTTTAGGGATAACTCATTATTTTGTAGAAATAACATGGACCGGTCCGTTCCAATTCCCGAGGAACCTGGACCACGTTTGATTGTCCTTGGCCTCTGTTGTCTAAACGGACCACATCAGCTGCCTCATGGGCTTCTGACAAAGGGTTCAGGAGATCCGAAATAAAATGACCTTCCCTGTGGGATAATGCACGTTGCAAAATTAAAATCACCTAACAGACTTTAATTGTACTCTGGAAGAGGTAGTTGAAATCATGAAGTTCTGTATTTGTTGTTGTTTTCTCAAAACGCTTTGCTTCTGGAAGGCGATCTTCCATGAGACCAGAGTCCAGAACTAGGCCTAAAAATTCAATGGATCTACCTGGTCCTGCTGTGCCACAGGGATCCCCAAGTTTAGCAATAGGTTAGTAGGTGCTGAATCTGGTGGTTCGATTGTTAGGAAATCCTCCAGGTAATGTATGACCATTGGACAAAGACGGTTATTTAGCACAGGGTCTCTGCAAATATGACCAATAGCTTTGGACTGCTTCTAGAGCCAAATGTTAGGCGGGTAGCAAAACAAATATTCATTCCTCCATTTAATGCCATGTAAGTGCCATAATTCAGGGTCAATTGGTAATGGCGTAAAAGCATCCTTGATATCAGCGTAGGTCAACCTGTTCCTGACCGTAATATAGATTGGTTAGTGTTTTCAATAAAGGTATTTTTTAAAGAAAATTCTTCAGCTGGTCTCAGTGAGTTGATGCTGGGGAAAGCAAATAAGTGAATAAATCGAAAAGAAGCGTTTTTTCCCCCTTTTTTTTTTAAGGAGTATTTGCCTACTGCTATGCCAATCGGGCTGACTCGCCAAACTGGATAAGGAGGCAAATCAAAAGGGCCTATGATGTAACCCTTCCAAAGTTCTTGTTATATGAAGATGTCCACAGCCTCAGGATCTGACAAGGCAGAAATCAGGTTAGTGTATCTACAACCCCTGTGCGAAAATCTGATGATAAACTTGAAATCAAAAAATGCACAAGCTCTTGTGATGGATGGTACTTTCATTTCTCCTTGAGGCTTACAACCTTTTACTGGAGATAGTCATTGTTTTGGGAACTTAGCAGCACACTTAGTTTTAGGGTGAGCCCTTTGGCAACCTGTGCAAAAGCCTTCACAGACTAAAATTGCACCCTGTAGTATTAAAATTGTTGCATATTTGTGACCTACCTATATTGTGGTTTAGAATAAAGAAGCAATTTTTATTGACGTTTTGCTTGTCTTCATGACTTCACAAGCCACTAAACCTTTTTTCCCCCATTGACAGTGTGCCAGCTTAGTTCTGCCTAAGTTTAGAGGCCGAGCTCAGAGTAAACCAGGATGTATCTCTGAAGATGCACGTCAGGTTTACTTGGAGCAGATGACACAGGACTTTTGGTGAAACAAAGGCTAAAAAGAACCCTTAAAACCACTTTACAGTATGTTAGGTTTTCTCGACTTTTAACTCTGAATGTTTTTTTGTTTAGTTTATCCCTACGGAGGATGGTTTCTCTACTGAGAGAAGCCTTCATTGCATTGGGTGCACCACTAGCTAGAGTGGTGAGTGATGGCTACCCAATGCCAACTCAAATTTCCACATAAGATATTTTATGGAAAAAAAAGGATGTAATTTATAAATAACGGACATCTTTGATACAATCTAATTTAAATTCAAATGTTGATATTCTATGTGGAAAACACAAAGTCTATAACTTACAGAAATCTGTTCACAAATGTGTGAACCCAATTCAAGTGATAAACCACATTGTACTAGGATATTTTATTGTGAATACACCTGTTTGGACAAAATAGTACATGCTTTTAACCAACATTGTATACAGGATACATGAAAATAGGGTCTTTGGGCACGAGGTGCAGCAAGCTGTGGTAATTTAAGGATGTACCCAACATCATTTTAAACTGTTTTCATATAAGGGCATCGCTAATACAGTGATGGAATACCTTTCTAAACAAGATGCCATCTTGGATGTCGAAAGCCCGCCATTATAATGTTCGCATATGCGGCATATCGGAAGGGGTAGGGCCCGCCATCCTAAAAAAGCTTTTTGGCCCTTCTCCCAGAATCAGCTAACGAACCAAACGCAGTGCTTGACTACTTCAAGGCCCAACTTGACGCAACAAGCGATGTAGTGTTGAAGTTACACAACCAAGGTTATGCTCTTAACCAAACATGTAACTTTTACTTTTGAGGGAGCAATGTAATCAATATTTGACAATCTCTCCCCGACGACAATGGCAAGGAGAAGATCGATGGTCCCTCTAACTATACACCTTTGCACACTCTAAGTGAAGTATCAATGGACCTTGCAGCAAGCCCTTTCAGTGGCAAGAGATAAGCTTCTAACCATCGATCATCCCACTGACGCGGATCTTAAGCTACCTCCGCTGGGTGACAGGGGTACAGCCCTGCTCTGACAAAACCTTATTTTGCCATGTCGGGCTATAGCAGTCTTATATCTGGAGTCTATACCTCACTGATTTTTTTAACCCCTAGCAGTCACCCATCGACAGACTAATGCACCAGGGTCCCCGTTGTGGCACGAGTACTGGCCCAGTTTTTTAGGAACCGACTGTTGCTTGGCCCACTAACTTTGCCTTTCTTTATGCTGTTCCTAAAGTAATTTCAATGGTTTTAAATAACCGTTCCCGTGGTATGCATTTTTTGACAGTTCCCCCCGGGGGCACGATGCAGGTACTATATTTCTGGCTACTATATATGTGGCGTAGACGCCCACTCTTTTCGAGCAGTTCCCCCTCGAACTGCTAGCATTCCCTTCCTCAGGATGCTTGCATTCCCCAACTTATGGTCTTCTTCACATTTTCTTTGAGCCCATCTTTCCCCCATTTCAACCTTACATTTCTTCCCTCAATATATACACACACACACCTGATCCCATACTACACTGTTTGTTTTGCCGAAGGCATTAAACAACAATATTACTTGCACTGTTAGCCAAAGCAGTAAATTGTAGTAGACAATATTATTGAGTCACGTTTTCAGTGTCGCTTATAGGGCCGAAAACATTGTTCGTCCTATAATTCAGCCAGATACGGATACCGGTTTTCTGTAGTTAAATCGTACAATGTTAACGATGTACTTTATTGTTTCGGTGGACTGCATGACGTTGATTTGCAACTGTTATTGTACAGGTAAAGCATCCCTGATCCGAAAATCCAAATCCAGTTCAGATAAGGGATACTCACCTGGTGTCCAGAAGTGAAGCGCCTTTGCTTCATCCTCCCAGGCACACAGTACCTTTAATATGACTGGAGGGAGGAAACAGGCAACCTTCATGTGCTCCACAGATAAGATTTGTCATCTACAACTTCTTTGGTGTTTTTAAGTGTGTCAATCAATTCCTCCATTCATATTAATGAGATATTGGACATAACATGAATTAGATGCAATATTGAAGAACTAGGCTAATACATTTAGTCTGAATGTACGGTACATTATGAACAAAATTCATTTTACATAAATAATTCTAAAAGCATGACATGTGGTGTTCTAGATAAAAAAAAAAAAAAAAAAAAAAAAAAAATATATATATATATATATATATAGTCCCTTTTATATGAATATGGCGCAAGGGTTAAAATACTGGTCCAGCCTCTTCTAAGTAAACCAGACGTGTATCTCAATAGATACACATGTTTACTTTCTGCCGTGTCTCACATCTGAGACATAGCTGTTCTATGTAAACTACTATGTAACTTAAAAGCAGTACAAAAAAAAAAGAATCAATACCCACACATATGACCGCAGCTGGTCCCTAGTACTCCTCACAGAATAAAGATCTTCTTAAATTGTGGCGTAGTGCAGGGTCACATGTGGGAAAATAAAACAACACTTGATAGTGTAGTAGGTTTTAAACAATAGAATAAATAGATAGTGGTATATGCACTCACAAACTAAGTGCAAATAGTGCATCAAATGATTCAGGAACTCTTCCAAAAAGATATTTTAATGTTTATAAAAGAAGGATGTAATAGTAGTTAGTATAGCACACGGTCCCAAAAGGTGCAAGCAAAGCAGGAAAATAAAGACACAGTCTCCATGATATTGAAAGATCTTTTGGGAAAAGTTCCTGAATGACTATACCACTATTTACTCTATATCAAGTGTTTTATTTTCGTACGTGTACCTGCG
This sequence comes from Pelodytes ibericus, assembly GCA_036172795.1. Classification (NCBI taxonomy): domain Eukaryota; kingdom Metazoa; phylum Chordata; class Amphibia; order Anura; family Pelodytidae; genus Pelodytes; species Pelodytes ibericus. The sequence continues at coordinate 32,548,034 of CM069868.1, read as the reverse complement.
CTACTCCACAATTTAAACAGATCCCATGGATGCATGGCAGCTGCCGGTCAACTGGCATGTACCGTCTTACAAAAGTCCATGCCCGATTATCCTCAGACCAAGGACACCTATTTCTCACTTGTGCTTCTAAACTAGAATCCCATTAAAAAATATAATTTCATTGTCCTTGAATGAGTAACAATGCAATCAAATTAGATGGAAAGGAAATACAAATATAAGTGTGTTTTAATTGTAACAGTGACAATATATGTAAAACAAATATGCAAATATTCTCAACCATTAAGATACTTTAAAAATAAATAAATAAGAGCATTAAAGTACCTTTGCTGATGACCCATGTCCACTAATATCTCATCCACATGTTTTTGGAGTTCGTTTCTGTCCACATTTTTTAATTTCTTTACTTCACTCTGGACAAAATACCAGAATTCCTTTGCTCCATTCTCAATCGCTCTTCTTAAGATCTCGTGGTCTTTTCCCATACCAGACACTACAATAAATCAATACAATTCACAAATATGTTACTATATACAATGTTTCTCTGCTGACAATATTCTGTACTAGGAATTCAATTTCATATACCGTATATACTCTAGTATAAGCCGACCTGAATATAAGCCGAGGCACCTAATTTTACCACAAAGAACTGGGAAAAAATATTTACTCGAGTATAAGCCTAGGGTGGGAAATGAGGCAGCTACTGGTAAATATTGCCCCCAATATGCCATTTAATATTCCAGGATATTGCCCCCAATATGTAATTTAATATTCCAGGATACTGCCCCCAATATGCCATTTAATATTCCAGGATATTGCCCCCAATATGCCATTTAATATTCCAGGATTTTGCCCCCAATATGCCATTTAATATTACAGGATATTGCCCCCAATATGTCATTTAATATTCCAGGATACTGCCCCCAATATTCCATTTAATATTCCAGGATATTGCCCCTTAGTATGCTCGTTATGCCACCCTCCTCCCCCCCTTCCCCAGACCCCAGTACTTACCTCTTTCCTGCTCCGTCTCCCGGTGCTCTGAAGGTCCGTGGCTGTGAGGGAAGCGTTGTGGACTCCCCTCCAGCCGTGCAGATCAATAAAGTTTGTTTAAAAAAAAACACACTTTGTTGACCGCGCGGCTGGAGGGGAGCGCACAAGGCTTCCCTCACAGCCACGGACCTTCAGAGCACCGGGAGACGGAGCAGGAACGAGGTAAGTTTTAGATTTTTTTTTATACCGACTCGAGTATAAGCCGAGGGGGGCATTTTTCAGCACAAAAAATGTGCTGAAAAACTCGGCTTATACTCGAGTATATATGGTACTTTCTTCTACTGTGATTATTACGGTATCCATACAACACATTTACTTGAATATAGGAGAACCCCCAAACTCAAAGGCCTAAAAGTAGAGGATTCTGTAGGAAAAAGGTTTGCTAATAAATTATTGAAAAAATGTATTTTAATTTCTTGCACTGACCCATATCACTTGTTATTCACCCCACAGCACCAGATTGCACAAACAGAACCTGCCACAACATCAATACTGAACTAAATTGCACTAACAGAAATTGCTGATGCACACGCAGAACTTGCCACTGCACTTATGTGCCCACAGGACTTGTTGCACCCGTACTGCACACACAGGACTTGCCACTGCCCCTATATTGCACCCACAGAACTAGCCGCTGCCCCTATATCGCATGAAGTGTAAGTGGTAGGAAAATATGATATGGATCCTGGATGCTCAAGATATAGGAAGCTGACTGCGCTGCAGGAACCCAGACAGACAAGAATACAGTGGAAAAAAAGGACGAGCAAACACGTAATGACAATTAATTCATAACAGAAATGTCCACTGAGAACCGGCAGCTGGAACAAAACAAGACGGACAGACTCCAACTGTGTAGTGAAAGGGCAAAAACAGGGATGATTCCAGCTCACAGTCCTTACTAAAGCGCTAGTGTTCTTTTGAATAGTCCAGACGCACAGTATGGGCTAAAATCTTAAAAACATGCTAAAACAAATTTTAATAAGATACTGATTAAAACATATTTAATATAATGAATATTAAAAGTACAAAAAACATAAGTTACATAAAAATGTTTAGAATAAGGACACTTTATTACACTGAAGAATAAATAATCAGTTTTATCTAGAAAGATTTCTTCAAAAGTATAAAATATTACTCTTTATGCCCAACTCCTGGCAGCTGAAGGGCTGTTATCACAGCACCTAAAAGGAGAAGATTGGCTGTAACCTTTATTGGATCACATGATGTTGCTATTGTTGTATTTGCACTCTTAAAGATTTTGAAACACAGTTCATTAAGAACAGTATCGGTCACCTTAAGGGCATTTAAATATTTGCTGTTTTCAAGAGTCCATGCGCTGGAAGCATCCCTGTTTTTGTCACCCAGATAGACAAATAAGAGAACCACCGGCAGATGGATCTGCAAATATTGTGCAAAAGTACAGAGGGGAAAAGCGGACATTTAGTGCATGTTGCATCTGGCGACGCTTATTCATAATGCTCATTCCCTCTGCACATTATGTAACCTTGTTTATCAATAAATCATCTGTTTGGATCCAGGAGTGCCGGTGGTTCTCTTATTTGTCTATCTGGGTTCCCTAGTGTTGCCTGCGCATCTATGGAGCCTGAGAGCTAGGAGGACACATGACCTCCTTACTCTCACTGCAGGAGATGAGAGCGTCTATGGAGCCTGAGAGCTAGGAGGACACATGACCTCCTTACTCTCACTGCAGGAGATGAGAGCGTCTATGGAGCCTGAGAGCTAGGACGACACATGACCTCCTTACTCTCACTGCAGGAGATGAGCGCGTCTATGGAGCCTGAGAGCTAGGAGGACACATGACCTCCTTACTCTCACTGCAGGAGATGAGCGCGTCTATGGAGCCTGAGAGCTAGGAGGGCACATGACCTCCTTACTCTCATTTCAAGAGATGAGAGAGTCTATGGAGCCTGAGAGCTAGGAGGACACATGACCTCCTTACTCTCACTGCAGGAGATGAGCGCGTCTATTGAGCCTGAGAGCTAGGAGGACACATGACCTCCTTACTCTCACTGCAGGAGATGAGCGCGTCTATGGAGCCTGAGAGCTAGGAGGACACATGACCTCCTTACTCTCACTGCAGGAGATGATCGCGTCTATTGAGCCTGAGAGCTAGGAGGACACATGACCTCCTTACTCTCACTGCAGGAGATGAGCGCGTCTATGGAGCCAGAGAGCTAGGACGACACATGACCTCCTTACTCTCACTGCAGGAGATGAGCGCGTCTATGGAGCCTGTGAGCTAGGAGGACACATGACCTCCTTACTCTCACTTCAGGAGATGAGCGCACAGCGAGAGGCAACCTGAAAGGATGTCTATGTGGAGACTGAACACCCATCTATCCAGCTGCACGTAACCTCTGCTTAGCAAGATTCAGGAGATCCTGGATCTCAGCCTAGAAATCAGACCTGCTTTAAAAAAAAACAAACAAAAAAGCTTGCCTTTGTATTTGAGTATTTACAGTATTGTTCCCAAGCGGACTTCTTCAATGTTATAACCGTCTTTCCACGATACCAAGAAATAAACTTAAAACCTGCTAAAGGTAATATTTTAAAGGACTGTACGCAAAAAAAAATTGAAATAACTGAAAATGTTGCATCAAGCGTAGATGTAGTAATACTTTCATTTGTAATACAAATAAAGTACATTATCAAGTCTTTAATTTACCCTGGGTCACATACAGGAAGATCTGACCCAAGATTCTAAACATGTCTGCTCTCTATGTGTTGCAAGGAGAGCTCTATAAGGTACATATTCTTTCATTAAATAATTTCTGTATAAACCATCTACACATAATGTCACATTTAAATTAAACATAACTTAAGTATTTGCTAGGGTTGACATTTAAGGAAGTATCATTAAAGGAACATTGCACCATTTTTTAACTCCTGCTTCGATGAAAACATGTCCTGGACTTTGAAGTAAGCCCAACGTGTATCTTAATAGATACCTAATATAACTACATTGGCGCCCTGGGACCAGAACAATGCCCACTGTTTGCATAAAATATAGTAATGGCCACATGGGGGCAGTGGAATTCTTGCTAACCCCATCCAATAATCTATTTGGCCCCATAGATATAACTGGCCCCTTGAGGTAAAGGCCCGGAAAAAATTACCCCTACGTAAAATTTATATAATTGGCCCCACGGGTCCATTAACATAAAAATCATCATTGGCTCGTGTTCTCGTAAGGAAGAAATATATACATTTTAATAGGGCTGAGGCACTTATACTTATTTGATGGGCCCAGCTGGCATTCCACTGGCTGCATGGGGTCAATTAGATTATTAGATGGTATCATTATTTTATAGGGTCAGTGGGAATACCACTAGCCCCATGGGTCCATTACTTTGGGGCATTTATTTTATCCAAACAAAGGCTACTACTAATAAAAAAAAAGTTTCTTGTACAGGGGTATACTGAGATGTTGTACTAAGGAACAAGGAAAGAATAGTTATCTCAAGGTAAGGTGATGATTTAATCGAATAGGTCTTTTTTTTTTTTTGATAATACAGCTAAAACCAGGCATGGGAAAGAAAAAGAACAGCAGTACACAAGTAGATAATGTATCAAAAAGTGCTAACATCCACACATATAGTGATAATAATGTAAAACAAACAAACAAAAAGAAAACCTGTATATCACTAAAGTGGAAAAAAAACAAACTAAAATACTTGGTCAGTAATAGTATAAATGTGACATAATAGTTTCGGTTGAAAAAAGACTTGCAACCATCAAGTTAAACGGGGGTAGATAGACATAAATAATAATAGCCGATTAGAGCCACAAAACTGAAGTAGAAAAGGAGAGAGAAAAAATATATAAACAAATATGGATAATGAAGAAAAAGCACATTTAAATTGGAATGTGTTGGTACACAAATGAAAGATTCTGCGACACCAATAGATTTGACCAGATGAAGGAGTAAGATACCTTTAAAGCTGATATAAAGCCTATAATACTTTTACATTTCTCCTCACTTATTGACCTGCCTCTACTAATATCCCAACACCGAATCGTGCCCACCCAGACCTATGGTATACTTTGTTAATTGTATAAAGAGAGAAAGGGGAGAAAAAAAGAAAGATAAATGTCTAAGTTAATAAATACTGTTTGTTAATATTACTAATTTAAAAAAAAAAAACCTGTATTTGTTGCTATGAACTACTATATCATATGTCGGGGGTACCCTCCTCTAAAACATCCAGCCATTTGGTTTTATATTTATATCTAGTGATTACTTAAATTGTCTAATTTTCTTATAAAGTCTCTGCATAAAATATGTGAGTATGGGGGAGAAATAGGGAGGGAGGGGGAAAGAAAAGCCTATTATACTTAATGATGAAAATGACCAAACAGTAGCCCGAGGTATCAAATATCTGCTGCTAATCTCTAGTACCAGACAGACATTGTCGAAGGCTGACAGCACAAGAAGGTGGAAGGATTTGAAAAAGCTAACCTGATCTAAAAATATTATAGTCAGAGTGGCACTCAGGAGGAAACAGTTGGAAATGTCACAGAAATGTTAGAAGAATTAAATAGCAAGTCGTGGAGGAAGCTGAAATGTCCAATTTTAGTTTATAGGGCCAGCAGGAATACTGCTGGCCACACGGGGCCATTCTTTTAGTCTTTGTGGCCAGGAGGCCATGGGATTTTTATACTTTGTTTTATGGGGCCAGAGGGGAATCGCTGGCCCTATGGGGCCATTATTTTTCGTTTATGGGGCCATACTTATTTTTATACGTGGGCCTATTAAATAATTTTTTTGGGGCAGCTATTTTATTTAATGTTAAAAAAAAAACAATACCTGTTGGGTGATTGTCTGGGCAACTGTTAAGGAGACGAAACACGTTCAGTCTAGGATTGCACACAGTTTTGAAGTCTCCTCCAACAATGATATTAGTACGGTCATTATCCAAAAGTAAGGGATCTAAATATGTGAAGAAAAATGGTTAGCTGCACTTGGGGAATAATCAATAGTGATTGTAATCTTTGAGTATTCTGTGTCATTTGAGTTTCTATGCCATCTATTAATAAAGACCTATTCATTTCATAAGATGACTCCATCTTACATATATGTATTAGGCTAAATGATGCATCAGAGCTCGATGTTTTATAATGAAAAAGGAGATGCATTAAAATATTTATGAAGAGTTAGATTAATAGTTGTTTATTGTTCCTTTGTGTTTTACTCAAGAAATCCATGATACCTAGTCTACTAGCTGTACAATGTGTTTGTGTTGTTGGGCTTGGGTCCCAGGACGCCAAGTCGCCATGGCGACCAGAAAATTAAAACCTGGTGGGGCTATCCATATGGGGCCCCTTAACGCTGCTATCCGTTTTTGTAAAGGGCGAGGGGGGAAAGTCTGCAAGCTCCGCCCCCTCACGCAACGCTCTCTAGTGTCCAAGTGCCAGATAGAAACATAGAATGTGTCGGCAGATAAGAACCATTCGTTCCATCTAGTGCCCAATTTTTTTCTGAGTACTTTTATTAGTCCCCCGTTCCTGGTCTTATAGCTAGGATAGCCTTGTGTCTATCCCACGCATGATTAAAATCCTTGACTGTGTTTACCTCTACCACTTCTGCTGGAAGGCTATTCCATACATCCACTACTTACACCAACGTGAAGACAATCAAGATGGTCTGTGCCTGTGTGAGAGGCACAGACAGTGCTGCAGCAGAAATGTCCCCCTCTCCTGAAGTAAAGAAGCAGGACACATTTAAGGGGAGGGGGGGTGTGGGGGAGGCAAAAAACTGCTGTTTGTGCATGTGACTGGCTGGATGTCTGTGAGGTGTGTCTATGTGACTGTCTCTATGTGGGATTATATGTGTATGTTATTGATGTGCCATGGTCTGGCTCCTAAAACTAAATTAAGTTTGTCAAGCCTGTATTAAACCTTTTGTAGCTACTATAGAAACTGAAAGATATTTTTGTTCTATAGTATGGAAGATGTCAACTTGATGGCCACAGCCAATCAGAGGCTATTTTCTCTCGACGATACTGCACGGAAAACCCTTGTTTTTATTTTCAGATCAAAGGAGGGGAGCTAGTTAGCATCTCAGCTTTAGTGCTACTCAATGCAAACACTCGGCGTCTGGATTGGCCAGTAACCAGGCATAATGCACACTGGACATGCTCCGGTGCCCGCCAAGAGCCCTATCATTTGTGCCAACAATTGCTGGGTACACCCTTGACTTTTCCATCATTCTGTATCAAGAACAGCGAGAAAAGGGTCATTTTTCAAGGTAAGCATTGTAAGAAATGTAAAAATAAATTTAAATAGGTCATCTTTAATATTCATTGATTACTGTATTTTTGTAATCCTTTACATAAAAATGGTAAATACAAATTGGACAATCCCAGGCAGTGTAATGCAGTACTATCAAGGAAAACAACAATAACAGTGTAATCCCATCACACCAATTCTGTTTGCAGACTAAAACCTTTAGTATTACAACAATATAATAATGTTAATAAATTACATAATTATTAGGACTATTAAATGTGCTCAGCAACGATATTTTTTTTTTCTGTTAGTTGCGGTTAGTAAGATTTTTAATGTACAGTTTGTACCTGAAGAAGGGACCTAGTAACTTAAAACGTACCTGTCAAGTGACCCTATTTAGGAGGGACAGTCCCTATGTTGTACCCAAATCCCCGTGTCCCTCTTTCCTCCTCTATTGTCTCTCTTTTCTGGTGGCTCGTTATTTTTACAGTCTATATTCCTGTCTCACAGAGTTCCACAGCAATAAAACCAGTTGAAACTGCAGAAAGTGTGTTTTTATAGCAATTTCTGCAAATTAAATATTCAATTTTTGTTCTAAATGACTAGCCCCACACACACACAGCCACACCTTTAGCCACTCTCCCAAAAAACCCAGTGTCCCTCTTTGGACATTTGAAACGTTGGGAGGTATGCTTAAAAGCTTGCAATCAAACGCTCAGTCAGCCAATAAATGGTATTATAACTTAACTTGTTTCCTGTTTCTATACGGCTTACATGGTCCTGTCCTGCTAAATAGTTTATATGAGTCACTTGGTGGCATGGCCTGACAAATTTGATTAGAGTTTTCGGAGCCAGCAAAAAAAAAAAAAAAATGTAGGAGCCATACATCACAATCTAGAACCTTGCTCACACACACACACACAGCACCCCATCATAAACACATCACCAGGCACCTCTACAATACTTTGCGCACCCTCACGACTAACCTTTGAACCCCCCACTCCCTTTCGGTTATAGATATTATAGGAGAGTAAGTGACATGCATGATGACGTATCAGGGCTGCCAATACCGCTGGAGAAAGGGCTCATATACGATTCCTCCATTGACTTACTGGCTTAATGGACTTTGAATGAGGGGAAACTACTACAATATTTCTAAAAGTGTTGGTTGTATGAAAACAAACTCTGCAAGTCGAATTTAAGTATGGTAAAAAAAAAAAACCAGGTCTAAGAGTTTCACTGTAGAGAGAAGTGGTTTGGAATGAATGCATTTTTTATCCAATTTATAAATGGTCTTCTAACACCTTAGATATAGAAATCGAGAGGGGAGAGGAAAGCTGTGAATGTGAAGACAGTGATGGACTTGAGCATTTAATGGACTATTTTTACCGTCTGTGTTGGCGGCTACCAAACCAAAGGGCACATTTTGTCCAGTCTTACATGTTGATTTTAACTATGATTTTGTGATATGTTTATGGAATACCAGTCAACACAGGATGAGCCATGACAAATACATGGCATTCCAAAGAGCCATCTCTATATAGTACTGACTATTTAAATCACTACTTACCTGTACTGCTGGATTGCTGCTTATACATCTCTATCTGTTCTTTGGCCTTTAACAGCTGTTCCTCTAATGCCCGTATCCTTCCTGCAGCACCTTGTTCAACCGGACCTTCTGGTATTCTTAAAAAAATAAGACAAATTACAAAAATTACTATAAACTTCAATAACCGCTAAACTGAATATTACTGTTAGATCATAATACCAATGTAGTGAATTACAACAGCCGTTGGTCTCCTTTTTGACAAGTCTCTTGCAATGAGTATTATGTTTATAAGTCACAAGGCAGCGATATGATGTAAACTAGAGATATATCTAGACTATTCCTAAAAACCAATCCACTACATTATTAGGTTCCCACCAAAAGTGATATAATTGTTAAAGAAAACAGGCCTTTCACAAAATCTCTTTGGATGACTGAGCTCTTATGAGAAACTTGATGCTACATCCTTTAAAAATGGCCATTGAAATGTGCATCTGCTGCTGCAAAAGAATTACGCTTGCTTGGCACAATGTAGACAGTAGTGTCCCGTAACATAGCAATTAAGTCGAAAAAAATAGCATCAAAAATATCTATCAAAGTAGGCAATACCCCCTAAGGAAGCTATTTCCAATTTTGACACTTTGGCATCAAGAAGGAATTTCCCCCCCTAAAGGCAATCAGATTTCTCCTTGGATCAAGAAGCTCTATTATTACTTATTACTGCTTATTCTATTTTTAATGGCCCTGTATGTCCGGCTTTTCTAAAAAAACAAACCAACATCCAGACCCTTTTTGAATGCATCCATTATATTTGATAGCACCACCTCTTTTGGTAGTGAGTTTGATAATGTTATTGTCCTTGCTGTAACGAGTCCATTACCTATTGTTTTTTGTACATTTTTGTTAATGAACAGGTCCCTGGAGAGCTCTTTATATGGTCCCTGCACATATTTATATAATGTTATCATATCCCCTCTGAGACGCCTTTTTTCTAGTGTTTATTTATCACGAAACAACGTGACTCTGGGAACCGGCTGGCAAAAGCGGTGTCTATTCTGAATGTAATGCCCAGTGTTTCCCCAGTTTTAATACCTCCTCAAAAGGGCAGATCACTTGTATTCCCCCCACGCCTTACCCCAAGCTCCAGTAGCGGCCATGATCCCTGCAGGCAAAACCTAAAGGCCACGGAGCTAGTCGCTCAGCCACCCATTGGTTCCTTTAAAACTCATGTGACCTGGTCCAATGTCGCTTGATTCGGGATTGGCTGGTAATTTAAAAGGCAGAGTAGCTCTCATTTCTATTGGTCTAGGCCCAGATATAGGGAACCAAAATGTAGCCGAAAGGTGAGGGGGAATAGGTATGGTTCCCCAGCGGCGAAGAACCCTAGGCAGCCAGAAACAATAAAAAGTCTGGTCGCCTGGGACTTTCACCCACCCTCAGCTCATGCGGGGCTATGCTCGTTGGTCACTCCAGACTGTCGGCATTGATTTGATGGGTCACTCTAGAACGAGGGGAAATGCTAGGCGCCCATTTCATTGGCCAGGGGTTTAAAAGGTCCCCAAAGTTAAAAGAATTAAAGGGACCTAACTCTGCCCTCCAACCCTGACTGGTTGCTACTTTCCCTAGTGTGTTCTCATTGGTTCCCCCCCCCCCCCCCCCCCCAGTACTAGCACCAGATTTAATTGTATTATCCATTGTGTGGCAGTTAATCCCGTTAAAAGTGTATTGTTCAATCCCCCTGTTATCAAGCTGTTTTACTGTATAAATGTGCTGTCTTGCCTACAATAAAATGTTATTGCTTGTGAGAACCTTGGTGGCCATGTCCAATTCTGGGAATTGCTATACTTTGACATCGAGGGAGTTGGCGAGGGAGCTGACAATCTATTACTAAGGACTTGGGCTGAGGAGATATTGACTCCCTTGCAAACAAGAATTAACATCTGGGCAGTTCTCATTACAGTATAATTAATGTTGTGGCCTTCCTTTGCACTTGTTCTAGTTCCATACTATCCTTTTTAACAATGTTATCAGCACTTTCAAACACATTGCTCTGCTGCTGATGCACTAGATACAAAAGTGCAAAAGATACCCAGCCAGTCTGCTTGCATAATTAGCATTTTAATAAAACAAAGCCTAGGGTGCCAAGGATACTAACAAAAAGGGGTGAGATATCCAATCCTAAACAAACAGAGGACTGCTACTACCCCAGGAAGTTTAGTTTCAGTCAAGCGTTAAAACAGGTTATGGTTCGCAATTTTCAAGCCTCTTCCAAACCTTATATAAATGCTAAATATAAAGTTGTTCCCTCCCATTTTTGACCATCAGAATATTTGCATGGGCTTAGTCCCTACTTTAATCTCTTTTTCTACAATAACAAATAACCCCTTGGGGCTAACACACAGTGTATAAGGAAATTCAATTTCACTTATCCTGACCCTGTGGTCACATATTATAAAATAAATTTTACTCTATTGCAGCCCAATAGCGGTAAAATAAATGAATTTTCCTGATGCGTGGGGCGTGTTAGGAACTTCGGGAACTACTTTTTTGATCGCGATGTGCTAACTACTTGCCCAAGAGGTGTGAACCAAGGCTCCGTATACAATCCAACATGTCACAGGAGTCTGATGGGTAGTACACAGCGGGTTTGGTCCTTTGGCACTGCTGTATGAATGAAAATTATATGAGATGGGCCCGAGAATTCGCACAGTACAGTAGACGATCAACATGATAATGTGGCCAAACTTTCGCTCATGTATAGTGCATTTTCGGAAATCTAAATATGTTTATAAATCACATGATTCATTTTTGGATGGATGGTGATGGCTTCGTAAAGAGAACCAGCTGACACACCCCTAGAAGATTGGGGTGGTGACTCGAAAAGCCAATTTATTTGTATTTGCACGAATGATACAAAATATAAACTATTATGGTGGAGCAAACGGATATTTTTAATAAAAGTTATTGCACAGATGTCAACAGTCGCAAATCGGTCCTGATCTGCATTGTGCACAGGCAGCATTGTATTTAAACTATGTATGACTACCAGACATACTGTCTACGAGCAAGGAAATTAGCTCCATACATATCTGTAGCTCAATCCTGCGAGTCTCCGTCCCCTATATTCACCTTGCAGCCACGAAAAATTAGAACATGGAGATGGGAATGAAAAGGGATAGAAGGGCAGCAGGGATAACTCAGAAATGGGTTTTTGCCTAATATAGCCATCAGTCATCGATATTGAGGATACACTGGCCAAGTTTGCTAGAAGACAAAGGGTAAACACCGTTCCAGAGAACCAAAACATGTTTTTAAAGCTAGCAACACAAATAGCCAACCTACTACGCAAAATAAAACACTTCTCCAAGTTATGCAACAGAACACGGTTTCCTCATAAATAATTGTATTACATTTAACACTAGTTCCATTGTTTACTAGTTCAATTGCCTTTGTTGCAGTGAATATGGCAAACTACCAGCCATTTAAAGAAAATAGTTCTAGAATACTTTAAAGGGACATAAAGTAGCCTTAGTGCAAATGGGATTGTACAGTGCACAGATTTGATTTGATTTCTGAAGCAAAATCCATTATGAATCCCTTTTAAAAAAAGGTTTTTGCTCAAGCCTTACCCCTAGGCAAACTTGCATGAAAGAGACACATACCAGGAAAGTTTCGTGGTTTTGTGAGTCTGACAGATCATCTCGCCCGTGATATATAAAAATTAAAAACAAAACTATACAGCATACAATAACCTTAATAAAATAATGAATTTGAAATCCCTGCATTTGACTGTACGCTCATAGTCTGTGAAATGTCTAGAACTGTACTGTGGTGTTAATTTAAACTAAAAGCTACTATTCTGACTCTATATATGGCACAAACTGTGACTGGTATGTTAATATTTGCTTTTTAACACTTGTATTTCTAAGTGCTACTTAAAAGGGGCTGTATCACCTAAACCCTGCTTATAATGTGAATGTATAGAATAAAAAAAAAGGATTGAAAAATGATCTTTATATTGTGCTAGCAGAATTGCAAGATAATGCCTAAATTAGGAGAAAAATGTGTTTTAAATGCGTCTCCCGCTTATGACATCACCTGTGGCACGGTATGCAAATTACACATTTCCCACTGAAACCCCTTCATTTGCATATTCTTCCACACATGATGTCATAAGCAGGATACTCCACATGCATATTTAAAACACATTTTTCTCTTAATTTATGTATTTGCTTTTCAGTTTTGGTAACACAATTTATAGATCATTTTAAACCAGGTTTTATTCCATACATGCACAGTAAAAACAAGTTTAGGTGATACAGTCCCTTTAACCGTGTGCCATACTAGTGCCTACAGTACTAATCAATTAATGTTTTGTGCAAAGACCCCACAAAATGGCTTGTTCAGGGAAGTGAATCAATATTTTGTGTTAATTTGTTTCACATGGTTTTATTCCCATTTTTGCTATTAACCATAATACACTCGGAAGCAAACTATGTAATTTAGAACAGCATTTTTGTTTTACTCACTGTCTAGAACTCAATGGAGATTACAGAAACAATTCTGGGCAAAGTTCTATAAATGGATGCAACCATCACAGAGACCAAATGAAGGTTTCTGCTGATTGATACAAATTTTCATAACTTTGCTTTAGAAATGCAATTTATGCCCAACCTCCACATGCAATCCCTCAAGACTGTTTTATTCCAAATTTTCTTTAAATAATTATGTGGCTCCGGGATGCTTCAATCCGTACAAAACCAAAACATTACACTATAAATCAGTTGTGATATTCTTGACTATTATTTATTCAGTAACAATGAGCTTTCCTGGCTTCATTTATTTAGTTTTATTCATTAGTACCAAGATCATATTGTTTCCGGACAATACAAACATATGTAATGCATCAAAACACACTGTATATTCTTGGCTGAGAGATGGGTGCCAACTGCAATACTGGAAATGTAATATCACTGAAAACCCATGCTTACTTTAGTGTTCATTGCAGGACCCAAGACGTGTGACTCAAAAAATCTGAAGTGCCAGTGATAACCTTTTAAATTAGTTATATATGTGTGTGTGTGTGTGTCTGTCTTTTACAATGGCTCTAAACTGAGAGAAAAGCAACATGTACTTTGGGAGATGCAAACCATTTATATGCCAGGACACAGCGCAACTGAAGTCACCATAATGTCGCAGTCCGCCAGAGATTTTCTCTCGCTCCAGTTGCTGCTACAATGTTTCACACTACAGCATAAAGTTTCAGGTGATGAAGGAAGTAGTAATAGGTATCCTTTACATTAAACATCCATTTACCCCCCTCTGGACACAGGAAGGTCCCAATATTCAGTCTCTTGAGGATGTAGGACATTCCAGACACTCTCTTCTGCAGCTCATTGCAGCCCCAGCGAAGAGCTGAAGTGCAGATCCCACTTTGAGTGGCCTCAGTCTGACAGGGAAAATAGAACATGCATTTTTCTAAATCTCGCCGTGCCTGAACTTGAAGGGACAGTCTAGTCCCCAAACTCACTTTGGTGCAAGATGAAGATCACTGCTAGTATAATGCACAGGCTTTTATCCCTGTGTGATTTGATGCAGGCATTCTGTATAAATCACATTTTTAAGATTTGACTCAAGCCCTCCCCAGTGATTACTCTGCATGTTTACTGCAGGTGCGGCAGCACTGATTATAAAGACACTGAGAATTTAAAGTTTTGTTTCATATAGTCACTTCCTGTCCACCTCAAACTGAGTCTATTGAGTGGCCTATGAGTGACCTTGCTATTGTACACAGTAGAATCTCTTAACAGTGCAACACATTGTCTGATGACATCACTAGAGAGACAGGATATTCCATTCATTTGAAAGACATTATTCTCATTGGTTCCTGCAGCAAAAAAAAATAAAAAAGGAAATTACTTTTACTCAGCTAGTGTGGGCAGTCCTTGTTTCTTGCAAACTTCTGTAATTTCACAATTTATTCTAGCTTAAGTATTTTATATTTTAAGCAATGCAAAATGTAAGACATGCATTTTAAAGTACTTTGAGAGCACATTAATATGCAATATTTGGAAGATGCATTTTGGACACTAGACAGTCCCTTTAAGGGTCTCAGATTGGGTCTCTGCCATTGTGTACCTGGCTTCAAGACCAGGAAAACTAAAATTGCTGCTTTAGTACTTTTTGTTCTTGAGGGCAAAAGTTTTATTTGTGTGGATATTTGGTGTATTTTTATTTCTACAGGCAACAAGTCGCTATTTTCTTTTTATGGAGCTCTGCTGTATGCATATAACTAATTGTTTCTATTCCATAGAGTGTCTATATTAAGTTCTGGGATTCATTTATTAGAAAGTATTCTTATATTCATATTCTCAAAGTCCAAACTCAGAGCCTCCTACTAGATCTATTAGTTGCAAGGTAAATTTGTCTGTTAAGAACCTGTCTTTCTTACCATACAAATTCTGCAGTTGAGCGTGGAAAGAGTATGAGGATTTTTTTTTTTTAGAGTTGTAAATGATCTTTTTCTTGTAGTTACCTGTAGGTGGCGAGGACGACATATATACACCTTACAGTCCGTGATAGAGTTAAAGTCCCTGCAGATTTATATTCTGCCTCCTGGGATCAGTGACATTTTCAGAAAAACTGAAGAAAGGAATGAGTGCTGGCCTGAGTTGGGCGAGTAATCATGGACTATTGTTGAGCACCGGTCGGTTTATGAGGCCTTTTAGTATTATAGAAAGGTCTGTCTTACATGTCCTTTTGTGTAATTTGTTCTTGTACACAGATTGTATAAAATAATAATATATAAAAGACAAAAAAAGAAAGAAAGAAAAGGTCTGTCTTCTGTGCTGAAGAGCTTCCCCCAATATTGGTACCCCCAATACCCTTTTTGAGGGTCCTGGCTGCATGGTATTGTATTGGAAATAGAAGCTGTTTAAGGTTGGGTTGTTGTGCACCAGTCTTAAAAGGCATCTCCTGCAGACAAATAATGTGTGACTGCGAGGATATCGGTTCTGGTCTTTTTTTTTTTTAATGAAAAGATAAAAGATAACAGTCCCATGATTTGTTAGGAGATTCCTTGTGGTGTTCTGTTCCTTATAAGTCTCCATCAGTTTGATCTCTTGCGTCTTATATTTAATTACATTGTTAGGGGAAAATGTAGGTTTACAAACTCCTGTAAAGAGATAACCTGTCATGGGAGAGGGGTAAGGCAGGTAGTCTAACTCGGGGAATACATGGATATAAATGTTACACAATATAGATCTTAGACTTGAAAGAACATATTGTGCATTGAAAAGTACTTGTCAGTTCCATGTTATTGGAGGACAAATTGGTGAATAAATGCCTGCCATAATGGGGGTGAGCCGTGAATGTGCATGAATCCAGTATCCTAGATCTAAAAGTTTAATACATATTTAACTCTGTGTATTCCAAATGGCTAGCTTATAACACCGGCATTTGAAACAAAGGGCTATTACTATTCATGGTATTGTACATAGCCAATATAGGAGCATTATAGTCAGAGTGAAAATGGCACCTGTACTAAGCCATCTTATTCTCTTGTAAATAATATTCTGTAGTAATTAGTTTGTTTCATATGTTACAGCGACTGCTATTATTATAGCGGTTTTGATATATAACCTTACCGACTTACACACTTTATTAGAATAGGTTAGGATGTCCAGCTGGAAGGTAGAGCTCTAGATTGTCGTTTGGAGACCTCATCTTTGCAATATTTAAACACATTGTCTTAGGTTCTATTGTTTTCTTAGGTCATCGGAAAAAAGTTGTAAAGTCTCTCAATTTCTTCCACTTCTACGAAATGCTTCATTCCATCAAGGTCCAGGAGATTCCACTCTCCCTCGCCTCAGGACATCTCCACATAGAGAGTGTAGGTAGGATTTATAGCGATCTTGCGCACTCTCCATTCTTGTTGAGGGGCAATGTTGTATCGTTCTTAAACCTCGGTCCTTGTTTTTATATCGTCCCTTCCTATGTAAAACATTTACCCATATTTTAATCCTGGTGGCCAGCCTTTATTGTATCTTTTAGTTGATATGTACAGTATAACTATCTCTTGGACTCGTGTATCGGTGAGGTTTTTCCCCATTCGTGTAGTTTCCTTGAATAGATCAGATTCAACCGTGGGTTTCGCCGACTCTGGCAACAACTTCCAAAAAGATAGCAACTTTCTGCTTTCCTCTACCGAAGAAGCAATCCTTGTGAATTAGTTTATAGCTATTACTAGTTTTGTGGGGAATCCCTGGTCATACAGGATTTGTGCCTCTCCGTCCGGTGGAGGGCTTTGGTAATACTATGTATCCAGACCATATATTATATTGTTGTGGCAGGACCTATACTGTAGGTCTGCCACCTTTGCATTGAGCATGCATCTATGGGGTCGTTGTGGGCCAGTCATCTGCACCCAACTCAGCAGCAGACTGCTATGTTCCCCCACTTTGACCTATTAATGTAAACTTCTTAAAACATGCAATTTAATTTGGGCAATCAAACATAGCTGATAGCCCAGTAGTGAAGGCTGCATTTTGCTGTTTTTAAAAAAAGAAAATGTGTTGTTTAATCATTTGTCCCCCTTCCTATACATGCCAACAGACCTGGATTTGTGTGCACAGTCCTGTCAAATATCTAACTGTCTTTGCATTGATAACATTCATGTGCACTGCAATGATCTCTACACAAGTGCCTAATTACAAAAAACAAAAACTCTATGTTCAAGTGAGTTATATGGTGTGATATGCTTTCACTGAGGTATGACATGCTTGTGATGATCAACGAGATTTAAGGTGTAGGCAGCACACAGTAGATAGAGAGTGCTCGAGCCAGAGGCTCCACCAATGCTCCACAATATGAAAATAAAGAAACGAAGGCAGCATAGCACGACTCAAGTGAATGGAAGATGATTCCAAACAGGTGGCAACGTTTCGACCATCAAGCTTGAGAAAGACCCAGAGGGTCGAAACGTTGCCACGTGATGCAATCTTTCAAAGAAAGAGAACCATTTTTTGCCTACAGCGGTCCTTTAAAATGACCATCAAAGAAAAGCATCTAATGAGGGCTGAAAAACTTCTCTTCATGAACCCAATGACCCAAGAAAGGAAAGGTGCATGTGGACAGCAGCTCATGCATGTACACTAGAAGATAATCCAGCATAGGTTGTTCCCATAAAACAGATATACATATGCCCATAAAGTGCAGAATAATTTAATTGTGCACTGTATATTTTCCCGTTAGGGAGGAGGTTTATCTAAATACTTGCATACAGCACAAAACTGAGCTATAAAATACTTTTTTCTATCTATTTCTATATACTTATATATATGTTTATATATAAACTTTGTATATCTATGGTTTGATAATGTCATTTTATATATTTTTATAATAAAAAAATAATACTTGCATCACAAACACTCCATTGCAGTCCTAGATTTTTTTTTTTTATACATTGAAAATCAACACCAATTGCTAATCGTATATAAATTATATTACAAGATGTTATTCGCTTCGTCATACCTGAGAGATTCTGCCATTCGCCTCAAGTCTTCGTTTTGCTGTTTTAATCGTTCGAGTTTTGCCAGTATCTTGGACAATTCCCTACTGGAATGATCCGGGTTATCATTATCTCGTACCAAGTGTCCGCCAATGTAGAAAAGTAATGACCCCCAAGCAAAGAGGATGAGCATTATCCAACGCCAGGAGCCTGTCCATGGTCGCATCTTCAACTCTAACGCAGAGTATGGTTTTTGCTTTCACGAGAGAAACATTGTATATACTTTATGTTCGTATCGAGATTGAGGGTCTGACCTCCCGTCTTCCATTCACCACTTTCTGAGTGTGAAATCCATCCTCTTAGATCCTTAGCGGCTCTAGCCTTCTGCCAGCCTATTGAAAAGAATTGTAAGGTTACTAGTGATACCAAAGAAAGACATGACATCAGGGTCTACTCAATACAGAGAGACTTGCAGGGTATTGAGAGGGGAATTTCAATGCCAAAGTAGCTGAGATGAAAACAATCTGCCTAGGCTAAGATGACTGACCGTCATTGCTGTGATACTGAAAATTATCTTACAATTGTTGATGTTTGTGAAACCCCTAGCTAAAAAAAAACAAACAAACAAACAAACAAAACAAAAACAACAACTTTAATAAACCACAAAAGTTAGGATCCAGCAGTGGTGGGGATTTACTACTGGCTTAAGGTAAGTATAGTAATTATTTGCTGGCAACATACTCTGAACTTGTCCTCTCTGTGTTTGTAGTGCAATAGGATATCTCATGCATTTGCATGACTACATGTTTACCTGACTGGCTCAGCAGTATCACAGCACTGTATGAGAGCGGCACTGTATGAGAACGGCAGTGTATGAGCTCACTGGTCTAAGAGCTAGTTGTTGTGGCAACCAAGCCACTTACTGTCCCTGGAGCTCCAGTCAATTATCCTAGAACTCAACCCATTGAAAAGGTCTCATCTGCTAAATAAATATTACAGTGGAGACCAAGAGGTTTCATTTTCTCATATTATAGTTCTTCTATATGACTCATTCAAATAGCAATTCCACCTATTGATATGGGCGACGGCCTTGTGTGCATTAGTTCCATAATGCCTCAAGGTAAGTTGGAATGTTGGTTTTTGGAGCGTTGAAGCAGGAAAGGCAGCTCTTGCAACCACCACTGACGTGGGGGCTGGATATATGCAGGACACACAGGAAGCAGTGGGGGGTCGAGTGCTGGACAGACACACACGATGAAGCAAAGTGGTCCGAGTGTCTCCAGACAAAACAGCAGCGGGATCAGCAGCAAAAGGGATCAGGGCAGGTGGCTGGCAGAGAAGTAGATTCAGGGGCAAGCAAAGGTAGGGCACAGGCAGACATGGAGAATCCAGGAGACAAGCCAAAACGTTAAAACCAACAATCCATACAGTAAGAGGGGAACACAACTTGACACCAGCTAAGCCACAGTAGCACTGGGCGCTGGTTAGCTAGTTCTGCCTGACTCTTGTCCTATTCTGTGTGAGAGCCCGCATCCCACCCTGCTACAAAACAACACTACATTAGGCGACCGCTCGCGCTCTAACCAGAGTCTTCGCCGATGTGAGTGTGAGCACCGGTATATCTGCAGTCCCCATGCCTGGATGTAATCTGTGTAGCCCTTATCTTACAGGTGGGAAGGCCATGTCTGGATCCTGGTAAGTCTCCCGCATGGGGGAGCTGAGAAGCAACACACACCTGACAGTAAGAGTTCCATATGTGTTTAGTGATTGAAGTATCAAGCACTGCATGTGCAGACAACAGACCAAAGACCAAAAAGATGGAACTACACAATAAAACTGAACTGACAAGTCAACTGCAAAAATCAAGCATTCATAATCGAGTCAAAAAAAATCCAATGTGCTTATATTTTCATAGGAGATATATTAGTCAATAGAGCCCATTGTCTTCACAAAGCAAATAACCTTGTATCCACTCACTATTGCTTTTATAATTTACACAAGCACTTTTAGTCTACAGGATGAAATAGCAATACTCAACTTATCGGGAAGATGTTGTCATAGCAACTCTAAAGCTTAACATCCCTATATATCAGCAGTAATGGGACTACAATAATTTGTAGCAAAATACAGTGACATATAAAAATATCAGCCTGCAGTCTCAAGATAGTCCCGGATTACAAAAAAACAGGGGCCGATACAAATGTCAGTAGAAAATGAACTCTTCCAAGAACGCTCCATCATCCAACTCTCAATTATTGTAAATATCAGTAGCTCAATGGAATACCTGTTTGTGGATATTATGAGCCTTTCAGATGATTGAGATTTTTTTGGAATGGTTTTCTGACTTTTGTATCCGTCTCTCTGTATATCTATTTATTCCGTAGTCAGTACAGCTGGATACTTTTTTTTTTTTTTTTTTTTTTTTTAATACAATTAATGTACTTGCTTAATTATAAGAAAGGATATTAGTTTCTGCAAGCTCTATCTCAGGCTGTTTAAGGTAACATATCTCCTGTGGTGCTCAGACTACTGAAGGGATCCCAATCCCTGAAACAGAATGCAGAACCAAAAGCAGACCATAAGCACTCAAAGACCAAGGATGAAATCAAAGAGTTCTTACATTTTATTAGGTCCTTGGTCCGCCATAAAAACAAACTATCGAACAATATAAAAGAGTCACTGGCAGAATACAAAAGAGATAATTCAGCGTATACACTTCCCACAACTGATTTCTCAAAAACCGCCAAGTGTTAAGTGCTCAGCTCAGCTAATGGATTCACTTTGTTTATTCACTGAATTAGCTCTAATATTCTGCCAGTGACTCTTCTATTCATCATTCGCTTGCTTTTATGGAGGTCTGAGCACTTAATAAAAAGTAAGAACCCTGATTTCAAGTTTGCTTTCCCTGCTTCTTGATTGCAAATGATTGAGGTTTAATTTGGTTCGTGTGTTTCGGGGCAGGTTGAATTGTGCTATTCAGGGTCACATTAGGGTATATTGGATAGCTCGAAATTCGGCTCCCAAACTGTCCAAGACCGTTCGCTCTCGAAGTTCATCTATATCTAGTAGACCCTTAAGAGGTTTCATCTACACTGCCCCTTTAAACATACATACCACAAATTAATAAAACAGAGAAGGGGGGGGGGGGGGGGGGGAAGCAAGAAAATTAGAAAAGTGGAAGAGAGAAGGAATGGAAGAAGAGGAGGGCAATCAAAATAAAAAGTGAAAAAGGACAAAGAAAAAACAAGACAAAAACAAATAATACTTAGACGATATCTTTGTGTTAATTTTATTTTTCATTTCATTTTTTTTGTTTTATTTCTTGTTCATATATTATTCAATTAATTATTCAAATATAATTTAATTATAACTTATTTATAAACAAAATAAAATAAACATGGATACCAGCCTTTCCTCTTTCTTTAATATAAAACAGAAAACTCCATAGTGCACTATTCTCTAGATACCATACAACCAGGCCAGTCTGGGTGGCATTATTCTAATCTTGCACTGGGGTTTTCCTTGGTGCAGATTAGTTTTATGCAAGCTCAGTGTTTCTTTGTATGACTGGTACGTAATATAAGTGACCTTTATGGCTATGGTATCCTGTTTTCTTTCCTGTTCTGTAAATTAGTGTTTTTTTTATTTTGGTTTGTACAGAGTCGCAGTAAAAAGTAATTCATTTCCTGGAAATGTAGGCTACTGGCCTGTTAGTATGTTCATAGTATTTAACATCTTACCCAGACATACCCATTTAAACACACATTATATATGTATATCCACACACACACACACACACACACCACCAATCAGCCATAACATTATGACCAGTGACAGGTGGAAAGCCAAGTGCCAAGTAAAGGCAGTGTGATGCTTTGGGCAATGTTCTGCTTAGAAACCTTGCCGTTCATGTGGATATTACTTTGACATGTACCACCTACCTAAAGCATTGTTGCAGACCATGTACACTTTTCATGGAAACAGAATACCATGATGGCATTGGCCTCTTACAGCAGGATAATGCGCCCTGCCACAAAGCAAAAATGGTTCAGGAATGATTTGAGGAACACAACAATGAGTTCAAAGTGTTGACTTGGCCTCCAAAATTCCCCGAGATCTCAATCCAAAATCGACCATCTCTGGGGTGTGCTGGACAAACATGTCCGATCCATGGAGGCCCCACCTCACAACTTACAGGATTCAAGGGATCTTCTGAAAACATCTTGGTGCCAGATACCACAGCACACCTTCAGAGGTCTGGTGGAGGCCATGCCTCGATGGGTCAGGGCTGTTTTGGCATCAAAAGGACACACACGCTCGGTCACCAACCCACCCTTAATGAATTTCCAATTAAAGAGGAGTAACACGCCTTTGTTTATTTTTTTTCTTTGCAGTTTTCTTTCGCTAGTGTTGCTCCGCCAATGCTGTTCGCATGCCAATCTTCATGCTTTCAGCTAGTATATACATTTGCCTCTCAAAACAGGTTTCTCTAATTTACGACAGAGTCATGGGGATACACTGCGCATGTACATGACATCGCCATTTAACATCCTTAGAATATTTGCAGTCTCAATTAAATATTTGCATAACTGATCACCAGTAGCATGGCTCCACCAAAATTTGTTAGATTGGCTCTTTAATTTGGAAAATGTCTCATTGCAAATATATATCTCCGAGCTCTGGAGTCTGCTCAAGCTTTATAAATGAATCTCCAAATTCTAGAAGAATTAAATATCCTACACATCTGTGGGCACGGTTAGTGTTAAGATTTTTTTGATTTTATGTGTACAGGGGGTTTGGCTAGATTACATTATTTATTTGCGCAGTCTACGAATCTTCTAGCTCTCTAGTCCGTTTCTAAAGTTGATTTCTATGGTTAAAAGGTGGGGCTGTTGACAATGTGTTTTCTCTCAGGCTGTTATGCAGCAACAACTGAGCTTTAGAATAGAGGTCCCTCAGTGATACAATGAAATTATAGTGGTTTTTTTTCCCCTCTGGTGAGTTCACTAGAGACTAGATTTCAAAAACAGATGACAGCACAGGAGCATAAGGAAGGCAGAGACAACAAAACAATGTACATCAATACTTTAGTTCAATACTGACTGAATGTATAGATTTTACCCAGCACAAAAGCAGAGAAATAGAATCTAGAACAAACCAAAAAGGTCCAGTTACTTGTTCTCTCAATAAACAGACACTCGTACACACACACATCATTTGTACAGAATTGGTTACGTCATAGTGTTAGCTTGTTTGAAATGGCCTTGGTACTGGACTCAGTGGCAATTTCCCCTGAGGACTCTAGAACATGTAATGTGTGTGAAGGAAAAGAAATACCCTAGACACATTTCATTAAACTGGCATAAAAGTCGAGAGTTTACCTTTAAAAAAGAAATACAAATATATATTAGGATGTCCGTGGTTTGCACAGATTTCTTTGTGACATGTTGCACAAGAAAATATAAATTCCATAGCAATGTGTTCACAAATAATTACCCAAAAATATATAAAAAAAAAAAAAAGTGTGTATGTTTTAATGATAAATTAACCGCAAGGATCGTTCCTTGGCCTGCTGTTGTTTTCCCTGTACACCACATCTCTGGGAGAACTCATCCGCTCTTTTGGTTTCAAATACCACCTGCACGCGGATGATACTCAGATCTACCTCTGTAGTGTCATGTGTAGTTGAGTGTCTGTCGGCCATCTCCACTTGGATTTCTGATCGCTACCTGAAACTTAACCTTTCTAAAACAGAACTGATTATCTCTCCCCCCCCCCCCAAACTATGTCCCTACACCTCAGTTCAGAGTCACCGTTGAAAATGCTACAATTGTACCAGCTGACTGTGTCCGATGTCTTGGGGTCACTTTTGACTCTGCTCTCTCCTTCGTTCCTCATATTCAGTCTTTAGCCAAATCCTGTCGGCTGCACCAAAGAAAACATTGCACGCATTCGCCTGTTCCTCAGTGAAGAGACCGCCAAAATACTAGTGCACTCGCATGTGATCTCTCGTGTTGACTCTTGTAATAGCCTTCTGACTAGACTACCTCTGGCTCGTCTCTCTCCCCTGCAATCTATTCAAAACACAGCTGTCAGACGTATCATTCTTGCTTGTTGGTCTGATTCGGCGGCTCACCTCTGCTATGCTCTCCACTGGCTCCCCATTTGCTCTAGGATCAAATTTCAAAGTATATCTTTATAGAAGATAGACAAAGCCCTCCATTCCTTGGCCCCTCCGTATATTGCCTCCCTCGTGAACCGATACTTCCCTTCACGTCCTCAATGGGTCTACAGCTTTCCTCCTACCTCATCACTTCTTCCCACTCATGCCTCCAAGTTTTCGCCCGAGCTGCCCCCTCTCTCTGGAACTCCCTTCCGCAGAGCATCCAGCTCCTCCTTCCTTTTCAAACTTTAAAAAGTTCCTCAAAATTCATCTCTTTAATGAAGCTTACTACCCATCCAACTAGCATAGCGGTTGGTTTACCTCTAGCTATTCCCACCTAGCTCTCGCTGTACTCAATCACGGTTAAGATTAGGTGGCCTACAACTGATCCAGCTAGAACGCACACAAATACTCTTTGCCCAAACTCACCGACTGCCAACTTTCCACATAACTATTACTGTCCTCTTCACTCCCCTATGTGTTTCATGGACCCCATTCCCTCTAGATTGTAAGCTTGCGAGCAGGGCTCTCTACCTCACGTACCAGTCTGTTCCTCTAGATTGTAAGATTGCGAGCAGGGTTCTCTCCCTCACGTACCAGTCTGTTCTAGTTTGTCTAACTTAGTATGTAATTCCTTTCTTTGCTCTGTGTCTAGCGCTACATAAATTGTTGGCGCCATATAAATAAATGTTAATGTAATGATGACCATATCAAAATAACACTTCTCCTGTCCTTAAAACCAGTGGTGTATCTTGGTTTTGTGCTGCCCTAGGCAGACAAATATTTGGCACCCCCCCTACCCACGATGCACACCCACGACATGACCCATAACCCACGTTGCACACCAAGGACATGTCCCATCACCCCATTTGCATGCCTCTATCACCCCATTACATACACATTGCCAATATTATTTGCCCATAATATTCCCCAGCTAATTTGCCCAATAATATGCCAGTATCATTTTCCATTAATATGCCCCTGCCAATTTGCCCAATAATATGCCAGTGTTATTTGCCATTTAATATGCCCCTGACAATTTGCCCAACAATATGCCAGTGTTTTTTGTCATTTAATATGCCCCTGCCAATTTGCCCAATAATATGCCAGTGTTATTTGCCATTTAATAAGCCTCAGCCAATTTGCCCAATAATATGCCAGTGTTATTTGCCATTTAATATGCCCCGGCCAATTTGCCCAATAATATGCCAGTGTTATTTGCCATTTAATATGCCCCTGCCAATTTGGCCAAATCCCCATCTACCCAGCACTTACCTTTCCCTGGTGGCTAGTGGCAGGCAGCATGGAGTCCTCCATGCTGCCTCTTCGGCTCCCCGGCGGTTGTGCCAACAGTTACGTGACGGGCGCGCTGACGTCATACGCGCGCCCCTCACCTGACTGTCGGCACTTCCCTGTCACACTGCACGGGGAGCCGAACAGGCAGCACGGAGGTTTCTCTGTGCTGCCTGTTCGGCTCCCCGTGCAGCCCGGCAGGCAGAGCGATGGTGAGGGGGGATCTTCCGATCCCCTCTCACCTCCGTCTCTGCCTGCAAGCGCGGTCTTTTTTTAAATTTTTTTAAAGGGGCAGATTTTTTATTTCTTTTTTACATTTTTCTTTTTTCAGTGCTGGGGGGCACTGCCGCCCCCCCAAAATTTGCCGCCCTAGGCATGCGCCTAGGATGCCTCGCGGCAAATACAGCACTGCTTAAAACAGTGAATAATTTTCAAAAGTAGTATTGTAGTTGACATTGCACATTCCGTCTGTCTCTCTCCTCTGAGCGCTCAATCCATGCTGCTCACGCTCCCTGCGCGTAGTAATGACGCAGAGCATTGTATTTCCGATGCTCTGAACCTTCACTACACGCGGGGAGCCCACACACTGAGCCGGGCAGAGGAGAGAACACGGCAGTTTTAGTCAGTAGTCAGCCTGCGCCCAAGTTCCATTTGGAACATTTTTAATGCTAATGTATTTTACCCCGCAAAACCATATATTTTTGAAAACTAGACATCCTAGGGCAGTGGTTCTCAACCAGTCTATCCTCAGGTCCCACATTTGTCATTTGGTCATGACGTCACAACCCCCAAAATATATTTTATTTCCAAAAAATAATTTCTTCAACAAATTAAATTTGTACAGAATTCCACAAAATATATACCCAGTGTGAAAAACATGTAACAAACACAGGGCTTTGCAAACAAGATAGTGATGTCATCTCAGAGCAAATGAAAATGCTACTGGAGGTAAAAACCAAATAAAATAAAAAGTCATTGCAACATAAGGAACTCAATAGAAATAAAAGGGAATACTTTTTGCTCCTGATAAGTGTCTCAAAGGCTGGGATGATTGTTGACAAACCAAATCTGGTGTGGTATATGTAGTGTCCAGTCTGTTCTGCAACATGTGTTGCTACATCATCGTTCCTTCCCCCCCATTCAAAAGTTAGATTTTGATGATGAACACACCCATGGCCCACTCCACACCAGCTTAGGACCCATTGGTTGAGAAATACTGTCCTAGGGTATTTCAACACTTTCCATGTACTGATTCTACCACTAGGCCTTTGTCAAAGTGTTGGGTAGTCATTTTATTCCCCCCCCCCCCCCCCCACACACACACATTGTACTTTAGGCATGAATTTTCAGATTCTGGTATGTGTCCCTGCCAAAAAACGCCCCAATATGTGTTCAGCATTCCACCCGAGCACTGAATGTGATAAAAACAAAATTGCTTTCAGTGCTCCTTTTGCTGCAGGACAGACTAGGTCTATGTCGCCAAGGGGTTAGACATGGCACTGTTTGCCCATTAAAATATGCCACAGCCAGTTTGCCCATTACAAAATCAGCAAGATTAGTTGGGCATGATCTCCCTGAATAAAACCATGTTGTCTCTGATCTTGAAATCCATGTGATTTTATATATTCAACAATCCTATCCTTTAACATGCTTTCCATTATTTTACCAACTACGGAATAAGACTTACTATATAGTTCCCCGACTCCTCCCTACTCCCTGAATGGCACAACATTTGCTATTTTCCAATCTTCTGGGACTACTCCCATTACCAATGATTGGTTACATTTTCTGTTAGTGGTTTGCAAGTACACCACTAAGTTCTTTTAATAACTTATGTATTCCATCAACTTATTTGTCTTTACTTTACACAGCTGAAGTAAAACCCCATCGTCTGTAAACTCACATGTATCAATGACCCGAAGGGCCAAACACCTCCCTGTGGACTATGGACCCTGTGTATGGATATGCTATATTTGGGGATACACACTTTGGGGCCACCAGCAACACCCTGTATTCAATACAGCTGTACTTCAAACACAGAGTGATCAGTACAGGCTTACTCAGGATGTCAGCCAAGCCATTTTCCCATATTGTTAACCCCTGGTTGAGATTGTATACTATCCTGAAAACTCCAGTCTCTCAGGAGGTGTTAAGAAATATTATTATAGGTTATTGATTAGATATTGAACACATTTCAGCACAAAAAGTGTTTACTGTCCTGCGAGTCGTTTATTGCCTGTTGTACTCAGGATGTCTATATCTTAAGGGGTCATGTTTAATTAGGTTATGTCCTACTGTATTTAATTAACGGTTTTAAACTAGGTATTCCATTGTTTGAGGCTTACCATGTTCTAATTAGTTCCCCCTTTTCCTTTTTTTTTTTTCTGCTCCAACTTTGGTTGGCTACTTTAGTCTCCCCAGGCCTTCCAAGCTTAGGAATTTGGGACTTGCATCCGCTATAACAGTCATGTCCAAAGTCCGGCCCGCGGGCCAGTTGCGGCCCGTCCTTTACTTCCATACGGCCCCAGAGACACGGCTGATCAATGTCTCTCTCTGTGTCTGAGCCATCGCACATCCCTGCCCCGATGCCAATGCGATGGGGCGGGGGGCGGAGCGGAACTTGGCGGGACTCGGGAGCAGCCGAGAGAGGCCATGCCCCCCGCTCTTCTCTATGTGCTGGCGCCGCCCACGACGTGGGAATGCAGAAGAAATGCTGAAGGAATTTGAAATCTGCATTCCTTCTCTCACTACACAGCCACCTGTAGCCCCATGTGGAGCTGACCGAGGAGGTCTACTGCCTGTCTTAGTAAGTGCAATTTTATCCATAAAGCCCTGATGCTTCATATATTTCCATATATATACACAAACATAAATATAAATATGTATATATAAATATGTGTGTATATCCAGTCAGGGTCAAAAAAAAAAAACAGACACCTTCCATGTCATTGAATATTGAGTCCTTTTTGTTGATACAAACAATAAAATTAATTAAATTTGCATTTTATATATAATGGTTTATTTACTTTTTCTTATTACACGCTGTAGCCAAAGTTTTTTACTAAATTTAATAAAGTCAGGGACAAAAAAAACCTGACATATATTTCAGCATCCTGTGTTGTTGTTGTTTTTTTCATCTGGCCTTCAGATATGAAAGGCAGAGTGATTTTACTACTGTTTAGAATTGTCATTCAAATCGTTTGCAATAAAGTTTGCATAAAATAGTTCATTTGTACTTAATTTTAACTGTCAGGCAAAATGGTCGGCCTTCACGCATGTTCACTTCATCAAGTCTGGCCCTCTTTGAAAAAAGTTTGGACACCACTGCGCTATAACATTGGGGTTACTATAAAAACCACTAAACCTGACTTAAAAACTTGCAAATCGCAAATTGAAAAGAGAAGCCATTTTCTACTGGAAAGTTTTTATGACTAAAATCAGCTGAACAGGATTATGTACCTGGTAAAGGGGCCGTCAGTAGAACAGCTGGAATTTGCTTGATATTTGACCTTAAGCCCCGAGGATAGAGGCAAATCTCTAGTCTCTCAGCTTTTGTTTCGAAATGGGTTCCTAGGCTGACTGGGTCCCGGTGATACATACACGTTATAAAACTTCTGAACGCCCTAACACTGTATAAAAGGAAAGTCCCAGGGGAAAATAGCCTTTGTTGAAACCTACTGAATATTTGTCTTCTCCTACCCACCAAGATGGGCCCCAAAAAAAAAGACAAGGATAGGAATGCTGACAAAGAAAAGCTCACAGCTCCAGAAAAAGACAGGAAGCGCCAAATCAGTACTTACTATTCCCCTAGAGCCCACGACAATAAGCAAGTAAAATAGAGGAAGGTCATAATCTACAGATGGCTTGGGGCCAGGCACACAGGGGGCAACCAATTCTCTATTTTATCAGAAGAGGATTTCCCCCAACTGGATGCTGGAACAGAATTGATAACCCAAATGGCTCTGTCCCTAATGTTAGATGAGCGTTAAGGAAAAGTAAAAAAAAAAAAAAAAGATAATATAAAAATATAATAAGTATGTTATCCAATACAGGAAATAGCAGCTCTCTCGGACAAACTGAACCAACAGTCTGCTACGCTGATATCAATCCCGGAAGAGAACAAAAATCTCCATGTTATTAACATCAAATTGGAAGGAGAAAAAAAAATTAAGAATCTTGAAAATAAAATCACAGACATGGAAGACAGAGCAAGATGGAAAAATATTCGAATCCGAGTAATCCCAGAAACATTCCAACAAGATCAATTAAAAGATTTCCTACATCATACATCGCGCCCAAGAACCTGGGAGACCACCCTTTTCGAGAGGTTCCATAGAATAAAGCAAAAGGAACGGACCGACCCCTCTTTACCCAGAGATGTGATAGTGTGTTTCACCCATTTTTACCTTAAGGATCAGATTATCCAAGAATCAAGAGGGACATTCCAGGATGAGGAAGAATATAAAAACATAATTTTTTTTCCCCAGATCTATCAATAACTCGTCTAGCAAGGAAAGCCTTTGGCAGAATTAACCCAAATACTTTGTAGCAAAGATATAAAATATAGATGGACTTTTCCTACAGCTTTGGTGGTTAGATATAAAGAGATGTCTTACTTGGTTAAAGAACCTGCTGACTTAAAAGAGAAACTCATACTGTGGGAGTTAGCTTGACAATGGTGTACCACCCTTGAGCTCCGTTGTTCAGAAAATTGAAGTTAGGGATTAGCCAGACCGTAAGACATACCGACATATGATAGGGCTTACTGTCAAGGGGTACTATTTAGATTAACTAACTAGTCGTAGGAAGAGAGAGGGGATTTTGGTTACAAAATGGGAGGGGAAGGGGAGGGAGAAAAGAAAAGAGGGGATAAGGGAGGGGAAGGAAAAAAGAAAAAAAAAAAAAAATGTCCCAACAATTATTGTTTATTAGCACTTGCAGTAAACACTATAAACACAAACTACATAGAAGGGAATTGACACACTAAGAATTATGGACTCAACTTAATAATAATATACACACAAAGGGGACACAGAGTCACTTCCAAATAGGGTATACCGCCACTGGTAGTAACTTTCCCCATCCACGGATTACACAGATGTGATTTGATACTTAAAGTGAATTAGTGATTAAAATTTCTAGGTCTAGATATATTTGAATGTCCACAAATCGACTGTACTTCTATCTCAGCTTATTGATTCAGTGGTATCTATCAATCAATCTGTGATTTTTTTTTAGTCCATATCTTTAAGCAGATCTTGCAAAAAAGACTTGCGTATAGAGCTCTGGAATATTTCTAAACCATAGATTACTTAGCAGTGTTTTTTTTTTTATCTCAGATTTAATAACATTTAACAAATCTTCTGAAAAAAGACTCCGTAACTGCACTATTATCGCTCAGTGACAGACTCTCCATGGAATCTTCCGAAGGTATTATAAGATCAGCTAACAACTTATCCACGTGTGTCTTTTTCCGACCTTGGACGGAAAAAAAAAAAAAAAAAAAGGACCTTTTTCCTATTTAGATTACTTCTTATCTTTGTCTTTCTCCTTTTTTCTGCTAGCCGGCGGTGGTTTTGAAGGCATTGTTCTAGCTTTTCCTCGTTTCTTATAGTCACTGTTTATTCGTTCCTTACTTCCCCTTATCTCCCTTCCTCTCCACTCTCAACTTCATAATTCTATCAGAGTTAACCGTGTGCAAAAAGGGGCTATTTAGGAGGGACCATTTTGCTCTGAGAAAGGGATGATGGCAGTAATAATCTATGATGAGGTCCATGTAAAATGCCACCAACTTTACTGTGATAAATAGAGAGGTGCAGACCAAAGCTTTCCTCCAATCAATTGGCTCACAACTGGATATAGTTTGATCAACAAAAGAACCTTTAGAAGTTTTCAAACCTTTGTATCTCAGTCACTCAGTCTCTTATATGCCTGCTTTAATAATAATCATCAACAGGTAAAAATCTTGGGAGTAATACTCCGCTTTTCTGAAACGCGCAGAGTATCAAAGCCTTGTGCCCCGTCAATTAATCAAAAAATAAAAATAAAATACAATCTATATAGAGAACTAAACATTAAACAGGGATCAGGCGCAATATACGCCACGGTCTCCTCAGAGGCAACAAATCCATATACCCCCTCAGACCATGAAATATTAACTCTGTTGTATAATTAAGTAGAAAGGTCAGGACTTCACTTTTCCCAAAATTACTAAGCTAAGAATATACACAAGAAAAAAAAAAAAAAATGTTTGTACTTATCTGCAAGTTTTGCGGTTCATTACCCAGCTTGGCTTCTTTATTATACTTCTCATCACCACCACCAAATGCAACGGGCTATCTCGCCTACGAGACTTAGTTAGCGACCGGTTTATGGCAGTGTCTAGTGCTCCTCCCCTCCTCTTTCTGGGGTAAATGACCCACCTGATACCCGTCTTCCAGTCAGTGCTCTGTTTTAATATATTTTGTTATTACCTCCCCTGCTCGACGATGCCCAAGGAAAAATCCACTGAAACGGGAACGCTCACCATCCACTTTCCCCCAGCTGCACCTCGGCTGACACCCAAGAGCCTAGAACTACCTAGCCTGGATTCCAGCTTCCTTTCCCCTTCTATAACTGGCGAAAGCTTAAGAGTTTTCCACCTGTTACATCTCCATCTAAAACGCCCCAAGGTCCATCTCAGTTTCCCGCTCTACTCTCCACCTGCTAAGAAGAGCACTTTTCCCGCCTCCTGAAGCTCGCGTGCAGGTGTGTTCGGATGAACTTTCCAAAAAGGAGTGAGAGAGAAGGGAGCTGGAGAATTATGAGCACGGTGCAAGTATACAGAATGCAACATAATAAAAGAAAACTACACAAGTTTCCGAAACATTACATAAAAACTTACTGAAACAAAATGAATGCACATCAAAAATGTTGTGCCACAATTAAATATAGGACATTAAACCAGCTTCCATATTAAAATCTGGTAACACTGTTAATCTAACTGCAAATAAACGTAATCGTACTCACACTCTGGTATGTCAAATTCACAAGTAATGGAAGCTTCGGAAATAGTTGATAAAGTGACTGAAGAACTGGCACATTCACAGCACGTCACCAATGTAATCTGAGCTGTACTGTTTCCACCTGATCTGCTTGGCTGTCATCGGGGGTTTGAGAATACGCGCAAAGTATAAAGGCTGATGTATAATTGAAGCCCTAAGGAGTGATACGACTTACAGTGTCACATGTATGGACTTTACATAAACCCATTTATGCACATGAGCTGTCAGGTTCATCAAGACTTTTAGGAGACAGAAAAGGATAAATCAGTAGAAAGTAACATAAAGACCTGAAGTTTGTTGAGCCCAGTGTATATAGGTGTATGTATTGACCATATTAAATACAATTATAACAGAGGAAAACTAATAATCTATAGAAAATATATAAAAAACAGGGGTCAGGTATAAAAACTCTTTGTTACCAAGATATTAATTTCCAAAAATTGGTGTCAATCCCACGCTTTTCGAAGGTCCATCTGATCAAGGATATATAATTTCAGGGCAAAATGGAAAGAATATAGGTTGGGCAAACAGCCTGAATAGGAGACGAATAGTAATGTGGGAGAGTTGGTTACAAAAATTCGAATAAGAGACGAGAAAGAGTCTAATATTTTTAGAGGCAGGCAATTTTTCATTTTTTTCCTCTCTCCTCCTCGAAGACGGAGAGCACACCTAATTTAAAATCGATCCAACCACTCAGTCCACAGGGACAAGAATGTATGATTGTGCATCTGTGACATGTTTATTCCGTTGTAGGTAGTTGTTTGTTTTAAATAGGATTGTATAACTCGACCTCAGTTTGGAGATAACCCGACCGGTGGCTTTATAACACCATCATTCACAAGTCATTTTTAATAAAAACAGAAGATTTCCTGTCTGATTAAAGGCCGTTCTTGAGGGTTAAGTCCCTTTTTAATAATCCTCTATTGACCAAAAAGAAAGTTAGAAATCCGCCACCAACAGCAGGTAGGAAAGATGGCTTCCCATGTGCATTTCATTTGAACACTCTGTAAAGGTCGTCAAACATGCGACCTTGCTTGGTGTTACTGAATGCAGACAGTCGCTTACTGTAGTTAGCTATGGTGTATAATTAAGTGTCATGAACAGTATTATCCCCACAGCAATCTACAGTGCCAGATGTGGCAAGAACTTGTAATCTGTTGCACTGCCTGTCTAACTCAGGTCGGTGTAACACACGAAGCACCTGCAAATCCCAGACAGGTATACAGTAGATAAACAAGACATGTAGCAAATCCACCGAATGAAGCTTGTATTTACCTGGGTCTTTAGGAGGCCAGGATTCTGCAGATAGTTTACTCTTGCTGTGATTTAGGGGAACTTCAAATACCAGGTAAGAAAATTGTAAGAGACCTGCAAGTACAGCTGACAGCAAACCGTTGTCAGGACTCTATGGGCACCTTCCTGTAAAATACAAAATATAATCAAACATGTTAAAAGAAAAAAATCAATAGGCAATATTCATAAAATGGTTCAAAAAATGACATTATAAGAAATGACAATATTACAGAAAATACCCTAAATACATATAAATATCTAGAATTACTAATATATGTTATAAGTAACATGATTTCTGCAGTGCTGCACACTTAAGGTATTAAACATAATAAGCGGTTCTAACAAACTAGATATAGAATATATGCAATTATTAAAATGTATTGAAGGTCTTCAATAAACTGCAAAGATGTGAACTGTATGGAAATGGATTACCCCTGTGCTTTTATTTTAGACTGTATGTGTTTTTATCTAATACCAGATTTCGCTAAATGGCTCACTTTGCATATAAAATCAATGTGTCCCTCTATCTTGATGTCCAAATTGGCGGCATATGGGTTGGACATGGACCTGACACAGCAGTCTATTGTATGTGTGGCCAACTCCTACCAAAAGTCCGGCAAATTCCTCTTTGTGCATCGGAACCATAATCCATTAAGTACATAAGGGAAAGAAACACACTGACAAGACTGTACGACAAAGAGGTGCAAATAATGCCACAATAATAGTACCGGTAGAAGGATGTTTAAAATGTTATAAATTATATCTCAATGATTGCTCCTTTGTTTTTTTTTTTATATACACCCGTTCTGTACTTAGCTGGGTATTTTCTTTATAAATGCCTCAATGTTGTGCACAGTTATCAAGTTTGCAGAAAGAGAAATTTTGAACACACACACACATACACACACACACATACAAACCACATTTTAGTTCTGGTCTTAGAATACAATTCTCCCATCTCTGTTTATATTGAGGTTAATGGTCCTACAATTTAATTGGGATACTGTACGCAACCTTCTGTGACCTGGATTACTGCTATAAGAGTACCATTGGGTTAGTGCAGTTATGGCTGACCTTGGCACTGCAGAGGTTTCATAACTACATATCCCATGATGCTCAGTTAGCCTAAAAGCCAAATTGGGCATCATGGAATATGTAGCTTCCAAACATACACAGTGCCAAGGTTTGCCATCACTGGGCTATTTCCTGGAGTTGCTGACTGGGCTTTTCCCACTGAACTATCTGGTGAGTCGGGTTGCCAACCTTTTCTTTAGAAAAATACCGGCCATGCTACTGCCCCCATGGACTCAGCATTGGTCTCAAGCCAATTGCTTACCGGCCAGGTGGCAGCCCTACTGCCGAGTGGTACCAGGAATACCTGCGCAGGTTATGTTCTCACCATTGTGAATACTATGTCACTTTATATTTCTTGGATGCTGCGCAATTCGCGTTTTACCTTATTTTATTTGTTTATAAATGTACAAAATACAAATGGCCATCAAAAAAAACATGTTAAATAGCAAATAAATGTGTACAGATAAATATCAACATACCAGGAATTTACAAAAGACAAGAGTATGGAAGTGGGAACACTTGTCGGACAGAATGCAGCGAGACCTAAAAACAGCTGTATTCAATCCCCTCCTAATAAAATAGAAATAAGAAACTCTACCCAGGAGAACAGCCTCTCTCGATGTTTTGCCCCATGTTTCTACTCAATAAAATAACCCTTCTCCATAAAGAACGGTTCATAGATTTGAGATGTACCATTTTTATGCAAATCTAATGCGCCCCCTTTTAGGCAAAATGCGATTTCCAAAGTTGGGGTGCGCATTAGGTTTGCGTAAATGACACCGAAAATGTAGACGATGCTCAAAGTGAACGTCTGCTACATTTTACTGTAAAAAGCCGCAGGATGGCATAGACCGTCATGTAACAGCTCATCGCGGCTCCCGCCATAAGCTATGCTGAGGATCCCGCTGCAGGGACTTGCAGCGGAATCCCCAGTGTCAGATGAGGCCACTTTGAGTGGCCTCAGTCTGACATAGGAAATGTAGCGAACGCTCAAACCGAGCATCCGCTATATCTCCAGCATCTTCCGGGCCTCTGTAACGTCACGTGACAAAGTAGCGCGGGATGTCGTCAGGGACCAACATGGTCTATAGAGACACTGATCAGGCGTGATCCGGTCCCCAATCACTTCATGATCGGCAGCCAGGAACACACAGACACCGTCATGGTGCCAGAATCTGCAGTGCGCATGACATTTAATGGCGCATTAGATTCGCGTAAATACGGTCATTTCTGTCCACTTTAATTCACCCTCCAGTTTCTGACTATCACAAGTTTCATTGCTAACATTATTTAAATAAGCACTTGTACGCGAGGTACATTTATTGTGATACCTGCGATATTAATTAACTTGTAGCACATCTGGAGCTGCATTAAGACCAAATAATGGTAACTAGTAATCCAGAGAAATCGGCTACCGCGGATCACAAAATATAAACAGCCGGGAACCTTCTTTAAAATCTTCAAACTATTATTGCATCCACAGCATAAAAGCAGCTGTGAGACTGACATAATAAAGCATATCCAGGCTTACGCGTTTCGTGCCTGATCGTAGGCAACTTAGTCATAGGCTACTCAGAAATGATCGTGTGGGGTTTAAATAGCACGGCGACCTAGGACCTGGACTCAATTACGTTCATTTGGACAGTTAAATATCTATAAACTATTAAGGATTTTTAACTGTCCTAGTGGACCTACATTTGATTTTTTGCATGTCAATTTTACACTATTTGCACATTTAACCCTTTCACTGCTGTAGGGAACACATTTAAACAGCGCTAATGTTTAAAAATAAAATATTAAGAGGCTACTCCAATGCCACCCACTTACCACCCCCCCCCCCCCCACCCCCAATTAAAAATATTTGGCTCCCCGGGGACCAGCAACCACCCACAGTCACCATTGTATTTAAAATGTGGCCCCCAAGTGACTGCAGAGCCCAAAGCCACTTAAAAAAAAATTTAATTCTAGGTCCCCAGGGCCCACAGATGAAATAAAATGAATTGCCCCCTGGGGTAAATTCTCTCCTTGTGCTACAGCACAACACAAAGTGGTCGGAAAGGATGCACTCCAAGCACTAGATTTGACAGCACTTTATCAGAAGCAAGAAAACTGCAGCAGGTTACGTCCTATTTATTCTCACAGATAGCAGTGAATTTAGAGGCTATTTTTAATGTAGACCTAGAGGAATAAGGCGTTTCTCGTGTATTAACACATGTACTACATACAGAACTGCCACTTCAATGTCCATTGTCACAATAGATTCACGTTATTATTTTAAGGAGTTGCTGTAAAATTGGGTGGAATATAGTTAGACAGAGGCAGTAAACACGTTTGTTTACTTGGGGGGAGTTGGCCGATTTGAAACCAATTGGCCTACCCAAAACACCACTCCTCTAGTTAATGAAAACACCAATTATTACGAGGCACCAAGGAGAGGCATTTCCCAGTTTGCATGTGGATTTATTTCAGACACAAAAAGCGTAGGGAAGAAAAAAAAAAGACTCATTTGCTAACTAATATCCTCAACTACTTTTAAAAATGTTTTAAATTTCTTATTAGTTCCATCTTACCACATTCGCGTCATTATAGGTTATTTGAATTAGCTTCATTATAGGTTATTGAATAGGCAACACATACAGTATGATAACAATATCTGGGATTTTTTTCCCTTATATGAGGATAAACTGACATGTACGTTTGATAGTAGATCCCAGTTTATCCTCTGAACGCCAGCTGCCATGTTTCTCTGGAAAGTAGGCAGCCCAGTCTGGTCAGCGACTGTCTGCTAGTGCATAGAGACCCTCGTAGTCAAAGGGGATGACCAAAGGAGTACCTTGATTAGCAGAGAGAGCCAGCACACAAACCCGCCGGAAATATTCAAGTGACATCCGGGGGGGCAGGCAGCAGATACGAATTCGGCAAAAGAGTCACTCTGTTGCCAAATTCGCATCTGCCGCCTGTCTCCCAGGTGTATTTCTGGGGTTTGTGTGCTCTGTTCGGAGCACACAAGCCCCAGAAATACACAGCGCAGGTGCTCCGTGCTAGGTGTGCGGCGGACACCTATAACATATGGAGCATCCACGCCTGCTCTACCTCAGAGCTGAGGCACAAGCATGCATCTCTGAAGATACATGTTGGGTTTACTTCGGAGGGGGGGGGGTTTCGGAGTGGACAATTTTTTTAATCCTTGCTTCCTCCAATGTATATTTTGTGGCTGCAAGTTGAGACCTGCTTAAAAGCTTCCCTTCTAGGTCTCATTCTTTCTGAATTCACCGCTGAGTACTAGTCACAGCAAATACAGATGTTTTTTATTTTTCCCAACAAAGGATAAATATGTGAAAAGAATATATAAAACATGATGAAGAAAAAAAATTCTGAAAAATGATCACGTGTATCATTATACCAGCCTTTTGATGTGCTCCATATAAATCATACAGGTTGAAGGGTCATCATATGTTTCCAGCAGAAGACACCTACTGTACCTTTAGGGCAAATGCAAAATTCTATCCCACATCGCTTTGCTAATGTTGGTAATGTTTGTTGGTGTTAGTTTGAGAGCATTGCTGAGGTGTAAAAATATTGTTATGACTTGTCACAAAAGGTAAGGTGACATGCACTCCACACAGGCTGTACTGAGCTTCCTTTAAGAGAATGGCCTGTTGATGCAAAGCTAGTGTTTACTCCACTTGTTAATGCTTCTCATTTGATTACATGAAACAGATGGATCCACTGAAGGAAGCAAGGTTTAAAAAAAAAAACAAAACAAAAAAAACAACAATGCTGTTTTTCCTTCAAGGATATCCTGTGCACAAGTAAAATTAACCACAGAAGCATTGTAAACTGGACTTAAGATACACATGTAATACTGGAAAACTTGTATTCAGGGTAGCAGGTCCACAGGCCAGGTTTAGGTTTCTTTATTCCTCAAACAAGAGCCCTGTGTTCCCAGGTGTGGAGCGAGCTGCAGGGTGTGAAACTCTGAAACCATTTGGCTGCTAAATATTTCGTTTCACTTCGAAAGATAATAGCCATATTTCTGGCATTGTTTTGGTAGCCATTTCTTTCACTGGGCGCTTAGCCCAGACTAATCTTACAATACACAGGGAGGGAACATTTGTTGTATTTTATTTATAAAGGGTTTTTTTTTTCCCCCAGACAGAATGCCTTGAGATTTCTTTTGTGTTCAAGTTAGTTTGGCATTTGTCTCAAGGTATTAATTGCCTGCTGACAAAGACGGAATTCGATGTATGGTCATTTAGATAAAGGCCTACTTTAAAATGTCAGTGTTCATAAAACAATTAGCCCTTTAAAAAAAAGGACTCTCTGTCTTTTTCAACACTGAGTCAATAATTAACTAAGTGAACTTCTTTATTTTGGGGGCGCTTGGGGGTCTTAGTCCCCAGCCCCTGTTAGTTACATCAGAATTGTATTGCTGGAAATTTGGTCAGCAATGCAACTCAGAAAATACCAATACTTTACCGTGGCCTCTCACTTGAAAGCCAGGTCACCGCTGGACCTTTCTTCACGGGACAGTTAATTGTGGGATCGCACAAGGTAGGTATTGTTAGGTATTAGGGTTCGGGGGGGTGGGGGGGTAGTTCCCGTATTAGGGCTCGGGGAGGGGGTAGTGCCCATATTAAGGCTTGGGGGGGGGGAGTAGTGTCCATATTAGGCCTCGGGGAGGGGGGGGGGTTCATTTATTGGGGGGTATATATTTATAAACTCTGACAGTTCATCTATGAACCTTCAGCTATTACATTGCCGTGATGAAGCGGCTGCACTGCCCTTCACTGCTGACAGTTCAGCGCTTCAAACTGCCGCGCTGAACTGTCAGTGGTGAAGCAGCCGCGAAGAACTGTCCTAGATGCGCACATTCCTAGTCTGGCTCCCTTCCACTGTACTTGCTTCTAATCCTTGGCTTGATCATTTTTACCTTTGACTTCCGGATTCCAGACCCATGACTTGTTCTTAGTTTCTTCAGACCGCCTAACTCCAGACCTTGGGCTTATTACACAATTCGCCTGTCTTCTGGCATGCTTTTTTCTGACCTTCGACTTTCTTTTGTGCTCACCGTGTCCCCCTTAGAATCGCTCACGGTGGGTACTGCGCCACCAAAGATCTTCCTCCCCATCAATGGATATCACACCTGACCAAGTCCACACGTCTAATCTCTGCACTTGTAGAGTACTGCGCATATGCTCGTCTTCACACCCATGGGTCAATGCTCCCTCTTTATTGTCATATACCTTATTTCCTCACTCACTTTTATTTTTTTAAATATAATTAATGTCCAGTTGTGTTGATAATTGTTTTTTTTTTAAGGTATTTTTTAAAGTATTCAAACACTTCTATAATAAAATAGGATAACCAAACTATTATCTTTTTGCAAGCAGCAAATTTAGCATTCTTGTATACTTTAGCCCATGCTAAACCAAATATATAGGTTATCAGCTGACCACACGAATATAGAGGTAGGAAGTAATATCCCAAAACATGGATTACCATCTTCACACATTGCATGACCATGTCGTTCCACAAATAAACAGATTTTATTTAAAGACAGTTTGACACATAGTGATGGATATTTATTCTAAATAATTTAAAAACATCAAAAAAAAAGGTAAAACACAGGTCAAATGGAATGGATACTTTGCTGTTGCAAATTGAAACCTGCTCAAAGCTTTCCTTCTAGTCTCATTCTTTCTGGGTCTGAATTACCCTCTGTGTACCACTCAGTCAATACAGACTGTATTAGTCTTCCTAACAAAGATAAAACGTGTGAAAAGAAAAAATATAAACAGGATGAAAAAAAAATGAGTTCTGAAAAAATGACCATTATACCGGCCTTTAGATGTGCTCAGTACTGGGATCTAGGTTAACAGAAAGGGAGTGTGGGTTGAAATGGGTTGCAGAGAGCGGACATCATATATGTTTCCAGCAAAATACACCTATTTTGCCTTGAGGGCCATTGTAAAAGTAAAAAAAATTGTCGTTCTCTATAGTCTGACTTGGGAGAGCACTGCTGAAAAAAATTGTTATGACTTGTTGAAAGGTGACATGCACGCAAGACACATCCGAGTATTGAATTACCTTTAAGAGGCGGCAATTCTAGAAAAATGTAGAATATATAGTGTCCCTTTAAAATAAAATAAAGATAGGCAATGCCACTACATGTCCTCTGTAAATCCAGAACACTTGTTATCCCCTATCCCATATAATAGTTTTAAAAACAAATAAAGTAGTTTGCCAAAAATAAAAAATACCCGGTTAATTCAAAAAGTTAGTGTTTTTAATGCTTCCCATCTGATCAAGTAGTAAGAATTTCTCGAACCAGGATATGTTTTAATAATTGCCCCAAAACTTTGTGACATTTCCAGTGTAAATAAACAGAGGGCACAAGCAGGAGCAGATATATAATCACTCCAAGGTCAGTAAGTAAATACAATGGAAATGGCATTCAGATTACATAAATCAGATGGATCCACAGAATTGGCTTTTGTTTTTTTTTTAATACGTAGATGCTAACAAAGTATTTGTACAGTTGTGCTAAAGCAGACGCTCTCAGGCAAGGGTCACAGTTTAAACATGGATAAATGTATGGTCAGGGAGTTTACAAACCTATGGAAACAAAATAAAAACACTTTATTAAAAAAGGTCTATAAAAGGTAGGATGCTACACCAACAATTTCTACTTCTCCTTTTAAATCATAAGTACCTGCAGCATTCAAATGTGACAGCTTTATGCCTCGCTCCGCTCTGACTGCTGAATAAGAGGGTCTTGTTTTGAATATATATATATATATATATATATATATATATATATATATATACACACACATACACACATACATACATACATACATACATACATATATATATATATATATATATATACACACACACACACACACACATATACATACATACACACACATATATATTCTA
This sequence comes from Pelodytes ibericus, assembly GCA_036172795.1. Lineage (NCBI taxonomy): Eukaryota > Metazoa > Chordata > Amphibia > Anura > Pelodytidae > Pelodytes > Pelodytes ibericus. The sequence continues at coordinate 32,505,870 of CM069868.1, read as the reverse complement.
CAATAAAAAAATTCCACACTTATTTTTATAATTCAAAAAAAAAGTGGGAAGGGTTAACTTTGTTATATTATTTTTTAACACAACTGCTAGAACTCCCATTCTATCACTGATCTGTCACTCTCTGTCTCCACACACTTGAACGTAAGGTAAAGTCAAACATTGTACATTGACTTTGTCATGTGATTGTCTGTGATTCGTTAGGCATAGTGATCACATGACCACCAGACCTCCAATTCGCTCCTGGAACACGGCCTGTACAGCAATGTACAGTGCAAGCAATGTGCTCTATCAGAAAGAGCTTAGTTTGTAGAATGTTGAAATACTTCTCCAATTAAAACCATAACAGAAAATAAAAAAAATGTAAAAGTAATTAATGCATGCCACAATTCACTATTAGTAGTACCTTCAAAACAGTGACAGATAGCTGGCTAGGTCAAGAAACCTTAGCAGGAAAGTTGCAAGACGTGAGTGAAAAGCATATATTTGTGTGGTCCCTCCAAGGATGCAATACTATATTTCTAGGATTTTGAAAAACAAACTTCTAGGTAGCTGCACACTGATAATGTAACCAATCAAAAAAATGGTGTAGCATTGACTCAATAGAGACCGGTTTGGCCCGTAATGGATTCGGATTGGTCATGTTTGCCCGATTTCGGAAATCACTTCTTTCCAGTTACTCAAGTCATTTCAATTCTCCAGATTTTAGTTGGAGAAAAGGTATAGAAAAATTTTTAAACACAAAAAATTCATATGCAATTATAATATATTAAAGGAACATTAAATGTTGTTTAACCCTTGCTTCCTTGACGGTCCCGGTAGAGTTAAGTTCCTGGTTGTCACGTGCTGACAAACGTCAGAATGCACTCAGCCAAACTGAGCGGGGGCTCGCCCCACTCTGACAGCTGTTTCCGAGGGTCTCTCGCTGCTAGCACAGCGAGAGACCCTCATTTTTGCATGGGATCAGCAGGGGGGACCTTGTTAAGGACCGCCCTGCTGATCTAATGCAAAAACTAGGGTCTCTCTCTGCGCTAGCAGAGCGAGCCCGTCGGCCACCAGACGGCTGCCTGCTTCCTATGAGGTAATAGGTGCCCTCTTCTGATGCCATACAAAAATGATCTGTCTCTCCAATAGTGAAATGGCAAGGTGGGCATCTTGGAAACTGTAGTTTGCAACATGTAGTGTGTACAAGGAGATAGGTGTAATAGGTTACTATGTGTATATGTTATGGAGGTGTCTGGTAGGCACTGTGTTTGTGTGTGCTATAGATGCTGTGTGTGTTTGGTGGGTTTTATATGCATGTGCTAAGTTCCAGACTGCATCTTTGTCTTGCTCCTAACGTTATGTCCTAGCTTCTAGATGTCAAGACCTGCAATGAGATACTTTATTTGTATTCTTTCGTTAGAGGGACACTAACACTTACATATGATGTCACTAGATAACCTGGTCATTTAAAACAAACACATATATAAATAATATACTGCTGGGGGGTTTTCATACGATTGAATTAATTGCATATAAAAGGCAAAATAAAATTAGGTGTTTACCTCCTGGCTCCATTTTAAGAATATTTCCCATGATGCAACATCATAAAAAAAAAAATCTTCCAGCCAGTCTCAATTTACAACTGTTGGCAAAGCCATGTCATAAGATACTCCCTAACTAGCTCCTGTGTATTATACTGGGCAGAACTAGGACGCTTTGTACAACTTTTTTTTTTACCTGCCTTCCAACACAAAGAGAGGAGATTAACCTGATCAAACAGGATCATGACTCTGACCCCTTGTGATGTATTATTTACATTACTCTCCCAATCAATGCAAGTCTATGGTCAGAATTCTGACTTATAGACTGCATTCTGTGTCCCTAGCCTCAAAGTGAGATACTAGTGCTGTAAAGTCACCAGGGGGTGGCACCCAAAAACACAATATTTCACAAAATGGCAGCAGAGTTTCTATTTGGAATGTTTACACTTGTTCTGCCTATTGTTGGTCTTGTTTAAAGTTTAGTGGCTATAAAAAGGATAAACAAAGTAACAAAGTAATTGGAGAGTAAACACAATAAACCAGGGCTTGACAAATTTATTTTGATTTTAGGAGCCAGACATTTTTTTTAGGAGCCAGACAATCACGCAAACATAAACACAATTCATAAACACACACGCCTACTTCACATATATACAAACACACATACTTTACATATACACATATATACACACAAACACCTCACACACACATATATACACAAACACCTCACACACACATATATACACAAACACCTCACACACACATATATACACAAACACCTCACACACACATATACACAAACACCTCACACACACATATACACAAACACCTCACACACACATATACACAAACACCTCACACACACATATACACAAACACCTCACACAGTCATATATACACAAACACCTCACACAGTCATATATACACAAACACCTCACACACACATATATACACAAACACCTCACACACACATATATACACAAACACCTCACACACACATATATACACAAACACCTCACACACACATATATACACAAACACCTCACACACACATATATACACAAACACCTCACACACACATATATACACAAACACCTCACACACACATATATACACAAACACCTCACACACACATATATACACACAAACACCTCACACACACATATATACACACAAACACCTCACACACACATATATACACACAAACACCTCACACACACATATATACACACAAACACCTCACACACACATATATACACGCAAACACCTCACACACACACATATATACACAAACACCTCACACACACCCACCTCACACAGTCTTTTCTTGGGGTTTCTCCTTGATGTGTCCCCCTCCCAGCTGCTTTACCTCACTGCAGGGGAGGGGGACATTCACGCTGCAGCTTAACTCCGTTGGTCGGCGTGCTGAGTGCCAGGATGTCACGTGACGACACCCGGCACTCAGACACGCGTTGCGCGAGGGGGCGGAGCTTGCAGTCTGTGCCATCGGCCATCGGCACAGACTTTACCCCCTCGCCCTGCGGAAAAATCGGATGGCAGCGGCAAGGGGACCAGGAGGCTGACAGCACCCAGGCGCCAGGTCTAATTTCCTGGTCGCCATGGCGACCTGGCGCCTGGGGTTTGTCGAGCCCTGCAATAAACGTATTTTCTCCTTTAACCCCTTCGCGACAATGGACGTGTCAGGCACGTCCTGCGGTGAATCAATTGGTTTTCGTGATCAATGATCGCGAAAACCACTTTAACGGTGCTGGTCTATTGCCTCGATGTCGAGGCAATAGCTAGCACCGCAATTTCCAATCTGGGGCACCCACGAGCATGCTCCATCAATATGGCTATGCCCTCTGGTGGTCTGAGCTGCGGAAGTGAAAGTAAATTCACTTCCGTCGCTCTGAATATGCTACTTGACTGCCCCTAGAGGTGGCTAAGTAGCATAGCAATGTAAAAAAAAATAAAAAAATATTGAATTAGCTAAAAACTGGTTATATAGTTAGATTAAGGTGATTGTAGAAAATGTCCGGCTCACAGCACTGGAGACTGTAAATGGAGTATGAATCCCACTAGTCGGCTCCAGTGCCTCTACAGGTGCCTGGCTCGCACCTCACGATCAGAAGTCAGGGAAAAATGAAGAGTAGAGCAATGGCACTCCAGGAGTCGTTATAGGTGAAGTAAGTGATGTTTATTCAATCCAAAAACAGGTAAATAGTTGCACAGAAAATAAAGATGGATGAAAGTGAAAAACCGCAGTCACTAAGCTTGACGCGTTTCGCGCATATAGCGCTTACTCATCGTTAGATTAGCCTATAGGGTTAAAATTAAATATTTTTTAGCATAAGGGATAGGGTTAAAATTTAATTGAATTTAAAATATTTTAAGGGATAGTATAAGGGTTAGAGTTGGGGTTAAATTTAGTGTTAGGGTTAAATTTTGAGTTCGGGTTGGGGTCAAAAGGTCAATATAGGAAAAAATATATGTTTTTTGCCCCATAACTCGCAAAAAAAATACAGAAAAATATGGAAACCTGCATATTTCTGAACTCGGGACAACGTTTAGAAACTATTTAGACGGGGTCTTTTTTTAATGATGGTATCTGTGTAAATTATATTTTAGGTCAAAGTTAGAAAAAGTGGGTTTTTAAAAAAATTTCATCATATTTTGTAATTTTTTTGTATTAAATTATAAGATATGATGAACATAATGGCAGGGCATGACAAATTAAATTTTGTTTTAGGAGCCAGACAACCGCACATACACACACAATCACGCAAAAATACACACAATCACAGAGTCATGTAAACACATACACACAGATCCAATTACACACACAGAAAATCAAAGACAGTCACATAGGCAGAGACAGTTCCACTTACATACACAGACAATCACAGACAGTCAAAGAGACAGTTCCACTTACATACACAGAATATCACAGACAGTCACAGAGACAGACACAGACAGAAAAAGATGATCAAAAAGACATACATAGACAGAGACAGACACATTGACATACAGACCTGACAAGTCAGCCGTTTCTTTTTAAATAAATAAAGTAAAAGGTGCATGTTTCAGTGTCCCCATCCCTGCTGCTTTACTTGATTGCAGGGGAGGGGAGAACTTCCATTTCATCTCAGTCTGCTAGTCACAGACCATCGTTCAAGCCCATCCTGCTGAGAACCGGGATGTCACATGTTCCCCGGAACTCAGACTTTGAAGCGCGATGCACAAGGGGGCGGAGCTGGCCATGTGTGCAAAATGGCACATGCTGCCTCCTCGCGCTGCGCTGTCCAAAGGAACAGAAAAAATCCCATGGGTCCCAGAGGTGAGCGGGTGCCAATACCCGAGTGCCAGGTCTAATTTGCCCGGGGTTTGTCGAGCCCTGCATAATGGTATCTAGTGAAAGGCCTTCTTATGACGATAAAAACAAACATATAATTTGTGTGGGTACAGTATGTGAGAAAGAAGAAAATGACAGCTAAACACAAACACCCCAGAAATGTAAAAACAGCCATTGTCACCAAGGGAAAGTCAAGGTGAAAAAGTCTCGTCACTAAGGGGTTAAAGTGACAGTAAACCTTTTTTATTTTTGTAATTTTTCAACAGAAGCAAAATGTAAAAGAAAGTGCCACTTCTCGTTTGTAAACTCCATGTGGAAGATACACATCTCTAAAAACAGGCAAACGTGGATGGTATGTTCCTCTATCGCAGAATGCAAAAGAAAGAAAAAAAACACAACAGGCTTAACAGACTGTAACTTTTCTGATACTGCCTGACTCTTTATCATATTGTCTCTCTTATGAGATAAAGTATTTACATTTTAAGGTCTGTTTTTGGACTTGTTGTGCTCTAGTATCGAAGAACACACCATCTAAGTTTGCCTGTTTTGGATCCTGTTACGGTTGGGACACAGTAGTTCACTCAAGGAAGATGGAGCAGCAAGTTTGCCCAGTATTTTTGGAAATTATTGAAGCATGTTCTATAGCATTTTTCTTATTACGGTCTCTTAACTGATGCAGAGCTGACCTGGCTGAGGCATGCACGCTCAGCCAATTAGAGTGAGAGCTTTCCGCTTGCATATGTCAGGGTCAAATGACAATTGTCTTTCTCCTCTAGTGCAGAGAGAGTCCTGCGGTAACCTTTATTAGATCTTTCACTGTGCTAGAGTGACAGTCAGCCCAGCATACTTCAAAAGGCAAGCTTGGAAGCCATCTTAAGAATTACATGCCATTTCATCATCATATTTGTGCCACTGAACTTTTCACTTGAGGGTCTATAATTGTTTGGTGCTGTTTATTGATAAAAAAAAATAGATAGGAAAGGATCTTATATGAAAATATCTGAGGTAGAATTAACAAGGTTAGTTGAATTTGTAATTCACAATATTGCAAATCTAAAATAGGATCTGGCACATAAGATGATACATCACTCCACTGTACCAATATGTGACAAGATCTGCAGCTGACCCAAGGGAGCTACCAGCTACAGCTGACCTGTGTTTTACAAACCAGCTCTATCTTTCCCCATTATGGTTATTTTATAAATACAATCATACATAATTAGTCTTCTGCATAAGGATAAGTAAGTAGGGAATATAATTCTACATTGTAATAAAGCTATTTGTATATCCTTACCCAGAATCCATTGCAGCAGTGTATACTTGGGATTACGGATTGAAACAGTTTGTTTCAGTCTTGAAATGCATTGGATTTCTTAACAATGTACTCTAGGCGCATTTACACTATTTTATGTATAGGATATACAAATAATTTTATAACAATCTGTATTTACATCTAGCTGGAGTAGCCAGACTGTGTCCAGTAGGCAGTGTATTCTTTTTCTCTCTATTTACAAAAGTATCTGTGCCAGATGTATTTGTGCGATTATTAAGAATAACTTTAAAAATATATATAAAAATAGAACTGAAAATTAATTTAAAGTACTGACATCATTTAAACATGCAATAGTCTGACAATATAACTGCACAGTGCCATTACTGCCATCAGAAAAAACTTGCTCAAGCACTTTTAATTGCATAAGATTTTAATTTGAACTGCAAAGCAAATACATACATACATACGTATAAATATACACATGTATGTATGCATGCATGTATACATGTATATATTCGCTATATAAAAAAAATGCTACACATATTGCTATATGATTGGCCTATATTAAAGAGCAGTAGAATGGTACAGTAACTCCATGCACACTGCCATTACAGTCAGATAACTACAAACACACCCAAGCAAAAACGGTGACACAGTAACTATACACACACTCAGCCACTCAATCCCACCTACTTTGCCAATAATGATTAGAAGCAGGTAAACAGTGCAATTCCAGCAGAAATGCGAGAAGCTTAAAACTGATAGCAGATCACAAAAACATAGAGCGGAAGACACTATATGAAACACAATGAAAGCTTTACAAAATATTGCTAACACAAACAAATAAAACTGCTGCATATGCTGGACAAACACTAAACACATTGTTATCCCAAAGGACTGCAAAGCAGTATGTATTTGCAGCACATTCCACATTGATTACCAACACAGTGCGATAAAATTTGTCCAATATGTATATGCCAATCCACCTCATTAAGTAAATCCTTAGTGGGTGTCTTTATGATTTTAGTGGTTTATATTCAACAGTTTTTTCACCTAAAATGATTGTGAAAAATGAAGTATGTATATGAAACCATCAGGGTGTCTGTAAAAGTTATTACATGAGCAACATAACTCTGAGCTGTATGGCTCTATACATATTAGGCTATGCAAACACAAACATTTTGATTTGTTGTCCAAGTAGCAAAACTATAATGAGCATTAAAAAACACTGATCTGTCATTACCTTTAATATCCTCTCTATGCTGCAGAGTTTGAAAAAAAAAAAAAAAAAAATAATAAGCTATAACCTATGAAATAAACTTCAACAACAAAGCTTCCAGGCCCTGAATCCCACTGTGTGGCATTAAGGAGCAGTTTCATAATTTGATGCCATTTCAGTGGATGAAGAATACATGCAGTTCCTTGGACTTAAAGCAACTTCCTAGCAAAATGCATAATTACCCCATAGTAAATACATGAAATAGCACCTGCTGATGTGACAGCCTTATCAAAGCCACTTTGCTTTTTGACACTTTAGTAAATAGACCTGCTAGCAGCAGCAATGCACACACCTCTATCAGCAATCTGACAAACCCTAGCCTTGCCTGTTTATTTTCTCATTGTTGCACATATCACAGGCATCTGTTACCCCCACAGTTCCCTATTGCCCCCAAAACACTGACAGCCTCTCCCATAACCAAGCCAGTACAGCATGTCTCCAGGCTAGGTATTTCTCCAACACTAAAAATCTAGGTTTTCATCACAGGATCTCAACACACACACACACACACACACACACACACACACACACACACACACATAACCATCACACCCAGTGAGTACACACACACAAACACACAAAACCAACCATCGCACCCAGTGAGTAGACACAGTGTGTGCCTTGAAACAGGCACACACACACAACCATCACACCCAGTGAGTACACACACACAACCATCACACCCAGTGAGTACACACACACACACAACCATCACACCCAGTGAGTACACACACACACACAACCATCACACCCAGTGAGTACACACACACACACACACACAACCATCACACCCAGTGAGTACACACACACACACACACAACCATCACACCCAGTGAGTACACACACACACACACACACACAACCATCACACCCAGTGAGTACACACACACACACACACACACAACCATCACACCCAGTGAGTACACACACACACACACACAACCATCACACCCAGTGAGTACACACACACACACACAACCATCACACCCAGTGAGTACACACACACACACACAACCATCACACCCAGTGAGTACACACACACACAACCATCACACCCAGTGAGTACACACACACACACACACACACACACACAACCATCACACCCAGTGAGTACACACACACACACACACAACCATCACACCCAGTGAGTACACACACACACATCCATCACACCCAGTGAGTACACACACACACACACATCCATCACACCCAGTGAGTACACACACACACACATCCATCACACCCAGTGAGTACACACACACACACACATCCATCACACCCAGTGAGTACACACACACAACCATCACACCCAGTGAGTACACACACACAACCATCACACCCAGTGAGTACACACACACAACCATCACACCCAGTGAGTACACACACACACACACAACCATCACACCCAGTGAGTACACACACACAACCATCACACCCAGTGAGTACACACACACAACCATCACACCCAGTGAGTACACACACACACACAACCATCACACCCAGTGAGTACACACACACACACACAACCATCACACCCAGTGAGTACACACACACACACAACCATCACACCCAGTGAGTACACACACACACACACAACCATCACACCCAGTGAGTACACACACACACACACATCCATCACACCCAGTGAGTACACACACACACAACCATCACACCCAGTGAGTACACACACACACACACAACCATCACACCCAGTGAGTACACACACACACACAACCATCACACCCAGTGAGTACACACACACAACCATCACACCCAGTGAGTACACACACACACACAACCATCACACCCAGTGAGTACACACACACACACAACCATCACACCCAGTGAGTACACACACACACACAACCATCACACCCAGTGAGTACACACACACACACAACCATCACACCCAGTGAGTACACACACACACACAACCATCACACCCAGTGAGTACACACACACACACATCCATCACACCCAGTGAGTACACACACACACACACAACCATCACACCCAGTGAGTACACACACACACACACAACCATCACACCCAGTGAGTACACACACACACACAACCATCACACCCAGTGAGTACACACACACACACACAACCATCACACCCAGTGAGTACACACACACACACACAACCATCACACCCAGTGAGTACACACACACACACAACCATCACACCCAGTGAGTACACACACACAACCATCACACCCAGTGAGTACACACACACACACAACCATCACACCCAGTGAGTACACACCGTGTGTGCCTTGAAACAGGCTGACACATGCGCGCGCAGGCACATACACAATGCCTGGCACATCCTGCCATCTCCCTGCACACAGGACACTACACACACTGCCATCATCACAACACTGCAGGACTGGTCAGCAACAGCACCTCGCCATCACCTTAGGATGACAGTCACACAGACGGCTGCTGAGGACCCGGTAACGCCATCATCAAACCGAGACACTGATACCCAGACATGGCAAGGTATCCCTGTGCTACACGCACCCTCCCATGATGTGTCACGTACCTTTCAGCTCCTACAAGCGTTAGCCGGTGGCTCGATAGAAAGCCCCCCCCCCCCCAACTGCAGACAGGAAACCCTCCCGGTGTCCAGCTATGGTGAGGACGGGGAAACAGAGGTACTGGCAATCGAGCTAAGAAGGGAGGGCAGCGGGCGGGGAGCGGACCGTCTGCGCAGGCGCGGCTGACTGTGCGAGCGACTGGGGCGATACGGAGGGGCGGGGGGGACAAAATCAAGCGCCTGCAGCGCGCTTGGGTAAGAGTCCTGTGCAACCTCTGCACTGCTGAGACCGTCTGCGGGAACACTGTTTGCAACGTCAAAGAGTTCTCCCCATGAGCCTACCGGTGATAGGATGAACACAGACAGACAATGTGTCGACCAGGGGTCCAGCACATACATTGGCTAGGGTGGGCATTCACTGGGCTGTGTGTGTGACGATGGAATGAGGTTTCTGTGGACCTTCGCAGACCTTGCTACAGACTCTAGTGTCCTTGTAGGGACACTTTGCCTATGCCTGGTGAGGACACATAACCACTACTATATTACTTCAGTGACATACTAAGCTGGAACCATTACAAACCCTTACTTTATAGTCCATTTCTATATATTACAGACAAACCCTGTTTTACTCAGTGTCTACAACTAATTTGCACTAGCATGCCCTTCAATGTCTACTCCATGTGGAGTTGTTACAGTATAAACATAAGAGCCTACTCAATAATGAGAGAATTGCAGGGAATTTAGACAAAAATGTCAAATTTTAGGCCAAAGTAGCGGAGTTGGAAAAATTCTCCTATGCAGCTGACTTGGGGGTCTTTTTCCAGTTACTTTGGCCTTAGGTTTGAAATTCCCTGCGGTTCTCTCTTTATTGAGTACATTCTTTAGGCTTGCATTAGTCTGTCTTTTCCTAATGTACTTTATAGTGCTGCACCATTTCTCTTAAACCAAATATAAACTAGAAAAAAAAACAGGCGAAAATTGCCCTGGGGCCGACCGCACCATACAACTCCATCCCAGAAAAAGCATTAATACATTATATGTTCATTGCACTAGGGGAATCTGTGTTAAATAAAATGCAGATCCCACCAGCCTGTGCAATTTGAAACAAAATACAGATACTGTCTGTCTGAGAAATATGAACCCCTTCATGGTGGATGGTCCTTGCGTCCCAGAAGACGCAAGGACCAAAACGTCACGTTTTGTTCCTGGCCACCGATCACAAGGCGATCGGTAGCCAGGAACACTATGGAAGAGACCCCATTAGGGTCTTAATAGACCTGTGGGTCCTTCTAAAAGATCGCAATACCTCCCCAGCCGTGGCTCGCTTTGAGCACCGGCTACATTTTCCCTGTCAGACTGAGGCCACTCAAAGGTAGGATCCTGCTGCAAGTCCCAGAACGTTCTATGCTGTCCTAGCATCTTTTAGGTCCATTAAAATCAGGACAACATAGAACGTTCTAGCGAAGGGGTTTCACAAATTACAAATACCGCGTGTCTGAATAATATTAAATAAAATACACAGGTCGACTCGGGTAACTGATTTTGTTTGAGAAAATCGTAGCCTTTTTTTTTTTACCCAGTTGGTAGCCCTCAAATTCTCAAAGACCACCGAAGTGGCTGAAAGCCTGCCCGAACTCTGCCATATTGGGTATCTGAACTGCGGATTTTTCCACAATTTGGCTTCATGCCCCAATCTGAGTCCAACCAGATCAGGGCATACTGAGTAGACCCATATAGATTCCCCCAGCCTGTGCAATATTAGATAAAATAGGGCCGTTTGTTCTGTTCGGATAAATGTTACTTGCTGGTTAAGTTTATGTCTGAACTTGAAACATTGGGTTCCCTATCACCTGTTGCTAGATACTTCTCCCATCGACCCGAGCCACTTGGTGATTTCACAAGAGCCACATGATATTGTAAAGCCAAAGGCAGAAAATATCATATAGTCCCACTCTATTCTACAGCCTAATACATCAGTTACACACTTTAGCTGCTATAGACTACATTTACTGTGGTTAGCATGAAGTGCTAACAACTAGCAGTCAATAGGACATAAACTTTGAGATGTGGAATGACAGATCTAGGTGTGTCAGCTGTCATACACAACCTGACGGTCTCTACTTACTGGGCGCATACCTCGACCCCTTATGTGTCTGTTAATGACGTTGTGTTATGACAGTGGCAGGTTATCATACTCCCCTCCCACCCGAGGATGTGATGCCTGTTTCTTCCTGACATGGGCGCCAACATACAGATTTTAAATATAGCAGCAATTTATGGTCTCAGCAGGCATCAGCTGGGTCCTCCGGAGTGATGGGCCCAATTGCGGCCCCCGTGCTAAACCATTCTACACAGAGCCAGACTGAGAATAAAAACCTGGCCAAGAAAAAAAAATGTATACCAGCCTCACACCATGGCATCGTTATTCCAGCACACTACATTATTGTTCCGAATATGGAAAACCACACATTTTGAAAGCACATTTGAAAAATACACTATTTTATGTTAAGCGATGTATAATAAGACATAAAGGGTTATATATAAAGAGCAAATTCTGGTGCAGAGTGGTACAAAAGGAGCAATCAGCATGAATTATCCATCCCCAAGGTAGATGGCCTACCAGGAAATTTCCACATAAGCAATACTTATTAAAGAGGACATTTTAAAAATAACCATGTCTTTAGTTCTTGAATTTATTTTTTCAGTTTTTACAATAGATACCTTGAAAACCATAGCGAGGGTGAGGCGACTCAGGAGCACAGCTGAATCGCGTGGAAAGTATAGATACCAGTAGATGAAGATATTAAACTTTAGTTCCCATAATGTTCAGTTACCAGCATTAACATCTGGTTAACTATGTACTAATTAAAAACTCCACTGTACCCCAATCTATGTCATTCTAGGTATAGGCTATTGGAAGCTACACTATATCACCATTTATATCTAGCTAACTATAAACTGATGGAAGCTACAGTGTATACAGCTTGTCTCTCTATATAATTATCGGAGCTTTACTGAACCAGTAAGATTTACTGACATATACAATTAAATACTAATAAATCATTAATTTTCTTGTTATTTACATACCTGTTTCATCCTTCTACTAAATTGCATCGGGTGGAGACACTGCCTCATATGTCTATCTTCCATGATCCTGTCACGATGACACCGAAATAAAATGTCTTCTCTAGACTGTAAACTTGCCAACAGAGATTTTTCTATCTTATGTATCAGTCTGTCTCTGTATGAAGCGCAGAGTAAGTTGTAGGCAGTAAATAAATGTTAATGTACTGGAATCTTTTGGAAGCCAACTTAAAATGCTCCCAAAGAAATGCATGTTGATTTCTAATCAGCTTTTAACCCCTTCGTGATGCTTGGATGTTGTATGCCGTCCTTTTATTTGGTCCCAAAAGTGAGTCTGTGAGTATAGGGAGATGGAGGTTCCAGTCGGGCTCAGCTTGGAGGCTGATCTTGACTATTTAGTTGCCCAAGTGTGGGAGCTGGAACAGTCTTACCAAAAACTGACCATGTTCGGCAGCAACCCCCCAAAAATACAGATTCCCCAGTGTTCCCAGAGCCTGATAGGAATACTGGGCCTTTCCTGCCAAATGAGTCCCCAACTGACACGATGACCACAGGGCACAGCGCTGCAGGCCTCTGCCCACCCCTACCCATGTCCCCAGAGTCTTACCAGGATACCTGTTTGTCACTGCCAGATGCCCCAGCTGTCCTGATGGTAACACGGCCGAGTGCCGCTGGCCTCTTCTCTCCCCAACCTGTATTCCCAGAGTCGATCGGAACACTGTCCCTGCTTTGTCCCAGGCTGAAACCCCAGCTGACCCGCTGGCTTCAGTGCAGATTGCCACTGGCTTCTGTCTGCCCCAACCATGTTCCCAGAGACAGATCAGAACACTGCCCCTGCTTTGTCCCAGTCTGAATCCCCAGCTGGCATCGGGGCAGAGCGCTGCTGGCCTCTGCCAACCCCTACCCATGTCCCGAGAGTCTTACTGGGACACCACCTGTCACTGCCAGATGCCCCAGCTGACTTGATGGCAATAGGGCAGAGTGCCGCTGGCCTCTACCTACCCCGACCTGTGTCCCCAGAGTCGGATCTGAACACTGTCTCTGCCTTGTCCCTGCCTGAATTCCCAGCTGACCCTCTGACTTCAGGAAAGAGTGCCACTGACCTCTGTCCGCTACTCTCAGCCCCATGGATTTGTTTCTCCCAGCAGGCCCGGAATCCATGGTTGCCGTGGATTTACCCACTTTGTCTCTTAAAGATAATGACCCAGGAGGGGTGGATGGGACTATGGGCTCCACACCTGGGTCCCCTGAAAGTTTGGCAGTTTGCGCTGTTGAATGTACAAAAGATAAATATAACCAGCAGTGAGCCAGTGACCCAAAAAGAACAATTGTGACCGTTCAAGATACCGGTGTGTATTTTCTGCCCCATCGAGATAAACAGAGATAAGTAGGTATACAAAATGGAAGCACACGGTATAAGAACAGAGATTGAAAAAAACACTGTGGCTGATAATCGATGCAAGAAAAAAAGATTTATTGAGCAACTTACATTTGTGATGCTTTACATCCAAGGGCTACAAGACTCCCGGGGAAGTGAAGAGAAACGGCCTTATGTGCATCACGCCTGCGCAGGGCACTCAATCATGATTAAGCGCCCTGTGCAGGCGTGAAATGCGTTAGGCAGTTTCACTTCCCCGGGAGTCCTGTAGCCCTCTGATTATCAGCCACGGTGGTTTTTTTTTCAATTTCTGTTCTTATACTGTGTGTTTCCATTTTGTATACCTACTTATCCCAGTTAGCCCTGTTCCCCAAATCCTTTGCATGGGAAGTACGGCCACCGTGTCCTGTTCGCTGCAGTATACCCCTGAAACTGTGCCTTCTCGGGATGTTATTCCCCCAGCAGAAGTACTTTTATTTATGTTCCCAGGACCTAAATGGGACAGCCCCATAGTACCTAACCCTGCCACCCTACCTGCTCTCCAGCGGCTGCAAGTATTTACAGGAGAAGGCACATTTGGCCTTTCTTCCCAGCGGCAGATGCATGTTTCGGGAGAGGCAGAGGTTGGACGGGTAAGTGCTATTTTTGAACAAACAAAGTGTGGGGACTGCAAACCTGTGATTGACCATGGGAAGACACCTATACAGACTGACTTAGGTGTCACCTCGTCTGGGGGCTCCTCCAGTTTCAGTCTGCCCCCAAAAAAGGAAATATATCACGGTACCTGTAACAAAGAGAATCATGACAGCCTGTGTGACTGGGGTTCTGGGAGGGCCAAACACCTCCCTGCGCACTCTGGACCCTCATAGGGTCAAGGATGGAGCCCCAAGTGCCTGTCACTACCCAGGGCCTTTACCCTGTACACACTTTGGTAGGCACGTGAGGCACCCATTTAATGCAGCAAGGAATTCAACACAAGATGCCCAGGCAAAGCTATTCCAAGTAGTGTGTGCAATTATATTATATGTGTAGTGTTGAAATGTGTACTTATCCAAGTAAGTGTTTACTGTCCTGTGAGTCAACTATTGTCTCTTGTAGTCTGGCATGTTTAATTATGTTAAGTTATACTTTGTTTAATTTCCCTAGTCTTACCATGTTATAATTAGTTCCACTGTGCCTCCCCCCTAGTTGATGTCATACTTGTATGTATATATGTCTGTGCAAATAAAGATTGTTTATTCTTGGTGTACCTAACTGCTAGTGGTCCTGTTAGCTATTTGGGTACAAAAAGCAAGGTGCCAGGAAAGACTTGCTGGGTGGATGCTGAGCTTTAATCGGGGGCTAAAGAGGTGATTTCACACAACGGACAGAGGTGCTACCGGCCTTGGGTAGCCGTCCTGTTACAAGAGTCTACTCAATAAAGAAAGCATTGCAGGGAATCGAGATGGGAATTTCAATCTTTAAGGCAATGTAGCCGAGTTGGAGAAATTCTTTGGTCTTAAGTTCAGTTTAAGATTTAAACAGGCCTCATTATGTAAACGGATGTAGCCAGAGTTCTGTATATAGAACTGTATAATACCTACGATACAAATGAAACCTGGGAGTGGCAGCAAGTGAGTCATGGTTCCCAGTTCAGTCCCTGGCAGAGCATTAGTAGAGATATCATTTAATCCGATCAGAAACCAACAATTGGTAACAAATACTTCTGTAAAATGATTGTGTATTCTAATAGAGAATGTTTTTTGTTGTGAGGTTAAATCTGTTGAGAGAGAAGGTGAAATTACTAAAAAGCCACTCCCACTTCTGAAAGAATACATCACTAGACAGTAAGAGACCCGTGTGATAAAAAGGGAAGTAACGTTTACTAATTCTTACATAATTACAAAGAAATGTAAATTGGTGGCAAATTCACAAAGGTTCAACATCATAAAGTCTATTTTAGTGAAGCAGAGGAAGTTTGGGGTCTAGTACAAATGCATATGTGTTTTGTGCTGCATTCATTTCTTTTATGTGCAGTAATGGTAAAGAATAGCTGGTTAGCAATAAGTGGTTAAATCGCGTTTATTGAAAGAACACACCATATTCAAAGGACAGGGGTAATCTTGCTCTTGCAGTATAGGAGACATTTGTGAAAATTCTACCAGTAGTTGCACAACACATACGCTTTTATTTAGAATCAACCAAATTGGCAAGTGAATAATATATGGTATTATAACCCTATATTAATGGTATTATTAATTGTACTTGCCAACCATAAGAGGATGACAGGCTGAAATTCCCCTGAAACAAAACAAAGGGAGAGAGAGAACCTACAAGCAAGTCACTTTAAAGCACACTCAGGACTTATAAGCAGGGCCAGTTTTTGGAGTCTGCGATCAAGGGATTTCCCATCACCAGCCCTCCGTCTGTGTGTGTGTGGGGGGGAGGCAAGCAGATGGATGTCTGTGCGCTACTCAGACACACAGACATATGCTCAGGTTGCCTCTCGCGATTCCAGCATGTCCGATGAAGTCAGGGCATCGGGGATCATGTGATTCTGCTTTTTAAATGCTCTGTGATCATTGGTGTTAGTGCCTGCTGGCACAGGGCAAGTAAGTATTAGCGGGTATTCGGGAAATCTACTGCTCGGTAGATCGTGACAGTGTACAATCTATGTGTTTCAGCAAATACTGTGTGTGCAGTGTGGGTACTGTAGCAAATCCAGTGTGTGCAATGTGGGCACTGGAACAAATCATGTGTGTGCAATATGGGTGCTGGAGCAAGTCCTGTGGATACAATATGGGTGCTGGGGCATGTTCTGTGGATGCAAGCTGGGGACTGGGACAAGTATTTAGTGTGCAATCTGGGTGCTGGAGTAAACCCTGTGTGTGCAATCTATGTGTTGTAGCAAATACTGTCTGGGTGCTGTAGCAAATCCAGTGTGTGCAATCTGGTCACTGGAGCAGATCATGTGTGTGCAATCTGGGTGTTGGAGCAAATCATATGGGTGCAATCTGGGTTCTAGAGCAAACACTGTGAGTGCAATCTAGGTGCCGGAGCAAATACAGTGTGTGCAGTCTGGGTGCTGCAGCAAATCCAGTGTGTGCAATCTGGGTGCTTGAGCTAGTACTGTGCATACGATATTGGTGCTGGGCAAGTCCTGTTGGTGCAATCTGTGTGCTGGGCACACTGGTCCTGTGTGTGCAGTCTGGGTGCTGGATCAAAAGCTGTCTTTTCAGTCTGGGTGCTGGAGCAAATGTCTAAGCTCCAGGCCCACATTTGTCCTTGGCCATGACTTGATGACCCAAAAACATAAAAATGTATTCCATAAAACAATATGTACAGAATTTCACAATGTATATATGCACTGTTCAAAACATGAACCAAACAAAAAAACATTTTTTTTGTTAAATGAATAGTGCAGTAATCACATTTCAAATGAAAATGAAAGTGCTATTGAGCTAAAAACCCAATAAAATAAAAACGTATAAAATTAATTAGAACTAATGGGAAAGCTGGGGATACTTTTTGTTCCTTATAAGTGTCTCAGAGTCTGGGGTGATGGTAGACAAAGCAACTCTGAGGTCAATCAATCATTATTGCCACAAGTTTGTGGATCTTATTCCCCAAACTGCAAGCGTTAGTAAGCATTACATTACATGTGCAAATAATTTATTTAGGGCTAATACCGTATTTGCTCGATTATAAGACAAGGTTTTTTTCAGATTGAGGTCAGACTATAAGACAGGGATCCAGGTCCCCAGCAGAGCTGCAGGGGACCTGGATCCCCCTCTCTAACAGCAGGGGATGTCTGCGCGACCGCCGGGGCTTCTATGAAGAAGCCGGGGTACTGCTCGTCGCGCAGACATCCTCCGCTCATCGCGCAGACATCCTCCGCTGCCCCACTAGCCACCAGGGTGAATCGGGCAGCTGGGGGATGTCTGCACGATACGTGCCAGCTGGTCCGTCATAATAGACTACCGTGTCGGGCAGCATGGAGGATGTCTGCAAGTATCGTGCAGACATCCCCCGGCTGCCCCCACTAGCCACCAGGGATCGAGGTAAGAGGGAGGGAGGGGGGAAGAGAGACAGGGGGAGGGGGGGGGGGGACAGAGACAAGGGGAGGGAGGGGGGAAGAAACAGAGCAACAAGGGGAGGGGGGGAGACAGAGCAGGAAGGGGGGAAGAGACAGAGGGAGGGGGGACAGAGCAACAAAGGGAGGGAGGGGGCAGAGAGAAACATGTGGGGGGGAAGAGACAGGCGAGGGGGGAGTTAAAGGGAGGGGGAGTGAGACAAAGCTGGGGCAAGGGAAAGAGAGAGGCAGCATTGGCACATAAAAGGAAATAAACACAAGAAATGCATTTTTTGATATAATATTTGATTAAAAAAGCAATTTACATGTGAATATATACAAGTTTAACTTTTTTCCTATAGGGTAGTCTTATATTCAGGCTTTTAGTTTTTTTCCTAAAGGAATATCCAAAGTTTGGGGGGTCGTCTTATAATCGAGCAAATACGGTACTAGGAAGAATAATATACATTCATATTTGTGTATAACCTTGTTATTAAAACAAACAGGCATTTAAAATAATAAGCAGGAAGGATCTGAATACCCTGAAGCGCTGGGGACCGCCAAGCAGCGGGCGGATCTTCATTATTATACTAATAAGAGAAGCAGTGCAGTAGCAGGAGAAGAGGAAGAATAATGAAAAAGAACATTACAACAAAACAGCTCTGTTTACTATGAACTTCCCACAGGAATGCTTAAATATTGTTATGTGTGGTCACACATTGCTGACACACTCGACAGATGTGTGCATGGGTGTAACTAGAAATGATTGCGCCCAAAGGGGGAAAAAACGTGCAGCTGGGTTCTTTGTCCTTTTCTTGCAAAACATCCACAATCAGTATCATAATAGCTCTCTACTGAATATGGAGGCAAAAAGGTGATCATTGTTAACCCTTTTTGCATAGGCCTACCCAGAATCCCTTTCAGTGATGTGAGCACCGCAAGTTTCGGACTTTTGTGGGATAAGCACGTCTCCTGGCTTTGTCTGGTGTGTTGATTTGTGTTTAGTAATGCTTCTGATTCCCCTTAGTTTGTGAAGTATCTTTGAATCTGAAATGAATAAGTTATTTGATCAGCGTCATTTGATCAGCGTCATCACGGCTATAGATTTATATTGTGGGATCCTTTGATGTTCATTTGTATCATGATCTATCATGATACAAATGAAGTGCTCACACGATATGCTAAAATAAGCTTTGGGACACACTATGTCCCAGT
Organism: Pelodytes ibericus; assembly: GCA_036172795.1. Lineage (NCBI taxonomy): Eukaryota > Metazoa > Chordata > Amphibia > Anura > Pelodytidae > Pelodytes > Pelodytes ibericus. Next base: position 32,486,174 of record CM069868.1, on the reverse strand, counting down.
GGTGTATTTTGATTTTGTTCTGCCTTATGCAAATTTGAGCACCCGCACCCTCCTCATTGCAGAAGCAGGACCTATCCCAGCACCCCTGGACATGCCCCATCACCCACATTGCATATCCAGGACTTATCCCTGCACCCTCATACATGCCCCATCACCCACATTGCACAACCAGGACTTATCCCTGCACCCTCATACATGCCCCATCACCCACATTGCACATCTATGACTTACCCCGGCACCCCAGGACATGCCCCATCACCCACATTGCACATTGTACATGATTTAACCCCGCAACTCAGGACAGCCTTTCCCTCGCGTCTAGTGGAGCTAGCTGCATGTCTGTGAAGGAAGCTGCCGTGCTGTTCAAAAGACTAAGCATGTCAGGTCACATGCAGAAAGAGGCAGCATGTGAATATCTGTTTGGGCAATGCTGTGAGGTACTGCAGTGAGGCTGGTGAGGGGAGATCTCTTGATCTCTCCAGCCAGCATCTTTTTAAAAAAAAATTTTTTAAGGGGCAGTGTTTTTTTGCTGCCTTCCCAGACAGACAAGGCAAGTTCCGCCCTAGGCACTTGCCTTTTCTGCACTGCGCTAAATACAGCGCTGCTACGTCCTAATATTAGGAGGTCCAATTTACATCTGGTATGAAATTACATGCCTTCCAATGTGAATAATCATACAGGTATCCCAATGTGCAAGATGAAATGTAAAAGACACTATAAGACACTGTAAAAGACTATTAGAATTAAAGTTATAAAAATAAATGGGTAATCACCGAATGTATGGGTAGCTGTGTATGTCTTAAGTAAGTGATCTGGTTTATACAACCTTTGCTTAGGGCGAATCTGCATTCTTCTTTGTAGCACCCCTACAGTCTCCTAAAAGTACATTGAAGAATTCTGTGTAGATATACATTCATTAAGGTACCAGTAGTGCAAAAATTATGATAGGCTTTAAAAAAAAGTCCTATATTTCAACAAAAATTCATACTATATTCAACACATGCCTTGGTTTATCTGGAAGCATTGTTTTAAGTAGAGCATCTTGATTTCATATATACCAATATTTGTTTATAATAATTTTTAGGACTTTTTTTTTGTTATTGTAGTCCAAGATTATCAGGAGCATTTCTTATTTTCATTTATTTTAGAAGCACAAGTAAAAAAAAAAAAAATCAGAAAAGTCCCTTTAAGACCCTAGTGGGCCCTGGGCAAAGTCTTTAGCATTGGGCCACCCTCGACCCATTTTTTCAAAAGCCAGCGGGGACATGTTGGGCCAGTGGGGGGCCCCCTTAAAAAGAAGTCCCTTGGCAAGTGCCCACTTTGCCCATTGGTTACAGCATCCCTGGTTATGAGACTTATTGTATAGTAAAATCCATTACAGTGTTAGGATCTACTATAAATACTCATTAATATATATTTTCAATATATTCTTTGCAGCTCACTTCCAAGTAAGTCAGTTCCAAGTAAAATACAAGATAAAGAAATGAAAGGAGCGCAAGTGTATGTAAATATCGTGATTATTAAGTGAATAAAAATGCTAAGTTAAAACAATTTGGTGAACAAAACAGTTTTTGAAGCAATACTTATAATTAGGGTAGAAAGGGTTCAGGTGGATTTTGACTGAAGGTCTCAATTAATGTTGGAATTACCCAGAATACAAACAAAAAGAAACACAATATTGTTCTCTGTTTTCAAAGATTCTCTGTAGGTATAGTGGATGATAGGGATTATAATCACAAAATCGGAGCACTGTACTGCTCGCTTAACAGGTATAAATTAGATCCCCAGAAGTTTTCTGGAATGGCACTGTGAATCTTCTTTTTAAATTATTGTTGCATCTCAGCACGTGTCTCAAATATGTAGAAAAAGAAAACACCACAATAGTGAAGTACGATACAAACAAATTTAATACAAAATAGAAAACTTGTGAGTGCAGTCAAGTAGCTCACAAAATGCGCTGTATCAAGTAAGGATAATCACTGACACCCGAAAATACAAGGGAAATTAATTTGTCTTGAATCCCTTGGCTCTGTGTCATCAGCTTCTCGACCAACTTGTTATGCACTGTATAACTTTGCATGTGTTACTGTCTTATTGATTAGTGTCTATAAATGCAAATGTTATTATTCTCTTATATATATTTAGATATTCTATGAGTATTAGCCCTGTGTGTTGCACTTTTGCCCATACTGCTTCTGCCATAAAGATATCCCAATTATTGGTGATCTTGAAGAATCACAGCTATTAATGTGAATAGAAAAGGCTTTTGGTAATGCACTTTGCAGAGGTAAGAAGGCCAGGTGCGGTTGACAGCTATGAGTGGGGGCAGATAGGATGTCATCTGTATGCGATAGGGGATGTGACTTTCCATGTGTTGAACAGGGAACAAAAAACAATAAAGGAACAAAGCATAACAAAAAATATATGTAATAAGCAATAAAACCACACAGCAGTAATCAGGTATTGCATTGGCAAGAGAACAATTAAAACAAGAAAAACACACCAAGAGAGTATCAGAACATTGTAATGCACGTTATATAAACAGGTGCGTCCAACAAACAATAATATTAATGTGGCAGATAGAAATAAATGTAACCATGAGGTGTCAAACCCTCAAATGGATTAAGTCACAAATGAATGTATCTAAATGATAAGAAAAAAATGTGGATACTAAATTCCTTGAAGCAAAGAGTAAGTGTAGGTTGAATGGAGAGGGACACAAGATAAAAAGTGTAGTGGATGACGATAATCCTAGTGGGAGGATTCAAATGCTACTCCAATAAAACATACTGGATTAGAGCACACCAAACTCCTCTGGGAAACTGTAAATCAGTATATCTTATGGTATCCTTGTGCATATAGTAGCCCAATAGCCTGCAAACCCCTGTGATACGGAGAGAACTCCATCTAACTCGTGAGTTAAGGTATGAGAGCCCTGCTTCAGTCTCTGAAGTCGCACAAGGATTCTATACTACATTTTGCTCTCTGTAGCTTAACACAGAGCCTGTGAACTTTTGGGGAGATCTGCAGCATCAATAGGGACTTATCTGAAGATTTGCACCTATTTACACCGATCACCATAACATTATGACCACCTGCCTAATATTATAAAGGCAGAAACAGCCCTGACCTATCGAGGCATGGACTCCACTAGACCTCTGAAGGTGTGGTATCTGGAACCAATACATTAGCAGCAGATCCTTTAACTCCTGTAAGTTGCAAGGTGGGGCCTCCATGGATTGGACATGTTTGTCTAGCACATCCCACAGATGCTCGATTAGGTTGAGATCTAGGGAATTTGGAGGCCAAGTAAACTTTTAAATTGTTGTTATGTTCCTCAAACCATCCATGAACCATTCTTGGTTTGTGGCAGGGTGCATTAATCCTGCTTAAAGAGGCAAATGTCATCAGGGAATACCGTTTCCATGAAAGGGTGTACATGGTCTGCAATAATACTTAAGTAGGTGGTTTGTGTCAAAGTAACATCCACATGAATGGCAGGAACCAAGGTTTCCCAACAGAACATTAAGTAGAACAAAGTGTGCACTCCACTCGCCAAGTAGTGAATGAATAAAGTGCTTTAATGCTTTAAAAAATCCAAACAAACAGGGTAAGGTATGATCCACGGATGATAAAGTGAAAAGGGAAGGCCACTTAATGCGTTTCGCGTATCACCAGGCTTAGTCATAGGTGTGACTATGACTAAGCGTGGTGACACGCGAAACACTTTGTTCTACTTAATGCTTAATTGTTGTGCCTAATCAGCACTGTGGAGCACCCACCCACCTCCTGCACTTTTGTTCCTGTGACTAGAGCCGGTGTTGCTTTTGTTTCCCAACAGAATATTGCCCAAAGCATCACACTGCCTCTGCTGGCTTGCCTTCTGCCCATAATGCACTCTGGTGCCATGTGTTCTCCAGGTAAGTGATGCACATGCTCTCTGACTGGTCTGAGGCTATGTAGTCCCATACGCAACAAACTGTGAACCCCTATGTGTGTCCTGACACATTTCTATCAGAACCAGCATTAACTTTTTAAGCAAATTGACCTACAGTATCTCGTCTCTTGGACCAGACCACATGGCCAGCCTTCGCTCCCCACGTGGATCAATGAGCCTTGGCGCCCATGTCGCCGGTTCACCACTTTTCCTTCCTTAGACCACTGTTGATAGGTACTGAATACTCCAGACTGGGCACACCCATACAAGCTGCAGTTTCGTAGATGATCTGACCCAGTCATCTAGCCATCACAATCTGGCCCTTGCCAAAGTTACTCAGATTCTTATGCTTTGGAGCACCAGAATGGTGGTGTTGCAGCATTGTTTTTCATTTTATTTTCTTAGCAGGTGGGTTGTAGAGAGATATATCTAGAATTTTATTTACTGCAACCCCATGCCACATAATTACAGATCCCATAGAAATCTATTAACTAATGAGTAAACTGTGGAGAAAGAGATTCCAAGGGTCTGGAAATAAAATTGCATAAATCAGACATTAATAGTTGTCTTGGAAAAAATCTCCAGCTGGCCTATCCTTGCAATTTACTATAGCCTGGTGTCAGATCTCTGTGCAAATCTTCAATCCAACAGATGCATAAGCCGGTGTTCTGACAAATTTCTGGAGCAAATTCTCCTGCGCAATCGCAGGAGAATTTGCTCACTGCGCATGCGCATAAAGTTACAGCTGATCACTCAGCTGTAACTTTGTGACCACCGCGCATGCGCCAGCTGCGCAACCCGCCCCCCGCACACCCCTTCTTACCAGATGATCGGACACAGCGGTACACAGCGCATGCGCACGGCTATCCAGCCGTGTGTGAATGCGCGCGTCCGTTGAATTCAAAACGCTGGTAAGTAACACGGGGCGGGGGGGACATAAGGAGCCAACAGAGAGGTAAGCACCCTGGTGAGGGCTGCCTCATCTTCATGGGAGTTGTGATCCTCCTGCTGTATTATTGATGCAGCAGGGGGATCACAATTCCTATCAAGATGAGGCAGCCCCTCAGGTACTGCCTTAGTTTCATTGGCTCCTTATGTCCCCCCGCCCCGTGTTACTTACCAGCGTTTTGAATCCAGCCACGGACGCGCGCATTCCCACATGGCTTGATAGCCGCGCGCATGCGCTGTGTACCGCTGTGTCCGATCATCTGGTAAGAAGGGGTGTGCGGGGGGCGGGAGGTGGGTTGCGCAGCTGGCGCATGCGCGGTGGTCACAAAGTTACAGCTGAGTGATCAGCTGTAACTTGATGCGCATGCGCAGTGAGCAAATTCTCCTGCGATTGCGAAGGAGAATTTGCTCCAGAAATTTGTCAGAACACCGGCATTCAGAAGAAAATTGTTGCGAATTCAGACCTTCCACACAGTGGTATGTATAGAATAAGAACTGTATTAAACACATTTCTTGACACCTTGTCCTCTCTAATAGATGATGGCATTCATGCCCGGCATAGTTCTTATGGATGAGGCTCAAATTCTTCTTTTTTTCGGGACACAGTGGTTCCCATGTTCTATTTTCATCTTAAAGTCCACAAGTTTGGAAAAGCCCCCGGGATGACCCATGATCTGTGGCAGGGGAGATGAGAGGCACTAACTTACGAGATCGACTTGTGGTAGCAGATCCTGTTCACTAATGTGAACCTCCAAGAAATCTGACCGTGTCATGCTCCAGGCCCCACTACCCACAGGCATCACAGGGTCCCCTGTCTCCTTCACTCACCTCCAGAGCTCCATCCTCCCATGTTGTAGCCTCGAGTAGCACGTGTGCTGCCTCAGGGCGTGGCTTCATGACCAAGGGGTGTGGCTTCAGGGCCAAGGGGCGTGGTCATTCCAACACAGGACTAGATAGAGGGAGAAGAGTGGGTGTTGTCTTTCCAGCACACCTACTATGCAGTGATAGGCAGAGGGAGGATACTGAGAGCTGAGGGGAGGGGTTATGGTGCCTGACTCCCTATTTAAACCCTGCTCACCTGCCATTCTGTGCTTGTTTATTCCCAAGCTTGGTTCTCGCCTTGTGAAGTTCCTGTTACCTCTCATTACTATTCAGTATTGTATTTTGAACCACCGGCTATTGACCCGTTGGCCTCCTTCTTGGATACTGCTGATCTCTCCTCTCCTGACCCCGGCTTCCCATACTCGTTTTTGCTACTTATCTGCCTGCCTCGACCCTCTGGACTGCCTTTGACCATGCCTTTGCCTAATCCCTTTGTACTTTTGCCTTTGGATTTGCCTACTGCTGGAGCTCTCCTGACTCCCTGTGACAGACAGCTTACCAACACCCTGGCTGTTTTAAATGTCTCAATTTTGTAACTTGTTCACATATGATGGCAGGAAACCATTTTGTACACCCACACACAGGCAAGAGATTTGCCATCAAACATAGAATAATATGCACTACAGAATGTGTTTAATATACGGTCACCTGCCCATACAGCCTAGAATACATTGGCAAAATGGACTTAACACTGTGCGACAGGATGAGAGGTCACAGACAGCCTATCGTGACCTTAAATCAGACAAACCAGAAGCAAATCCCAAGTAAGCTATTTCCAATTTTTCCTCTTACAGGGAAAATTTCCTTCTTGACTCTAAAAGACATAAGGATAAGTGCAAATGGATGTGAATAAAAAAATGAAAATACCTCTTTGTATATAAAGTATCTGCAGATTTATTACAACATATCAACATGTCAATAACGAAGACATACTAACAATGAATAAGCTGAGAAATATATAAAATGGCAATGTAAATTATCAGCAATTGAAAGAAAAGAGAGAGGTTACAAAATCAGTAAAAATATATAATATATTTGTTTTTTTAACCCTTTGGTCTTCTGGTATCAAGTGGAAAAATCCCATAGACTTCTCTTTGACAAAGAGACCTATATTGGTCACCACTTCTCGCACCTCTCTTAACCCTTCGATAACAGATACTGAAAAATGTTTGAAATTGGCATTGTTACAAAAGAGAAAATGACAATCTATCTTTCAATTCAAGAATGAACAACATGTATTTGTCAAAAAGAACAGACTTATAAACACACAAACATGACATCAACTGGGGGAAAGCACAGGATAAACTAATTATATTATGTTAAGCCTCAAACAACAGAAAACCTAACTTAAAACAGGTAATTGACTACAGTGCAACTTTACATAAAATAAACATTAGTGCAAAAAGATAAAGTGATTTGTGTAAAATGAACCTTTGTGCAGAAAACTTTTATACAAAAGAAATAATACTTGCGGTACCACACACACTGCAGCCTTCTGATGCACTCCGAAATGCTCATATACAATGTCAAGAACAAAAAGCAGACTGGCGCAAAACAGTGGGTACCTTAAATTAAACACATAACACAATAGTGCAATAATGCCACACCATATACGTGTAATTGAAGATTATAAATAGATTCACTCACAAACATCTTATTGGCCCTTACAGCTGCTGATTGGCATTGAGCACTGTTGGCAAGTCTGTTATCTACAATTATTCCTAAATGCTTTTCATTAGTAGTTTTTCCCAGGGAAATACCATTTAAAGTATATGTTGCTTTGTTATTATTTTTCCCATAATGCATAACTTTACATTTATCTATATTGAACCTCATTTGCCACTTAATTGGCCAGTGCCACACTCTGTCCAAATCTTCCTGTGAAGAACAAACATCAAGATTAGTTTGTATTATCTTACCTAATTTAACGTCATCAGCAAACACTGAAACATGGCTCTCATCACAATGTGGGAGATCATTAATAAACAAATAAAAGGGACTAAAACAGACCCCTGAGGTACTCCGCTCAATACCCTGGTCCAATTTGAGAATTTTCAATTTACAACAACCCTCTGCGTTCTATCTTTTAGGCATTTTTCAATCCAAATACATACATTTGCCGCCAAACCTATTTCTCTCAATTTGTGGAGTAACTTTTTGTGTGGAACTGTATCAAATGCTTTAGCAAAGTCCAAATAGATCACATCAACTGCCACCTAGATCTATATTTTTACTGACTTCTTCATAGAATGTTATTAAGTTTGTTTGACCAGACCTGTCTTTCACAAAACCATGTTGACGTTTACTAATTATATTCTGATTCAAGATATATTCTTGAGTGTATAACTTTAGCAATCCTTTAAATATTATACCCTCTTTGAAACGAAACAATTTCTTAATTCAGAGGACTTTGTTTCAAATACTTTATTACTAGAACAACTGTGTCTTAACGTAATTGTCAGCCCAACTGGGATGTTTCTAATGACTTGTTTCAAATGGCAGGTAGGTTATGTAATGCCGCATTTCCCACAGCTGGTTTTCTAAATGCCACTTCATTAATACTGTTAGTTATTTTGTTTGATAATTGCATCTTCCCATGAAGCCATATAAAGGTTAGCTTATGAGGGTGCAAAATGTGCCCCCCATAGCTGTACCACTCAACTGAACCAAACATTGTTCATTAAACAAAAAAATATTATAAGTAGAAAATTCATGACACAAAATAAACTGAATAAAATTTTCAGAATATTGACTATATCTTCTCAACATGGCATTTTAGGCTTCCAACCCGTTCTTATGGAGGATGCTAGAGAATAAGGAATTTCTACGTCTATAGGCGCACATCTGAACTGTTCATTCCATTTAATTTTGTCCATTTGCTGTAGGACATGCTTAGTAACTCACAGCCTTTTTGATGCATCAATAATAGCTGCAGATAAATATCGAGCCATCCCGAAAGCCATTCCCCTAAACTGCCAATACTAGACAAAATGGGGGGCATGTATAAACATGGTGCACACAAAGACTGGTCCAAATACTGGCGCAATAGACGTGTGCACCGATGTATAAAGCAGACTCACAGGAGTGAGTTTTTGGGGGCGGAAAGGGAAAGAGAGGGATGGGTGAAATTATTGGAAATATGCTGTATTATGCTTTGTTACATTGTTCCCTGTAGAAGAGAGTTTTTGAATTGTTATTATTGTTATAAGTATACTATTTCTGGGAATGGCTAATCGTAATGTTTGCTTCGCTCTCTCTTTCTCTGCCCTCTCTGCTCTTCCCTTTCTCTGCCTTACTAGTAGATGTGACGAAAGAGGATTGTTAAACTTACGATATAACATTTTAATCAATGGGTCAAATTATATGACCTACTTAGAGAGATTAATTGTCCAACTTGTTTTTCTTGGCAATGCTGTCTCATCTTGCAGTTGGCTTTGCCATGGCCCACACCCACTACAGTCTTTTATTATTATTTTTGATTATGTAAATAAATCAGAGATTGGTGTTTCCACATGCAGTGATCCCGGCCCCATTAGGATTTCTTTGTAACTCCCGCAACACAGTAAACCGAATATAAGTTAAATGATAGTTTGTTACATGATTCTAGTCACATAGCGAAAATGAAGATTAATATTACATCTTATTTTCCAGAAAATAATACACCAGGTGTAAACAAAATAACCCTGCGGAACACTTGCAAAGTTGTACTATGTGGTATGTTAATTAGACTTGGAGCATATAAAAGAAAGAGAAAAATAAGTAGATTAGAGAATTAATAATGAGAGTCACTAGAAGGTTTCTCTGAAACATGGCTTACTAACAGAAATTGGCAAACTATTATTACGCACTTGTTTAAATCCTAGATTGGCCAAGCTTCAGGATCTACTTAATAAAATATAGTTTACTCAAGTTAATAAACCCAGAAAATATTTAGCACAGGGGACTTAAAGAACAGTATAATAAGCATTTTATTTAAAACATTTGAGACAACTCCGGGAGACTCCATTACAAATCTGAAGACACACCATCAGTATTCGGAGAGTTTTGTATAATAATCATAAACTGGGCTCTCCTGATGGAAATAATTCAGTGAAAGAAAAGATGAAATCAAATATTTCTAAAAATATCTCTGCAACTTTATCGTTACTACAAACAATTGAATTAGGGCCTAATTATATTAATTGGATTATAGTCCTATATTCCTTTATAGCAATACTCCTGCAAAAGTTAAAATGAATGGCATAATATCAAAAGTTATATAAATGTCTAATGGAACTAGACAGGGCTCTCCCTTTTCCCCCCGACTCTGTTCATACTTACTATTATTATTTATTTATTTAGAAAGTGTTTTACAAGGAACATTACATTGAGACCCAATCCAGAATGGAATTACACAGATTTACACATTTGACAGCAGATTAAAAATACATACATACATATATCTATACAAGTTGGAAATAGAACATACAGGGTAAATCATTATTTATTAAAAAAAAAAAAAAGGAAGAACAAAATGTACAGTATGCAGAGGAGTTTGTAAACTAATAAAAGGTAAATTCTGTTTTGACGATTTGGGAGACACTCATTTTCAGGGATTTTAGACTAGAGGATGATTTGGCAGAATCTGGGAGGCTATTCCACATATGAGGAGCTCTGAAAAGAGAACGCACCTCGACCTGCTTCCTTTTTTAAATGAGGGATCGCTAGTGAAGGGTTGGTGCAGGATCTGAGATTGTAGGATGTGCAGTGAGTAAGAATGATCATGCTGCACAGGTAGGGGAAGGAGCTTTCCAGAGAAGTGGTTATGCACTAAGCAGGGCCAGCCTTACATGTTCAGTTGCCCTGCGCGGGGCACCCCCGTGGCGCCCCGCCCCATGTCTGTCAGTCTCCTGCTGTTTGCGCTCCCCGTGTGTAGTGATGATACACTGAGCTTATGCTGCCTGCGGCTCCCCGTGAATCAGACGCTGTGCTGCTTCAGAGGGTGGGGGCGGACCTTCACGTTTGCGATCCACTATTTGCCCATTATTATACCACAGTCAATATGACCATTTGTATGCCACAGCCAATATGCCACTGTTAGTTTTCCCATGAATATGCCACTATTTACCCATAAATATGCCACTATTTGCCCATTTATCTGCCACATCCAACATGCCCATTAATATGCCACAGTCAATATGCTACTGTTATTTTGCCCATTAATATGCCACTATTTGTCCATTATTATGCCACAGCCAATTTACCCATTAGTATGCCACAGCCAAAATGCCCATTAATATACCACAGCCAATTTGTCCATTAGTATGCCACAATTAGTATGCCAAAATTAGTATGCCCAATAATATGCCCAAATTGGTATGCCGAATAATATGCCACTATTAGTATGCCCACTAATATGCCACAATTGATATGCCCAGTAATATGCCACTATTAGTATGCCCACTAATATGCCACAAATAATATACTCAATATGCCACTATTGTTATGCCCACTAATATGCCACAATTAATATGCTGAAGAATGTGTCACTATTAGTATGTTTACTAATTTGCCACAACTGATATGCCCAATAAATGCCTAATAATATGCCACTATTAGTATGCCCACTTATATGCCACAATTACTATGCCCAATATGCCGCTATTAGTATGCCTACTAATATGCCATAATTAATATGCCACAAACAGATTGTATTAAATAATATATAAAATAAAAAAATAATAAATGACAAATGCTACTAACTGGTAAAAAAATAATAATATGTCCAATAATATGCCACTATTGGTATGCCCACTAATATGCCACAATTAATATGCCCAATAATATGCCACAATTAAAATGTCCAATAATATGCCACTATTAGTATGTCCACTAATATGGCACAATTGATATGCCCAATAATATGCAACAAATAATATGCCACTATGATATGTCCAATAATATGCCACTATTGGTATGCCCACTAACTATTCGTATGCCCACTAATATGCACCAATTAATATGCCACTATTAGTATGCCCACTAATATGGCACAATTGATATGCCCAATAATATGCCACAATTAATATGTCCAATAATATGCCACTATTGGTATGCCCACTAACTATTCGTATGCCCACTAATATGCCCCAATTAATATGCCACTATTAGTATGCCCACTAATATGGCACAATTGATATGCCCAATAATAGGCCACAATTAATATTCCCAATAATATGGAACAATTAATATGCCACTATTAGTATGCCCACTAATATGGCACAATTAATATACCCAATAATATGCCACAATTAATATGTCCAATGATATGCCACTATTAGTATGCCCACTAATATGCCACAATTAATATGTCCAATAATATGCCACTATTAGTATGCCCACTAATATGATGCAATTAATATGCCCAAGAATATGCCACTTTTGGTATGCCAACTAATATTCAACAATTAATATGCCAATATATCACTGTTAGTATGCCCACCAATATCCCACAATTAATATACCCAATAATATTCCACAATTAATATGTCCAACAATATGCCGCAATTAATATGCCCAATAGAATGCCAATATTGATATGCCCACTAATATGCTACAATTAATATGCCCAATAAAATGCCACTATTGGTATGCCCATTAATATGCCACAATTAATAATGCCAATAGTATGCCCAAAAATTACTGTCTCCAGTCGTCTACTCTCATCACGGAAGGTCACAAGACCCCCGTCCATCACGTGACTTGTCCCTTTGAGAGTGAATGGGATCGAGAGACAGGCAGCATGGAGTTTAAAAGTAATATCAGTAAGTACTGAGAGGGTAGTGGACGTATGGAATAGCCTTCCAGTAGAAGTGGTAGAAGTAAACACAGTGAAGGAGTTTAAGCATGCGTGGGATAGGCATAAGGTTCTCCTAGATATGAGATGGGGAACTGGGGACTAATAAAATATTTAGAAAATTGGGCAGACTAGATGGACCGAATGGCTCTTATCTGCGACACATTTTATGTTTCAATGTCTGTGTTCCTGGGCAGAGCACAGACTCCGTGCTGCCTGCTTGCCGACAGGGAGCTGGTGAGAGGAGATCTTCCGTTTTTGTTTTCATCGGCCGGATTAAGGCATGGGCCTTTAGCTGAAGTCCTCGAGGCCCCTATTTTGCCAAGGCCCCTGGGCTGCAGTCCCTATCGCCCATGTATGTTGTGGGTTAATGAGTTTATTCGCTTTGTTGGATAAATTGATGCTAATTTAGAATGGGCATTTCGACAACGTAATTTACGTGTTAGCCTCGTTCCAGCTTTATTGCCTTGAGTGTAAAATTTGGATTTCAATTTGTAACGAGAAGGCTCAGTAGCCAGATGTTAATTCTCGTTTGCGGGTTCAATATCTCCTCAGCCCTCAATCTTTCGCAATCGATTGTCAGCTCCCTGGTCAGCACCCCTTAGTAATAAGTCATTCGTAGCAATCCCCAGAAGTAGACACGGCTACCAGGGATTTCACAGCAAGAACAATTTATTGTGAACCAGACAGCACATTTATACGGTAAAACATCTTGAGAACAGGGGAGATTGAACAATACACTTAAAGGGATTAACTTTTAAACAAAGGATAATACAATTAAACCTGGTGCCAGTCTGGGGAGGAAACCAATGAGGAGTACACTAGGAAAAGTAGCAACCAATCCGGGGCTGAGGCCAGAATGAGGTCCCTTTAATCCTTTTAACTTTGGGGACCTTTAAACTCCTAGCCAATGAAATGGGTTCCCCTTGCTCTGGAGGGACTGGCAACAGGGGGCAGGGAAAACACAGTGATCTGCCCTTTTGCGGGGTTATTAAAACCAGGGAAACATGGGGACACACTGGCTATTACATTCAAAGTTTAACATACTTTTCACGGCCAGCTCCAGGAGTTACGGTGGTTCATGAAACAATTTCCTCAAGGTGAATTCAGTTTGAGCAGTTATGGATAGAAATTCAGATTTCGTGGTTTTTCTTTGGGCTAATATATCTGTAGTAGGGGTAAAATGTATATTGATCCATTAAAATGTGAGTTTCTGGTAGGTGTATTAGTTGTTGTCGGGTTTTAATTCCCCAATATTTATGAAAAGAACACGGATAACTGCCTTACGGGCAAGCCAGGGCGTGGGGTTAGAAATGTCGAAGGTATTGTTTATAAAAAAAAATATTTTTCTAAGCAATCTGAAACTTGGTTTATAACTACCTCATTGATGAGGATACTTTCGTTCAGGCACCAAAAGATTTGGGGTTGACATTTTATATTGTTCTCTTATGGATAATAAAATTGGAGCATGGTCTGACCAGGTAAATTGTCCAATATTGCAGGAGAGTATATTGTTAATATTTGCTCTATTTCAAATAATCATTATGTATTGTACAGGTTAGAATAAAAAAAGAGAAATCCCTTTCTTTCAGGGTGGAAAGTCCACCAGACGTCATGTCAAGAGAAACCTGAGGCGAAATTAGAGAATATTTAACTGTTTGTGTGCGCTAGCGGAATTTGGTTGGACAGTGGCAGGTCATGTCTATTGCAATGTTAAGGTTGCCACCAATTATTAAGACAACTTTCTGGAATTATAATAATTTTGCGACCAATTTGCTCTAATTGATTAGCTTTAGGCAAATATATATATTGGCAATCATGTAGTTGATTTAATTTATAGAACAATATAATATATATCTCCTGGAGGGATCTATAATTTTTTTGCATTTCGTTTATATGCCACTTTATTGCTAATTATGATGTAGACTAGACATGTGCATTTGTTTTCGGACTAATGCATTTTCAGCCGAAAATAGCATTTTCGTCCATTCGTCCGAAAAACGAATAAAGAAAATGCTAAACTAACGAAAGCTGAATGAACGAATTCGAAAACGAAATCATTCGTCCATTCGTGCTATTGGCATTCTATAAACCAAAATAGAGTCGGTTTATAGAATACCAATAGCATTACATGCATTCCATAAACCGACATAATGAACGACTTTCGGTTTATGAAATGTATGTAATGCTATTGGTATTCTATAAACCGAAATGGAGTTGAAATAGGTCAATTCGTATGAATGGGGACTCTATTTCGGTTTATAGAATACCAATAGCATTACATGCATTCCATAAACCGAAAGTCTATAAACCGAAAGAGAGGTTAAAATAGGTCAATTCGTATGAATGAATAAAACGAAACGAAAATAATGAACAAATTTCATCTGAAACGAATGCAGTAATGAACGAAATTCGTTTTGGACTAAATAAAAAACATTTCCGTCCGAATGGACGAAAACTAAACGAAAATTTTAGTTTTGCACATGTCTAATGTAGACTCTTGTTTTTTGTTGCTCTTGAATTAAATCCTAGAGGATCATTATATAAGATTCAGACCATTCATATTTATGGAGAGGAATTTAAGTCAAATCATAGTAACAGTAGGTCATGTCGTGTCAATGTAGAGCATCTGCTGGAGAAAAACTTGTTCATATAGGCCAAAATTGGAGCCGAGTGGAATCTAGGAGTTGAGGAGCAAAAAAAAATTTAAAAAAAGAGAGGGAGAACATAAAATTAACATTAATAATGGAGTAATGGAGTTTACGAACTCACATTCACAAGAAACACCAGGTAAACTACCTGGCTGACTTACTCATATAGTGAGACTCATTTGTGGGGAGGTGGGTGATAATGACGGATGTCTAATCAAAGATTATATAAACCATAACCAAATGGCAATGAATATAAGTTTTGGTATAAAATAGTTTTTATCCCAAAGTGGATGTTAGAGACATATTAATGAAATGGAAGGTGTATGGCCAAAATAGCAAAGATAGACAAGAGTTACGTTATTAGAACTATAACATAAAAAAAGATGGAGTGCATCTCAGTGTTATTTTGGAAAGTTGTAGCAAACGGTGGGAAAACAACTCAATCAGCTGAGTGATGCTTTGAATTACCGTACATATGTAATTGTTATGTCTTTTCATGATGTTGTAGAAAGTATATGAGTTCAATGTACAGTTTAGAATAGCTAGTAGAACTTAAGTGTAATGAGAACATCTAGTGGTGAAAGTAGTAGCAACATATATTGCACAATGTTTATAAAGTATGTGAATCCTCCTAAAATAGGTATCTAATGTGTCTAATGAATGGTAATTAATACTTGATACTTAGAATCCAAAATACTAGAGCAAACTTTGTTTCTCCTCTCATGCTATCAAGAAAAAAAAGAAAAAAAAAAACACTATACACCCTTGAAACAATAAATAAAACATATTTTCTTTCTTCAAATTGTAATATTCTAAGTTGCAGTGGGTTGGCCGAAGCTGAAGGTTAGATCGCCTGCATCTGGGAAAATATAATACATTGAAAAAATAAAAAAATATTAATTAAACTAAACAGGAAAAATATATATATACAAAAAAATATCAACCCAAATAAATATCCCAGAAAAGAGGGAGAGAGAGTTTTTTTTTTTATACCATCTTCACTAACGTTTTTTATAACTTTTGTAATTATTACAATGTCATTTTTATTTAAAGTACTACATTATCCACATGCCATCATTCCCTTGATCTTACTGTATTATTATCATATAATATTAATGAGAATATGATCTCTTCAAATGGTACAAAAATATATACCTAATTATAATCCTATTTGTAGTCCTACTTATACTCCTCGAGGGGACCTCAGCCCCAATTATAAATTCACTTTAAAAATGATATTCCTTGTTCATCCCAGCAGGTTGTCTTTTACCCAAAGTAAAAATCCAAAATACTTTCCACTGATTTAAACACAGAAATTGACTGCAACCACTTGGACACCTCTTGATAACTTCCAGGCCATAGAACTCAAAATAAATTGTATTGTTATCACTACATAATTGAAAATGTCTTACCGCTGGAGTGTGCACTTCATTCTCTATAGCGCCTCGATGTTCCCTGATCTTGCATTTCAATTCTCTAGTGGTACGTCCATTAAGTATTTTTTTTGTACAGCTGGCTCTGTACTATTTTTTCCATTAAACACTTATTTCAAGCCACTACTGGAGTGCCGCCATCAGAAATTTCAGGGCCCCTTACTGAATTTTTTTTATAGCCACTGATGATTTGTCCATTAATAGCCACAGCCAATCCTCCCCACTTCCCCAATACTTACCTGCTCGTCCTCCGCAGGGTTTCTTCCTGCACACACGCTGCATGCATGAAATACAGCCAATGGATATGACATGATGTAATTTCCGCCGGCTGTGTCAAGAAGCCGGGTCCCTCCGCTGGATGCGGATCTGCCGGCTACTGCCGATCGTGACTGTCTCCATGTGAGCGAGTCACACAGGCAGGGCCGGTGTTCTGTCAAATTTCTGGAGCAAATTCTCCTGCGCAATCGCAGGAGAATTTGCTCACCGCGCATGCACCAGCTGCGCAACCCGCATCCCGCCCCCCGCACACCCCCCGCACACCCCTTCTTACCAGATGCATGCGCGCGGCTATCAAGCGTGTGGGAATGCGCGCGTCCGTGGCTGGATTCAAAACGCTGGTAAGTAACACGGGGCGGGGGGGACATATGGAGCCAACAGAGAGGTAAGCACCCTGGTGAGGGCTGCCTCATCTTGATAGGAGTTGTGATCCCCCTGCTGCATGAATAATACAGCAGGAGGATCACAACTCCCATGAAGATGAGGCAGCCCTCACCAGGGTGCTTACCTCTCTGTTGGCTCCTTATGTCCCCCCCGCCCTGTGTTACTTACCAGCGTTTTTAATTGAACGGACGCGCGCATTCCCACACGGCTTGATAGCCGCGCGCATGCATCTGGTAAGAAGGGGTGTGCGGGGGGCGGGATGTGGGTTGCGCAGCTGGTGGCGCATGCGCGGTGAGCACAAAGTTACAGCTGAGTGATCAGCTGTAACTTTATGCGCATGCACAGTGAGCAAATTCTCCTGCGATTGCGCAGGAGAATTTGCTCCAGTAATTTGTCAGAACACCGGTGCAAGGATTTTTGCCGCCCTAGGCAAAATAAAAATTGCCGCCCCTCCACATTATCATATTATTATTCCCCTCAATATCCCAGGATTATGCCCCACAATATGCCAGGACTTAGCCACCCAATATGCCAGGATTATTCCCCTCAATGTCCCAGGATTATGCCCCTCAATATCCCAGAATTTTCCCCCACAATATGCCAGGACTTAGCCACCCAATATGCCAGGATTTCCCCCCACAGTATGCCAGCCAGGACTTAGCCACCCAATATGCCAGGATTTCCCCCCACAGTATGCCAGCCAGGACTCAGCCACCCAATATGCCAGGATTTCCCCCCACAGCAGTGCTGTATTTACCGCGGATGCCTAGGGCGGCAAATTTTGGGGGCGGCAGCGCCCCCCAGCACTGAAAAAAATAAAAAATAAAAAAAAACGCGGCCCTTTAAAAAAATTTAAAAAAAGACCGCGCTTGCAGGCAGAGACGGAGGTGAGAGGGGATCGGAAGATCCCCCCTCACCATCGCTCTGCCTGCCAGGCTGCACGGGGAGCCGAACAGGCAGCACAGAAAAACCTCCGTGCTGCCTGTTCGGCTCCCCGTGCAGTGTGCCGACACGGAAGTGCCGACAGTCACGTGACGGGCGCGCTGACGTCATACGCGCACCCGGTCACGTGACCTGTCGGCACAATCGCCGGGAAGCCGAAAGGGACCATGCTGCCTGCCACCAGGGAAAGGTAAGTGCTGATGGGAGACTGTGTGTGTGTGTGTGTGTGTGTGTGTGTGTGTGACTGAGTGTGATGGGAGTCAGAGTGTGTGTGATGGGAGACAGTGTGTGTGACTGAGTGTGATGGGAGTCAGAGTGTGTGTGATGGGAGACAGTGTGTGTGACTGAGTGTGATGGGAGTCAGAGTGTGTGTGATGGGAGACAGTGTGTGTGACTGAGTGTGATGGGAGTCGGAGTGTGTGTGATGGGAGTAGGAGTGTGTGACTGAGTGTGATGGGAGTGTGAGCTTGATGTGAGTCTGAATGATGGGGCATGTCTTAGGTGTGTAACGTGGGTGTGCAGCTTGGGTAGGGGGGTGCCCGGATTTTGTCTGCCTAGGGCAGCACAAAATCAAGATACACCACTGAGTGGAGTACCAACATACCCTGCAAGATATTTAACTATCTGAAAATAATTTAATTGTGCTGCGTGGACTCTGTCTTTTTATACATTGTGAGCTCAGCAAGAAGACCGATTTACCTAAACCGTATTTGAGGGACTCTGTGCCTAAGTACTGGCTTGCCAATGCTATACACTGGTACACTGTTGCTTTGCACTGTGAAACATATATAGTGAAATATGGAAAATGATATACGTCTGGTCAGAGCTAATACGCTGTTAGAGGAAGCTCAAAGTAATAGAAAAACAGATACTGATTTATTATTAATTTTTTAAGAAGTTGGAAAATATATCTAATGAATAAATTAGACTGTGGTGGGATACTATAAGTTTAAAAAATATATTGCAGTCCAGAGAATTCCACCAGGGCTGAGAATCAAAAATACTCCTACCTTTGGTAACAATGATGTCGATTGGCTACAAAAATGCAATGTAATTCTGGTGTGTTGTTCTCTTAAACTGATGGAATTAATTCTTTCATACAAGATATGCAGCTAGAGAAAAGTAAGCAGGAATATTTGGAAAGTGGACTGCAAGAGTTATAAGAAAATCAGAAAAATTATCGAATAAAATAGAGAATGAAACATTGGAAAGGAAGAAATCTAAATTGATCTGGGATCGAAATGCTTATGAAGAGAGGACTATATATGGAAGAGAAACAAGATGGCTATACCTTTTAACTGGGAGAAATAGATTTTTGAAATAAAAGAGGAGTATCATTTAAAAGAGCAGAATTACCTTCGGGAGACTATTCCAGGGCATCACTTTTTTTTTCGACGGGATCCTCAAGAGCTTCATCCCCGACACAAACTCGTGCCAGGAGACACAGCTGTAGTGGCAAAAAAATGTGAGAGGTCAGGGGAGAAAAAGAATAAGATGACACAGAGATATTGAAGAAGATCGTCAGGTACCCAGGGATTTCAGCAGGAGACGGGACTATTGGCAACAGAGAACATATTGGATGTTATATATATTTCCAGTAAAGAATTGGCATCAAAGGAAATGTAAGTATTGCGCTATGGGTCGGTTGTCTTTTTCACCTGACAAGCATTTTGCTGTGTTTAACACTTTGCTAGATGTCAATAGATTTGTGAGAATCATCACTGTTAAAAAAAACAAAACACATTTTTGGTCTGTAGAACATACTTACAGCAGTAAGAGATGAGAACAGCTCCAAAATGACCAGGCTGCTACCAGGGCTGTTGTTTGAACATTGTGGGCCCCTGGGGAAAGCAAGCAAATGGGGCCCCATGACCCCAACCCTCACCCCATCTATAACCCCACACAGCACCCTGCCCATAACCCACCCCTTTCCCCATTATGTCACCCCAAACATTATATGATATGCCCTGAAAAGCGCAAACAAATAAACAGCAAATAAACAACAACTGTTGGCCTAAAATTAAGTTCTGTTAAATTAAAAGGTTAAAAATATTGATTTTTTTTTTGCAGGTCCATGGACCATTAAAAATCATTTAGTAGTACAAAAATGTAAACATACAGATACAAGTAGACTTCCTCAGCGTGCAAGATTGAGAGAATGAAGCATAACACCCAGTGACTGAATGTGGGCAAACGCTTAACATGTTTCGCACGTATGTGCTTCGTCAAAAGCTGCCTCAAAAATGGAAAAACTACACACTACATACATATATATATACACAGATCAGTAAAAACCACCCAAATGTGTAGCTATAGGATTAGTGTAATATGTTTCAAGATAATGGAAAGGAATTACACAAAGTGACCAATAGTTGGCGATCAAATGCTAAATGAATTCATGTGAAGAGTAGCAATACTTTTCTCTGCATTTGTTACAGTGTATATATATACAGCATCGTGTTTTGCTGCCTCACAACCTGGAATTAACATGGATTGTTTGAGGATTTGCATCATTCAATTTACAGAACATGCCCACAACTTTGAAGATGTTTTTTATTATTATTGTAACAAATAGGACAAAATAACAGAAAAAGTCAATGTGCATAACTATTCACCCCTCTAAAGTCAATACTTTGTAGAGCTACCTTTTGCGGCAATCACAGCTCCAAGTCGCTTTGGATAAGTCTCTATGAGCTTGCCACATCTTACCACTGGGATTTTTGCCCATTCCTCCTTGCAAAACTGCTCCAGCTCCTTCAGGTTGGAGGGTTTGCGCTTGTGAGTCTGACCACAGATTTTCTATTGGATTGAGGTCTGGGCATTGACTAGGCCATTCCAACACATTTACATGTTTCCCCTTAAACCACTCAAGTGTTGCTTTAGCAATGTGTTTGGGGGTCATTGTCCTGCTTGAAGGTGAACCTCCATCCTAGCCTCAAATCACACAAAGAGTGGTACAGGTTTTGCTCGAGAATATCCCTGTTTTTAGCACCATCCATCTTTCAATCAACTCTGACCAGTTTCATAGTGCCGGCTGGTGTTCTTTGGGTGATGTGAGTGTTGGGTTTGCGCCAGACATAGCGTTTTCTTTGATGGCTGACAAGTGTAATTTTAGTCTCATCAGACCAGAGCACCTTCCTCCATACATTTTGGGAGTCTCCCACATGCATTTTCGCAAACTCAAAACATGCTGTTTTGTTTTTTTGCTGAAAGTAATGGCTTTCTTCTGGCCACTCTGCCATAAAGCCCAACTCTATGGAGCGTACAGCTTATTGTCGTCCTATGTACAGATACTCCAGTCACTGCTGTGGAACTCTGCAGCTCCTCCAGGGTTACCTTAGGGCTCTGTGCTGCCTCTCTGATTAATGCCCTCCTTGCCCGGTCCGTGAGTTTTGGTGGGCGGCCGTCTCTTGGCAGGTTTGCTGTTGTGCCATGTTCTTTCCATTTGGTTATGATAGATTTGATGGTGCTCCTGGGGATCAGCAAAGATTTGGATATTTTTTTTAAACCTAACCCTGACTTGTACTTCTCAACAACATTGTCCCTTACTTGTTTGGAGAGTTCCTTGGTCTTCATGGCAGTGTTTGGTTAGCGGTGCTCTTGCTTAGGCGTTGCAGCCTCTGGGGCGTATCAAAAAGAGGTGTGTATATGTAAGGACAGATTAGATTGCACACAGGTGGGCACCATTTCACTAATCATGTGACTTCTGAAGGTAATTGGTTGCACCAAAGCTGTCTATGGGCTTCATAACAAAGGGGGTGAATACATACGCACATGCCAATTTTCTGTTTTCTATTTCTAAAAAATAGTTTCATATATATATTTTTCTCATTTCACTTCACCAACTTAGACTATTGTGTTCTGATCCATCACAAAAAATTCAGATTAATAAAACATTGAACTTAAGGCTGTAATGTAACAAAATAGGTAAAAAGTAAAGGGGGTGAATACTTTTACACGGCACTGTATGTATATATATATATATATATATATATATATATATTCAAATGTAAGAATACAGTCATTAATAGCACAATACAAAAAAGCATTGAAAAGATAGCAGAGAATAAGAAAAAATGTTGAGTTATGAAGGACACTGTTATAAGTTGTTTCCTACATTACACAGCACAGTAATACATTTTTTGCATGTCCCACAGTAACCACAAGTTGCAAATTTCAGTAATGAATGAAAATTTATTTTAAAATTGCCATTATTGCAATGCAAGAAATGGAGACAAAGAGGGCATTTTAAAATTTTATGAAATATGTTAGAGAGATGCTCTCTTATTCTCTCCTTAAGTTCTCTAGTAGTCCGCCCGATGTATTGCATTTTACACTTGCGGCACTGTACGATGTATATGATAAATTTGGAGGTGCAATTAATATATTGTTTAATCTGACCATTCTTGGTGAAAATAAATTGTTTAGAATTATTTACACATTTGCAGCATTTACATACCCTGTGGTTACATGGGAACATACCACATACATGAAGAACACCCCCTGCGCACTGTTATCACTGAGAGTAGACAAAATGTCACAGGGGAGTAAAGGACAATGGTTGATAGTTTACCCCCTGTAGTGCAGGCACAGCCGGTGTGCTGCTTAGGTGTGATTTTTTATCTTAAGCTGATGTTTATATCCACACTTCTCCTATGTGACTCATCCACTGTTCTGTGTTAATTGAATTTAAGGTTAAACTAATTATGATGTGTTATTGTATATTTGTATCAGGTCTGGTTAATTGCTGTTTAGTTCTTGTTTGGTTGTATGATGATGTGAGGGTTGAGTTATGTTAACTTGATTAAGATTCTGTTGCTGTTCCATAAATGTTCATTCCTGTTTTAAAGTTATACTGGTCCTGTCTGGTGATTTGGAAGCTCCATCTACAACACTGGTTCTGCCTGGTGGCTTGGTTTGGGTGATACAAGGAAGCAGAGTTCGGCTCCGTCATAGCATACATGTTTAATAATGTTGGCACTAGATATGTCCTGTGTAACAGTTTATATGCTTGTTCGTTGAAGGTGACTCACACAGAACTTTTTGCTGTCTCTTCTAAAAGTTCTGACTAGACATGTGCATTCGTTTTCGGACGAATGCATTTTCGTCCGAAAATAGCATTTTCGTCCATTCGTCCGAAAGACGAAAATGCTAAACTAACGAAAGCCGAATGAACGAATGGCTAATAAATGAAAATCATTCGTCCATTCGTGCTATTGGCATTCTATGGCATTCTATAAATTGACCTATTCGTATGAATGGGGACTCTATTTCGGTTTATAAAAAGCCAAAAGCATTACATGTATTCCATAAACCGAAAGTCTATAAACCGAACGACGTTCAGTTTATAGACTTTCGGTTTATAGAATACATGTAATGCTATTGCTATTCTATAAACCGAAAGTCTATAAACCGAACGTCGTTCGGTTTATAGACTTTCGGCTTATGGAATACATGTAATACTATTGGCTTTCTATAAACCAAACTAGAGTCCCCATTCATAAGAATTTCTTATACATGATACAAATGCAATAGGTTTTCTTCTTGACATGCTAAGTAGTAATTATAGATATTAGGTAGTATCTTCCCACCATGTTTTTTATCCCTAAAAAATGTCCTGTGAAATGTGTGGGTTTTTTTTATCATTCCGTATAAACTTTATGATGTTTCTCTGAAGATCTTCTAGGGTCGATTTAGCAATATTTATTGGTAGGATTTTAAAGTAATATAATAATTTTGGAAGCAATGTCATTTTAATTGCATTGATTCTACCTATGAATGAAAGATTAAGACTGGTAAAATTGATTCCTAAGTTTGAAATGTATTTATTATTTAAGTTGTATTTAAAAATTGTCTTCAATGTTTTTATATTCACTATTATTAAGGTTAATATTTAAAAATGTTGATTTGTTTTCATTTAAGCATAGACCCAATATGTTTTTAAAAAACTTTAAATTTTTATGCAAGTTTGGAAGGCTAATTATAGGATTAGACACTATAATGATCACATCTTCCACATGAAGGGCTATTTTTTCCTGTATATTATTAATAGTTAGGCCCGTTTTATTTTTATTAGTTCTCATCAGCTCAGCTAATAGTTCCATACAAAGCGCAAAAATTGCTGGTGAAAGTGGACATCCCTGGCGTGTTCCACGTAAGATGCTCCATGTAGATCCATGTAGCTTATTATATGGTCCAAAAGTGGAAATGTCTTTATTTAAATGATTTTAGGAATTTTTATTTAATTTGGGTTATTTTTATTTTCAGAAGAATATGGACATTTTATCAACCAAATCATTTGATCTTTGTTTGTAATTACTATATAGATTTTCATAAAATCTTTTAAAATATTCCACTATTTCCTTTATTTTTGACACATACTTGTTATTGATATTTTTAATCCTGGGGGGGAGACTAGCTGTTCCTCTTTCAGTTGATGTGCCAGTGATCTATAAGCCTTGTTACCCCCAATAGTAGTAATTTTGAGCAACCAATAGATATGCATTGTTGTGTTTTTTTTTTTTTTACTAAGAATTTATCTGTTTGTTTGTTTCAAAATAACTAATCATTTCATTTTTATGTTTTAGTTTTTTGGTTCATGAAAACCTTTTCATTTAATCGCCAGCATAAGGTTCTGCAGTTAACACCCGGTAGCTTTAAAGACAAATGTAGCCCCTATTATCGCTCACCACTAAGGCCACAATACATACAAAGGTCTTATCTGACCACTCCCCAATTTCTATTAGCCTAAACTTGGGGCCCATTGTTCAATATCACAGGGATTGGAGATTTCCCACAAATACAGAGTGCAAGGCATTTCTATCTTCGACGTGGGCCAATTTTGTAGATGACAACTTGGCCCATGTGGAGGATCCGATGCTCCTGTGGAATACACCCAAAGCCGTTTTAAGGGGCCATATCATTAGCTACACTGCAAAATTAGAAAAGACCTGGAAATGACGATATGATTCCCTATTACAATCTGTCTCCCGAGCACAGAGACAATATTACCTTACAAAATCGAAAGAGGATAAGCACAACTACACAACAAATAGACAACTTTTGGAAACTTTTCTAACGGAAAAGGCCACTAGCTTATTGGAAAAGAGCAAGCAGCGATTCTTTCAATGGGGTGAGAAGGCAGGTAGGCTATTTTCCAAAATGGCCAAAAATAGACAGCCACGCACACATATACTTATTATTCGTACCAACGACAGACCTATATCCGAACCGAAAACCATTCTCTCTGAATTCACAAAATAATACACTAAGCTTTTTCTGAAAAGGGCAGGATGAAAATGCTTTAGGCCTTTCAATACTTCGCCGAGCAAAATAACAATGAATCTCTAATACTCACAGAGAACTACTAAATAAGCCTATAACATCGGAAGAAATGTATTACACAATAGCCCATTTACCTAATCAAACATCCCCAGACCCAGATGGTTTCTCCTCTGAATATTACAAATTACTTAAGCCAGACTTCACCAACACACTCACGGCTCTATACAACAAAATCTATATGGAACACATGCCATGGCAAGGATAGAGAATTCCTAGAGTCTTACCATCCAATCACCCTATTAAACTCAGATATAAAGATCCTTTACCAAGATCATAGCAAATAGACTCCCCACTTCATTACACACCTCGCAATTGGGCTTCTTACACGGGCTCTCCCCCACAGTTGGCATACGATCTGCCCTGGCAATCATTGTCCAAGCCTCCTCTACCTCTGTCCTCACCACAATAACTTGATAAGACTTGACTCATTACGTGGCCACACATAATTTTCATTTTAAAATACAGATTCTTCGAGGCTAACTTTTTGACAGTTTTTAGAAACATTTATTCAGATTCTTCCACCACTCTGATAGTGAACAGTACTGCCTCAGAACCAATTCCCATTGGAAGAGGGGTGAATCAGGGATGTCCCCTCTTGCCCCTGTTCTTAAATCTGGCATTGGACCCAATGCTCCATATTCTACACGCACACCCTGATATCCCCAGTATGACACTAGGCTCCTCAACACTCAAAACAATGGAATTTGTATATGATGTTCTACTATATATAGACAACCCTGGTAGAGAATGGCCTCTCATCAATAAAACCATTGATGATTTTGGTAAGATTAGCGGATTCTCTGTCAACTATGCTAAATCGTAAACTCTTTATCTACGTAACCCTCTTGTCCCACCTAATATGCCCACAACCTCCCTAAAATGGGCACACACATCCCTACTATATATAGGTGTTCAGCTACCCCCCAAATATATATATATATTCCACTAATAAATAAAATCACCAAGGAACTGTCTTCGTGGCAATCTTTGATGTTGTCGAATGTAGGCTGAGTGGCCCTGATCAAAATGATCAGCTTCCCCTGGCTTCTATACCTGCGTCAATCCCTACCATTACTATTAAGGACATCAAAGGACATCAAACTTTTGCCACTGATAATTTGTAACACTTACAGACAAAAAGTTACACATTCACACTTACACACAGTAACACATGCACAATGTCACACACACCCCACAGAACATACCACAGTGTCACTTTGTCCCACTGAACTGCACATGCAGTACAAGCCACATTGTCACTTTCCCCCATAGTACATGTTATTTTGCCACGCGGGCCGCACCTCCATGTCCACAGTGCAGCATCGGAGGGGTGCCACTGGCTGGGGTGCCCAGGGTATAAAAGACTCAATTAAACCCTGAGCACCCCAGCCAGTGGCACACCTCCAATGAGTGGCACCAGTGGCGGACCGCACATTAAAGCACATTTGAAGAGTGTATCATTTATAGATAAGACTGATATATACCCCTGCACAGGGCAATACATGCCCCCAGTATGTACACAAGGTTATATCTCACACACTGCCCTGATATGTAACCCATGCACAGGGCAATACATAGCCAATAGTATGTACACAAGTTTATATGAATTGCCCTGTGCAGCGGTATATATTATCAGGGTATTGTGACTCACAGGACTTGCCCCAGCACCCAGGACTTACCCCAGCATTCAGGTTATACTCACATGACTTACCCCAGCACCCAGGACTTATCCCAGCATGTAGATTACACTCATAGGAATTACCCCAGCACTTAGCTTGCACTCACGGGACTTGCCCCAGGACTTACCATAACACTTAGATTGCACTCACAGAATTTGCCCCAGGATTTACCCAAGACCTTAGATTGTACTCACAGGACTTGCCCCAGCTCCCCGGACTTACAACAGAATGCAAATGCACACTCAGTGACTGGTGCGTGCAGGAGGGAAAATGTTTCGGATATGAAAACAAGTCATACCGACATTGCATTCGCCGTGATAGTGCTCTCTCACACTCTCACGGCCACATCACACAGCGGCCACCTCTTGCTGATTCCGCCCTCTGCAATGAATACACAGTGTCTCATACGTACAGTCACACATATACACAGTCACATGCACACACAGGTACATAAACACACACATTCACAGCTGTAGTAACAAAGCTACAATATCAATAGAGCTGTCAATATGTGAGTCCACTGGTCTTTCTATTGCCGTGAGCACTGTGATACATTATTACACTCGCTCACAAATGCACACGTATACTCTGCCGCTCACGCACGCACACTTATACTCTGATGCACATGCACTTACAGTGGGGCAAAAAAGTATTTAGTCAGTCACCAATGTGCAAGTTCTCCCACTTAAAAAGATGAGAGAGGCCTGTAATTTTCATCATAGGTACACTTCAACTATGAGAGACAAAATGAGAAAAAAAAAAACAGAAAATCACATTGTCTGATTTTTAAATAATTTATTTGCAAATTATGGTGGAAAATAAGTATTTGGTCAATAACAAAAGTTCATCTCAGTACTTTGTTATATACCCTTTGTTGGCAATGACAGAGGTCAAACATTTTCTGTAAGTCTTCACAAGGTTTTCACACACTGTTGCTGGTATTTTGGCCCATTCCTCCATGCAGATCTCCTCTAGAGCTGTGATGTTTTGGGGCTGTCACTGGACAACACGGACTTTCAACTCCCTCCAAAGATTTTCTATGGGGTTGAGATCTGGAGACTGGCTAGGCTACTGCAGGACCTTGAAATGCTTCTTACGAAGCCACTCCTTCGTTGCCCGGGCGGTGTGTTTGGGATCATTGTCATGCTGAAAGACCCAGCCACGTTTCATCTTCAATGCCCTTGCTGATGGAAGGAGGTTTTCACTCAAAATCTCACGATACATGGCCCCATTCGTTCTTTCCTTTACACGGATCAGTCGTCCTGGTCCCTTTGCAGAAAAACAGCCTCAAAACATGATGTTTCCACCCCCATGCTTCACAGTAGGTATGCTGTTCTTTGGATGCAACAACGCATTCTTTCTCCTCCAAACACGACGAGTTGAGTTTTTACCAAAAAGTTCTACTTTGGTTTCATCTGACCATATGACATTCTCCCAATCCTCTTCTGGATCATAAAAATGCTCTCTAGCAACCTTCAGACGGGCCCGGACATGTACTGGCTTGCCTATTGCAGATTCAGTCTTCCCAGCCTGGTGCAGGTCTACAATTTTGTTTCTGGTGTCCTTCGACAGCTCTTTGGTCTTGGTCATAGTGGAGTTTATAGTGTGACTGTTTGAGGTTGTGGACAGGTGTCTTTTATACTGATAACAAGTTCAAACAGGTGCCATTAATACAGGTAAGGACACAGGACAGAGGAGCCTCTTTAAGAAGAAGTTACAGGTCTGTGAGAGCCAGAAATCTTGCTTGTTTGTAGGTGATCAAATACATATTTTACCGAGGAATTTACCAATTAAATCATTAAAAGTCCTACAATGAGAGTTCCTGGATTCTTTCCCCCCATTCTGTCTCTCATAGTTGAAGTGTACCTAGGATGAAAATTACAGGCCTCTCTCATCTTTTTAAGTGGGAGAACTTGCACAATTGGTGGCTGACTAAATACTAGGGAGAATGAGATTCAGTGGTAAATGTGTGTGTCTATGGTCTGGTTTATAAATGGATAAATGTGTATGTGGTAAGTGTGACTGTGTATGCATGTGTGAATGTGTGTGTGTGTGTAGTTAATGTGACCACTGCACATTAGTGTGAATTATATATATATGTATATATGTATATATTTTGGATGTTTTTTTTAGGAAAGCAGAACATACAGGGCTATTAATAATAGAATATGCATTAATAAAAGAGCTTATTGATCCAAGGAGAAATCTGATTGCCTCTTGGGGTTAAGAAGGAATTTCCCCCCCCCAGGAGGCAAAATTCTAAATAGCTTCCTTAGGGTTTTTTGCCTTCTTTTGGCTCAAAAAGCTGGAATGATAGGTAGATGGGTTGAACTTGATGGACTTGTGTCTTTTTTCAACCTAAATTACTATGTTACTATGTTACTGGCACAATTTCCAAGATATTTGTTGTCATAAGGACTATAGGATAAAGATTTAGTTAAATCCTTACAGCAAACATTATTTAATTATCGATAATACGTTGCAGATGCAAAAACTGACCTTATGGCAAATTATGAATTAGACTTTTTTTTGGATGGAAATGGGATGCATGTAGAAAAGAGGATCAATCTGTTTCCTTCCTATACAAGACTAACGAGAGGAACTAGTTAAGCAAGGATATTTCGACATCCAGACAATGTACAACCACTATCGGAGCATCTGCTGGTGAATGGCTTTGCCAAACAAAACCTTTGGAGTGATTTTCTTGTACATATACATGGAGCACGTAGGCTCGGATAAGGAGTAGACATGGCCAAATTGGATGGCAGCTTCAAGAAGCAGATCTAGAGTGCAATCATGAGGCCTGTCACAGACATCTGCAAAATCCCAATGTTTTGGAGAATCCTTGTTAAGATCTGTAGCAACAAGTTCATTAACTGCTGTAGAAGTAGGGTCTGTGTTTGAAGGTTTGCAATTAAGTAAACAGAGCTATGAATGAAAAGACAAAGCTATAGTCTGCCAGTCAATGTGTGGGATGTCCACAGCAAGCCAGGGTATAGCCAAAATCACTGAGAACCGTGTCAAGGGAATTAGTGGGAGAGAGAGGTTCTCATGTGGATTTACTTTCACAACTAGTTATAAATGAATTCTACCTTTCAGATCTGTTAGATAACATTATAAAATTCAAATGGCATTGATTTAGGAAAAGCCCTGGATTTGCAAAGGTCACCTCCAAACCTTTCTGTTTGGCAAGTGGACTCTTGTGAAGGGAGTATAGTAGTTGCACTGACTAAACAGTGCTTGCTCATTTTATAGTCTGTCAGGGAACTGTCTCCGCCCACTCCCCATCAGGGAACCACCGTCCTCTGGTCTAGCCAGTATGGTTCTGCCTCCTCACTCCCATCCCCTCCGCGCTCTCCAATAGGAGTGCATGACCAGGCTGCAGGACACGTCCCCCGCCATCCATAGCAAGGAGTGCCAAACTTTAGACTGGGAATGCAGCCTGTATCACGATCACTCAGCCACCTGGCGAGATGCGGAGAATCGGGAGCTGGGAAGGGGAACCACGAGGGAGCGGTGAGGTAAGCCCGGAGCCTGACACTTACCCAAAGACCTAGAAGGATGTATTGCTATTTAGCTTCTTCTAGATGCCCAAGGTCAAGAGAGGACACTAGAAAGAGAACATAAACAAAACTATAAAAAAAACAGTGTTTTAGATCTGCTAATAATCTCTCTACTAATACTTACATGCAGACACTTCGCTCATGCGTATGAGCTAGGGAAATTGGACCGTTCTACATCTTACTTCTAAAGAGAACCAACAACACAGAACTCTGGGTATGTATCTATACTGTTGTTACAAGGGGCACCTAAGCCAATGTCTGCCCTCCAGAGGTGCTCCACTGGGAGCATTAGCTATTTCCCCTTCTCCTCAGAGATTGTTGGATCCCATCCCCTTCCAGTGGAACAGCCACTAGGTGACCACCCAAGCCTTCATCAATTCCGAAGCCGCAGGGAATTTTATTGGTAAGACGGGCTGAAACCCAATCAATCAATTGCAACATAAATAGTAAAAGAGTGCTGTAGTAGCTCTGGACGGATCACCTTGGGAACTGGGATTCTTAGTCTTAGTGGGCACTCTTCATAGGGAGGAATTAGTTATTGTTTTCCTGTTCAGTACATATCTTCCTGTCATTTTACAAGAACACAATCCTATGATCAATTGGAGGGAAGGACTCATTACATACGAAATTAGATTCCAGAATGTAACCAAACAGAAGGTCAGTGGAAGGCCGCACCCGTGGACCTAAAAGGCATCCAATGTATTTTATCCAGAAATTTTCCCAGCTTGTAAAAGGGGATAATCCTAAGAAATGGACCCTAGCACTTAGAGAGCTATTAGTTGCCGTCTAGATCCAACAAAACCCTTCATTTTGCTGGTCCTTTCTTTTCAAAATTGTTCACAGTCACCAAATGCAGTTATGACATAGGTAACCACAAATTACTGCCAATCAAAATTGTGCTCGAGGAGTAATGGCACTTACTTGTAGGCTCTGCAGATAACAAAAATCTGCTGTATATCAAAAAAGTAAAAAGATTGAACCTGTGACAACGGAGCCAGGGAATGTTTTTAACTAGATTTTATTTTATTATCCCATATTGACAAACATCCAAAAATACTAAAGTTGATGGTTTGTCAAAGCAAGTTAAACCTTCTATTTCCACCCTTATAGTTGTAGTCATTATATTTTCTACTGACACTACATCCCTGCTTCCAGAGGTATAACTAGGAGGCACAAGGCCCCAGTGCAAAACTAATGCCCTGCCCCCCCTCAAACATGTCCCCAAGCAACCTCTCTCTTCCACCCTAGCCCCCCAAGCCGCCTGTCTCAGCCACCCTAGCATCCCAATCAGCCTCTCCCTGCCACCCTAGCCCCCCCCATGTAACCTCTCTGCCACCCTTGTCTCCCAGTCTCTCTCTGCCACTGTAGCCCCCACAGTCGCTGACACCCTAGACCTCCAAACAGCCTCTCTGACACCCCTGCACTGTAGGTTTTCTTTGGCGCTTTTAGATTCCAGAGAAATGCAGAAGGCCGAAAGTCAAGGTACCCTGAACTCAGTCTATAAAGGTGTTCAAGTTTGATGTTGACATTTTTTTTTTGGAAGTATGCTAAGGGTCTAAGCTGTTTCTCCAAAAGTCAAATATATAATTCCCCATCAGATGAAAACCTTGTTTCTAGCTGTTGTAGTTCTGTCCTATAGTGCATCCATAGCTGCTATGAAGGTATTCCAAGCATGCAATAGCCTTTGCATAGTCTCTGGTCCATTGCTTATGTGCAGAGGATCCAGACCTGGTGAACATTCTCTCTTCCAGGGTAACACACACTAGTTTTAAAGAAGCATGCCATCATGAGACCAGCATGTGTGACAACTTATTGCAAAACTATTACAACTCTTACTCTGCTCCAGAATCTTGCCTGTGTAAGTTTCTATTCACTGGCTGTATTTGTGGTGGTACTTTTAGTGTTACTGTGCTAACCTACTATTGGTAACTATTGGTAACTTTTGCTTTATTATTTGACCTTGAAGCTTCTCTGCCTGCACCACCTCAGCTACCTAACATCTATATAACACATCCATGATCGAATATACTGTGTAAAC
The DNA here is from genome assembly GCA_036172795.1 of Pelodytes ibericus. Lineage (NCBI taxonomy): Eukaryota > Metazoa > Chordata > Amphibia > Anura > Pelodytidae > Pelodytes > Pelodytes ibericus. Next base: position 32,453,262 of record CM069868.1, on the reverse strand, counting down.
TGGATCCGTTTCTCAGTAAACACCTCATTGTCCTGCCATCGTGCCACAAAGATTGCATAGCTAAGAGCACATACCGATGGCTGTACCCCCAACCTGTTAATAACAAAAAATAATTGGCTGCCAGTCCCTACCTCTGCTGATCTATCCTGTCTCTAAACCTGTTCCTCCTGTCCTTACGTCAGCTACTCTTCTAGTTCCTGAATCAGATCGAAACCTTAAAAAGGATTCTGACTCAGTCTCTGTCAAACATTGAATGCATTCAAGCCACCTCCTTGGTCTACTCCTCTGTTTATAATCTCCTCTATGCCGGCTCCACTAACAGAGCTGCACTGGTGGTCACCCATATCTTGGTGCTCAACTCTCAGGCAGAGGAGTTGCTAGGTCTCCAAGAGATCTGGGGCTCGTGGCCCGTGGCAGATTTAAATGGAGTAAATAAGCTCACATGCTTAGGTGGCATACAGACTGATATATTTGGTGCCAATGAACAATAGGTATATTTGGGTATATATGTCAGGGCGCAATAAATCCCGGGCAACAGGTCGCCATGACAACCAGAAAATTAGAACTGGTGCATGGGTATTATTGTCCTCGCATGGTGCTCGCATTGCCCTCGTTGCTGGGATATATATATTTTTTTTATCCAGGAAGCCCCACACTGTAGTGTTTGAGTGCCGGGTGTGCTCAGCAGGGCTAGGAACAATGATGGTCTGTGCCTGTGTGAGAGGCAGAGACCAGGCTGGAAAGAAAGTATATATTTGGAAATATAAAGCAATATAAAGCATATTAGTATTATGCTGTTTGCTGAAATATAAGGCGACCCTGATTGTAAAACAAGACAGAATTGGGGCGCATGTACCGGGAAGAAAAACAGAAAACAACAATAGTGCAACACAGTTTGAATGTAATTGGATGTATTGTAAATTTCTGCAGGGGTACACTCACAAACGGATAATGAAATCAGGCTCATATTGTATTCATAGTATTGTAGTCATTCGGTTTTAATCATTCCATCTAAAAAACATTAAAAAACCATTGCGCAGTGGCTAACACAAACCAGGCAATAAAAACAATGAATACACGTACAGAATATATAGCACTGAAAGTGCAACTTGCGTGAAAAAGTCCCGAGAGGTAAAACTTCTTTCCTGCTGCCACCAGGATGAGAAACTCAGGCACTTCTCTTTGAAGAAATAACAGCTGGATCCACTTCTCAACGCGTTTCGCCGGCTCTACTGCCGGCTTCCTCAGGAGATTGGTGCTTTGTGCAAGTTTGCAATAAAGTGCTGAAAGTTTGTAGCTAGAAAAGCGCCTTAAAAAGGCTTCACGAGATTCATTAACGTAGAACACCTGTAAAAAAAACATATTGGGAAAGGGCACTAGTCTATGCCGCAAGTGGGAGGAGGAAAAAACCCACTATGCGCCCAGACCATGCGCGATCACGTGACCCGGACTGGAGAGAAAACCCACCCCCCTAACTATCCTCCCCGTCTGCGGCTGTCACTCAGCGTGTAGGCAAACTCCCCATGACTTGACTTGAAGCGTCTATCTGTAACCAACGAGAAGCGTTAGATAGATAGTCCGGGACACGTGACCTCCTATCCACCACGTACCAACTTACATGATATAAACCTGACAGATCTATACACAGACGCCTTGCCTCTAGAAATAACGGGCAATAGACCTATCATATTAGAAAAGCTGAAAGAGAAGGAGAGGGGAGGAGGGAGAAAGTGAAGGGAACAACGGAAAATAAAAAATAATAATGTTATCCCAACGAAAATAAATGTAGAAAAAATGAATAAACATATAGAGATTAAAACGGTATAAAAATAATAATAGAAAAATGATAATGATGGGAAAAATAATAATTTACAGATAAAAATAAAAATCACAGTGAAAAAGATGAAAATATACAGGGAATAGAATATTAAAAGGAAAGAGAAGACTGGAAAAGAAGAGAAGAAGGAAAGAAATGAGTAAAATATGATAGAATAAAGAAAAAATATATAAAAAATATATGAGAGAAAGTATATAAAAGATAATAAAAAATATTAAAAAGTACTAGTCTAAAAAAATGTAAGTGGCTCAGCGTGTGGCAGTATCTGTGTACAGACTAACAGACCTATGACATTCAAATTACGTTATATACATAAACTGACACAAACGACATCAATTACTAGGATACATGAGACACCAGATTTTCATGAACAAATTATACATTGTCTATAATGAATGATGTAAACGTATAGTATACCCTATTGGCAAACAAAGATGTTATATTGTTGACATTAAAAGGTTACTAATATGGACCTATAGTCTTCGATGGTGAGCGGCTGTGAAAACATGAAGACATCTGTTAGCATATCAGAAACACAGTTATTAGAGTAATATGACATGCCGCTCAAAGAGAGAAAACATTACTTTATATAGATCAATAATCAGTGAGGTTTAGAGATAGCCCAAAAGAAGATTTGATTTAAATAAAGGACAGAATATCCAGTTCAGTGTTTAGCCCACCATTTTTAAAGGTTTTAAATGTATACTATACAGAGCTATACAGAGCTGAGAGGTGGCAAGCACTGCAGGGTGCTTGGGATGGAAATTCAGAGATCTGTCCCAATCTAGGAGGCAGGATGGTAGCCAAGATTTGGTATAGGTTTGTTCTTGTAAATATGCCGCAGCTTATATATTAGGGCTTATTATTCATTTATTTCAAAGTCACTTATGGCATGACAGCTGTCCTGTAAGACATCAAACTGCCTACAGTTTATAGGACTCACACCCATCATTTAGTCACCCGAGGAAAGTGATTGTTAAATAGACGGAGGCCCAAACATCAGCTCTGATCCTGCAGCAGGACTGGAAACTTTCTTGTGCAAGGCCTATATCCACTTTAACCCCTTCCTGCTTGTAGGATGTTCTATGCCGTCCTACTTATTAGTACCTAAAGTTCTCATCAAAACAGTTCATCATGGCTCCCTGCCGTGAGCTGTGTGCGGATCCCGCTGCACGGAGGTCCCCACTATCTCTGAGTGGCCTCTGTCTGACACATAAAATGTGGCTGACGCTCAAAGTGTGTCATCGGGGCCCCGTTCATTGAGCTGTGGGATCCCCAGTGTCAGATGAGGTCTGATGTAATACAAAATGTAGCGAGCACTAAAATTGAGCATTCACTACATTTTTGCCAACTCTGCATTCTCGAACTTCCAGGTTCGGATTCGCCTCCGTGACTTCAGATGTAACATCGCAAAGTTTCAGGGATGTTGGCAGAGACCCACGGTGTCTGAAGCACCGGTGCGAAGGTGTTACATAGCACCACCAAGCGCAAAGGGGTTAACATTGCTCTCTTTGGATTTACAATTATATAGCTGGCGAAAAGCAGGCATAACATTCCAGATAATTTATATGACCACATCGCACTAACCTTTCATACCTTATAAAAGACATTCACAGTTTAAATGCAATGCTGCCAGTGCACAGTGCTATGCACTGTGTATTGGCAGCATTAATGCCCAAATTATCTAAACCAGACATATGCTTTTGCTTCTATTTTGTATAAAAACAACTAGGAAATATAAAGGCATCTCTTTATGCTACTTGGTGAACTTGGACATATTGCAACACAAAGGTCTGCAGCAAGGGCTGGATTAATGTAGGGGCTGATGGAGCTGTAGCTCCAAGCCCCTACCTGAAATTAGGCCCAGCCTAGAGGGTGCCAGAGGTGCAAATCTGTTTCATGGGGTCAAGTCCTGAGTGCAAATATGGGTGCAGGGGGCAAGTCCTGAGTTCAAACCTGTGTGCTGGGGCCACGTCCTGGGTGCAAATCAGGCTGCTGGGGGAAAATCCTGAGTGCAAGTGCTTAGTATCAGCAATACCAAAATGTACAAACTACCGTATTTGCTCGATTATAAGACGAGGTTTTTTCAGAAAATAATTTCTTATAATCGAGGTCATCTTATAATCTGACCTCAAATTGAGGTCAGACTATAAGACATGGATCCAGGTCCCCCACAGAGCTGCAGGGGACCTGGATCCCCCTCTCTAACAGCAGGGAGATGTCTGCGCGATGAGCGCAGACTCCCCTTGCTGCCGCCCGGCACGACCGCTGGGACTTCTATGATGAAGCCGGATACTTCCGGCTTTGTCATAAAAGTCCCGGCGGTCATGCCGGGCGGCAGCAGGGGAGGTCTGCGCTCATCGCGCAGACATCCTCCGCTGCCCCGCTAGCCACCAGGGAGAATCGGGCATCCGGGGGATATCTGCACGATACCAGCTGTCCGTCATAATAGACTGCCATGTTGGGCAGCAAGGAGGATGTCTGCACGTATCGTGCAGACATCCCCCGGCTGCCCCCACTAGCCACCAGGGAGAAACAGGTGAGGGAGGGAGCCCCCACAAGAAACAGGTGAGGGAGGGAGGGGGGGACAGAGTAAGAAGGGGGGGGGGTGCGACAGAGAAACGAGGGGGGGAGAGCAACAAGGGGAGGGAGGGGGGGCAGAGAGAAACAAGGGGGGGGGAAGAGACAGAGACAAGGGGAGCGAGGGGGGAGACAAAGGGAGGGGGAGAGAGAGACAACACTAAGGGGGGGGGGGAGAGAGAAAGCTGGGGGCAAGGGAAAGAGAGAGGCAGCATTGGCACATAAAAGGAAATAAAAACAAGAAATGCATTTTTTTAATATCATTATTTTTTATGAAAAAAGCAATTTACATGTGAATATATACAAGTTGAACTTTTTTCCTATAGGGTAGTCTTATATTCAGGCTTTTAGTTTTTTCCCTAATGGAATATCCAAAGTTTGGGGGGTCGTCTTATAATCGAGCAAATACGGTATATGGCCCTTTCCCATGACTGAGGGAATTACATGAAAAAAAAAAAAACTGTTAAAACTTAACTTGGGTAAAATGTGGATAAACATTACACAAAAAGGAGCTCCAAAAAACATGTGGCAATGAAAAGCTCAAAGTGTTTATTAAAAACAATAAGAAAATGTATGAATCATGTCACACACAGTAATATATAGGTTATACAAATGTGGAGTTCTATGAAGGACAGGTAGATAATGTGAAATAAAGCTGCAGAAAACCGTGGAATAACATGCCTTGATTAAAGTTACTGTATCATCTGAACATTGTTTTTCCTGTGCATGTAGAGAATACAAAAATTATTGAAAATGAGCTATATTAGCAAAACTACCTTTCCCCATGTGACATCATGAACAGTCGACTCACAGACACATTATTCTCCTAATTTGGTTGCAGCTTTGCTAATACAATGTATAGATCAATTTTTATCGTTTTTTTTATGCTCTACGTGCACAGTAAAGATAATATTCTGGTGATACAGGTCCTTTAAGGCCAAAGCAGACAAATTGGGAAAATTCGCCAATTTTGTTATGTAACCATTACTGTATTACATGCACAGTCAAAAGGTGAACAAACTATGTTTAAATATCCTAAGGCCAGTTTATTGCTGCTATTTTGTAGGGTACAAGACAAGGTGGCATGCGTGCTGGTTATTTCATAATTTCATTATTTGAGATATAGTATGTGTAGTCTAAGTCACGTGTTAGACAAACAGACATTACGGAAGAAGTGCGACAGAAACTCGATGAAGAAATAAACTTTCCCTTTCCATATGCGTCACCATCCGGCGACCCTGACAACACAACCTATTTCCCGAATTGCTTCACCTCTCCCACACCATTTGTCGACGCTAACTACAGCAAATACTGTCACAGCTCGTACGCGGTAGCTATCTTAGCACAGCCCAAAATACACTGCCCAGTATCCACGTGTCTACAGCAACCTTCCGGGAAAGGCACTCCAGTACACTACAACTCCCGTCAAGGCGAGCGAACTACAAATCTGGGCGTTACGTTGCCTAAAGCAGCTAAACTCTATTGGGAGTTGTAGTTCGTTACCTCTGCCTCTGCCGGAACTTGCACTGTATAATTCAAAGAGCCGAACTCTATTTCCCAGCAACGCCCTCGCTATGGTTGGTCTGAGGTTACACGTTTTGCTAATGATCCCTAGCTGTGCAAAGTCACGTGTGGCTTCCGTTGATCTGTTTTCCTAGGCACAGAGAGGGTCTACCTCTTCCTCCTCAACATCAATTCGGTTTGTTTTGTCTTCGCCGCCTTGTTTTTTTTTTTTTTTTTTTCTTTCTTTAAACTCGGGTTCACATCCTGGTTGCTGCCGTTGAACTCTCCCTCTCAGGATCAGCTCTTCTTCCTTCTGTCGGTATATGAAAGCATGAGCGATAACGATGACATCGAGGTTGAAAGCGACGTAAGTCCTCATTCTCGCTTCGTTTGTAATATGTGGGTCGGTTTTAATTGGGTCATGAGTACGAATGGATTCGCGATTCGACAGATGGGAGTGCCCACGTCCACTTTCGGGTTCGTGAGGTTTGGGAACCATTTGGTGGAATTAGAAGGGTGTTTTGGATAGTCTATTGGGGCGTATAATGTAATCATGGACGTCTTCATGTATTCATTGTTTCCTGGTTATAATTAGCTTGGCCATATTGAAAAAAATATATTTTATATATATATATATATATTTTTATTTTTTAAATTTTGTACAACTAGTTGTCTATTTTGATCATTCCTTTTTGAAAATTATTGCTCATAATACAATTTCAAGGATCCTATGCTTAAATATTCAATAAATTGTCGGTGGGCCAATGGTTGCTAACCTTTGGCACCCTGTTGTTGTGAACTAATTTCTCCTGAAACTAATAAGGAATAGACTACACAGCAGTCATAATGTAAAATATTACCTGGCTGATGATCTTGGTACTTAAGGGTAATTACTCCACTGAGTGCAACATTGGACATGACATCTCTAGAGCCCAGGTGTCTAAGGAGACTAATAGTCAAGTTGATACCTTTTATTGGCTTGCAGAATAGGTTTAGAGTGCAAGCTTTCAAGACATCTTGGGTCTCTTCATCAGGCATGCTATACAAAATAATTATGAAAAACATCTCTCGTAAGTATCGGTATGCATCACCTTAAAAATTGAAAGCAGATTAGATCAATTATTCCTGAAACATAGCATGTGTCCGCAGATAACAAAACAAGAAAATTGAATACTTTTGTTAGCCCTTGGCCTTATACTTTATCTAGGGTACATAGAAACATAGAATGTGTCAGCAGATAAGAACCATTCGGCTTATCTAGTCTGCCCAATTTTGTAAATACTTTTATTAGTCCGCCGTTCCCGGTCTTATATCTAGGATAGCCCTGTGCCTATACCACGCATGCTTAAACTCCTTGACTGTGTTTACCTCTACCACTTCCGCTGGAAGGCTATTCCATACATCCACTACACTCTCAGTAAAGTAATACTTCTTTACTGAGAGGGTAGTGGATGTATGGAATAGCCTTCCAGCGGAAGTACAGTGATGCGAAAAACCTATCGCCCGAATACCGGGACATGCAGATTTTGGGGCTGGGCCGGTATTTTTTTCTTTTTTTTTTTTTAACATATAAAGTATACGAATCCCCTGCTCCTTTAAGACTCTGTCCTCTTGTTAAAATAGTTATTTTAAAAATACTGTGCTGATTTACTGAAAGAGGGAATTGAGAAGGTAGTTTTAACCATAAGGCCAAAGTAGATGACTTGAAAAGATTGACGCTCAGCTGAATGGTAGCATTTTTCCAGCTCTGCTAATTTGGACTTACATTTTTAAAATTCTCTTCTCAGTTTCCTCGTTTTAATGAATAAAGGCCTAACGGTGGCCCTCCAGCTGTTTTCTGACTACAATTACCATAATTCTCTGTCATGCTTAAAGGGACATTAAACTTTATATTTCACTTGCACAAGTGAAATGTTAGTTGCTCCTAGTGTGATGATAAACTGACACGTACTTTTGATAGTAAACGCCAGTCTATCCTCTGACCAACAGCTGCCATGCTACCATAGGAAGCAAGCAGCCGTCTGGTCGGCAACCGGAGAGCCCCTACTTTTTGATGGGATCAGCAGGAGGGACCTTAACTGCGCTAGCAGAAGAGACCCTCGCATTCGGCCGTTATAGCGGGGAACTGCCGTGTTTCGCATGTGAGACACAGCAGATAGTAAACATGCATGTGTCTGTCAAGATACATGTTGGGTTTACTTAAAAGTCCGAGACATGCTTTTTTTTTTTTTTTAACCCTGGCTTCCTTCAAGGACTTTGACACCTTGGTTCTAGAGCAGAGACGTCCAATGTGTGGCCCGTGGGCAAAATAAGGCCCATCTGACAGTAAGATGCAGCACGACTGATTTAAATGCCTCTCCGCACTCAAGAAATACAGTGGTATCTATGCAAATAATGCACAGAGCAAATAATTCACTTTTACTGTGATGTGAGGCATTGTTGGGAACCTGCCATCAGCGTGTGTGGCCTGCACTTGTGCCATTGTATTACCCTTTGTGCTCATGCTTGCGTGCACTGGGGGTGGATGGAAAAGCTATATCACAGCTTAAGGGGACTGGACACCGAATATACTGTTGTGCGCTTGCTTTCTGCCAGATGTGTGTGTGAAATCCAAAAACTGTTTTTGGTAACGGAATTGTATAAAGGATTTTCGGATCAGAGATACTCAACCATTCTCTCATTGCGCACCACAGCGCACAGTTACAGCTGTCATTCAGCCGTAACTTAGTCAGAAGTGCTCCTGCGCGAAGGACACACACCACCTCTCGCCCCGTTCAGATCAGCTGCAGTGACAGGTAAAGTATTAGCGTCTTACTTATTATTCTCACATACTAGCATAGCAAGCAATTGGTAAAACAGAGGCAGCCCCCCCCCCCCCCCCCCCATGTGTGACTTCCACTTACTAGCGTAGCATGTCACTGATAGAAATTTTACCAATTGCTTGCTACGCTAGTAAGTGAGAATAACAAGTAAGACGCTTATACTTTACCTGTCACTGCAGCTGATCTGAAGGGGGCGTTAGGTGGTGAGTGTCCCTCGTGCATGCGCTCTTCTGGCAAAGTTACGGCTGATTGACAGCTGTAACTTTGTGCGCATGCGCTGTGGTGCGCCATGAGCGAATTCTACTGCGTTTGTGCCCCTCGACGGCTGCACCGATTTTATAAGCATCATCGTGTTATGGCAGATAGGTTTAGCTGTGTATATTTTATTTTCTTAATGGGTTCAATATAATGTTTCAGTATGCTCAAGATGTTTAAATGATTTCACCCGAGATCTGGTTCATATACAAATAGTACTACAGAGTTTTCATCACCTCTGAATACAGGTGTACTGCTGAGAGATCACATTTGAATGATTAAGTTAAGGGGTGTAACCCTGATTGAGATTGGTTGGTGTAATATTTTATGCAAGTTGATTTGTCTCATCCTTCACATAGATCAATACTTGGATGTGTTATTTTTTGGGGGTTGGTAGCATTTAGCGTTATAGCTCTTCTCTCTCCCGTCTGTATCTTATCAATGCTTGATGTGTGCAATACGGAAGCAAAGTAGCTGGCAAATATATAATTAACCCCTTCAGGTCACCATGGCGTTTCATGACATTATTTATTTTTTTATGTATTGAGGACCCATTGACAGCATGGAATGTCCTCTGTTAAAACGAGCGGTGGATGCGATCACCACTCGGACAGTGTTGCTATAATGCCTTCATGTCGAGGCATTAAGCAACAACAAAATTTGGTCCCCTGGGGCACTGCGATCGCGTTAGAGGATGCCATATTGGAAGGCAGCATGTCCCTCCAATATGGCGGTTCCCTGGAGCTGGCAAGATGTAATGGTCAGATATCACTTCTAGAGGCATTCAGCAACATTACACTGAGACAAATAAAGATGCTTGGGTTAGTGCTAGTGTTGGGGTTTGGGGTCCAAAGGTCATTGTAGGAGAATAAGGTATAAACCCCCCTCCCCCCCCTCACTACTTTGAGTTATTGCCCTATAACTTGCAAGAAAAAGAAAAACATGTAAACAATGGGTATTTCTAAACTCAGGACAAATATTAAAATCTATTTGACAGGTATTTTTAATGTAAAAGTTAATAAAAGTTTTGGTGGTTCAATTTTTTTTTTTTAATCATTTTATGATTTTATAGTAAACTATAAGATATGATGGAAATAATGATATCTGTAAAAAGCCCTTTTTTATGGCAATAAAACAGTATATAATATATGGGTTCAGTAAATTTTACATCTAAACACAAACACTGCAGAAGTGTAAAAATATCCTAAACTGTACAACATTCCAAAAACAATCGTGTACTCGTGGTTAAACATTTACTCTTGTAGGTTTTTTTCCCCCTGCTGTTGCCATACAGGTGTGAAACGTCTTGTATCTTAAATAACTTATGCCATGTGCATGATCAAGCATGCATAACTTTCTTCGTAACTCTCATTTTAAAGGGCACCATTCATACAAATGACGTGGTGGCACCTTTCTTCTGTCTGTACAATCTATATATTGCGATAGCCAAGAACAGCTTAAAAGTTATTCTAGTTTTACTTTGCAGCTTACTGCTATACACACATGATCCTATAATCAGGGGTGTGGGAAAAAAACAACTACTTGTCCAGGGACTAAAGCAGTAGCCCAATCTACTTGTCCTGATAGCAAAAATTATTTTAATCAAACCCATATTTAAATAAGATCAGACCTATCAATACTTAAAGGCACTTAACAAATACAAGTAGGTAGTGAGCTTAAACAGAATAGATTACCTAGTGAGAAAACTGTTTATTCATTAGCACCAGCCCCACTAGCAGTCTTTTTTTTAAATTTTTTTAAAAACTTTAAATTATCCCTATAAGACAGCTGGCAGTATTAACATGTCACTGGCCCTGTATGGAATAACTGCTTATTTTTATATAATTTATTTAAATTTTTTTATATTACATTTTTGTATTTTTATTTTTGTTTAACTCTATGGTTAGAACAAAAAACAGCTTTTATTTTAATTTATGTATTAGATCCTTTTAATTTTATTTTTATTTATCCCTAACCACAGAATTAGCTATAATTTACTTACATTTATTTGCATTTTTTAATTATAAATTTTTTCTAATTTTTATTATTAAAAAAAAATAACTGGGGGTGCTTGGGGGACCCATGGCAGATTACTACTTATATGCTTAGTCTCTGTGGAGCAGGGAGAGATTATAGCTGTCAAAAGCAGGCACTTTCTTTGACGGCTATAAACACCCAGTCACTGTGATTGGCTGTCTTAGCCATTTCAGTGTAATCGCGGTATGCAAGCGTGCATACCATGGTTGGCGGTCTGGAAGGGGCAAACCCTGCTGCTTGCCCACATTAGGGCTAAAGGTTAAAAAAAAAAGTTCCAGTCTAGCTCCCGGAACTACATGTCCCAGGTATTACGCGATAGGAATCATGCATCCCTGCTACAATGCTTAAACTTGAATTCCACAAGAAAAATCGTCCCTGGGTGATTTCATTTCTCAGACTTAAGGGTCTACGCACTAAAGTGGGGAACCGAGATCGGAATTTCAAACTTAAGGCCAAAGGAGCCGATCTGGAAAAATTCTCCAATTCTGCTACATTGACCTAAAATATAAAGTTCCCATCGCAATTCACTTCAATTCTTTTTTTTTTTTTACGTAGACTCTGTAGTGTCACATTTTCTAAACAAAGCATTGCAGAGAGTTTCTCACCTTAACCCCTTCGTGACGTTAGGACGTACTATGCCGTCCTGACTTTAAGTGCCTTAAAGTCGTTAGGACGGCATAGTACGTCCTGTACTGAACAGCTCATCGCGGCTCCCCGCGCTTGTGATCGGTGGCCAGGAACAAATCGTGACGTTTTGGTGCTTGCGTCGTTTGGGACGCAAGCACCATGCGTTACGAAGGGGTTAACCAACGATCTCCCAAGAAAAAAAAAGTTTTTTTTAATTGTCAGGATGATTTTCCACACAAATAGTACAACACTAACCCACTTATCCCAACTAACTAACAAGACTAACCCACTTATCCCAACTAACTAACAAGACAACTAACAAGACTAACACCCTTATCCCAACTTACTAACAAGACTAACCCACTTATCCCAACTAACTAACAAGACAACTAACAAGACTAACACCCTTATCCCAACTTACTAACAAGACTAACCCACTTATCCCAACTAACTAACAAGACAACTAACAAGACTAACACCCTTATCCCAACTTACTAACAAGACTAACCCACTTATCCCAACTAACTAACAAGACTAACACCCTTATCCCAACTTACTAACAAGACTAACCCACTTATCCCAACTAACTAACAAGACAACTAACACTAACCCACTTATCCCAACTAACTAACAAGACAACTAACAAGACTAACCCACTTATACTAACTAACAAGACAACTAACACTAACCCACTTATCCCAACTAACTAACAAGACAACTAACACTAACCCACTTATCCCAACTAACTAACAAGACAACTAACAAGACTAACCCACTTATCCCAACTAACTAACAAGACAACTAACAAGACTAACCCACTTATCCCAATTAACTAACAAGACAACTAACAAGACTAACCCACTTATCCCAACTAACTAACAAGACAACTAACAAGACTAACCCACTTATCCCAACTAACTAACAAGACAACTAACAAGACTAACCCACTTAGCCCAACTAACTAACAAGACTAACCCACTTATCCCAACTAACTAACAAGACAACTAACACTAACCCACTTAGCCCAACTAACTAACAAGACAACTAACAACACTAACCCACTTATCCCAACTAACTAACAAGACAAATATAGGTCCCCCCCCCCCCCCCCCCCCAAAAAAAAACTTTGACCAGTGCAATGTTACTAGTAAAAGCCATCAGAACCACAGCACAGGCATGCCAGGGTTAATTGTAGTTCAATTAATATATTACAATAACATCATTTATTTAGAAAAACAAACTAGTGATTAAACGGTTATCAGCAAGGGTTGGGAAGGGTTAAGTTCTTTTTCTTTTTTGTTTTCAGGAAATGTCTTTTGTTTTGTACACTTGCCTGACACTCTCTGCCTTTCACAATAAGTATGTGAGCACTGGGAGTGAATTGGAGGTGAAGGCAATGTATGATGAACACATTGACTTTGCCATCTAATTTGCATGTCGATCACTGCAATCACATGGATGCAATCGGGCGAGAGGCAGAGTCCTGGACCCATTACATTACAGACACATAGAGATCACCACCGGCATAACTACCTGACGCGTTAACTTGTCATAAGGTCGCGAACGCTGTGGCAAGTTAGTTTGGGGGTTAAAAGACGAAAAACTAGAGGTCGCAGTCTTAACCTATTCATGACTTTTTTTAAGGATAATGAGGGTGTTCCATTATTTTAATCATGTCATGTAATTAGTAAAAACCTCATCTACTGAAAAAACCCCTGCTAAATAGATGATATTTGTTCTGAGTTTAGGAATACCCAATGTTTTCCTGTTTTTATAGGTTTTTTTTTTTTTTGCAAGTTAAAGGGCAATAAGTACAAAACCATTTTTTCAAAATTAGCGATAGTGACATTGTAACATAGATCTGTAATAAATCCCTGTATCACCTCCCACATGCGCATTTTTTATAAAAGTACACCACCCACGTATGTAACTTGGGGGTATTTTGACACTTTTCATGCAGTCATTTTTTTGTGTTTTTTTTCCCCCCACACCCTTTGCACGTCCGTTTTGAATTCATAGGGGAATTCAATATGGGTTTGATTGTTATGATTCATTGCCAAACACCGCAATATATGTTCAGCAACTGTGGCTTGATATGCAAACAAACTACTTTTCAGTGGGAAATGTATCATTTGCATATGAAACCACTCTTGTGATGTCATAAACAGGAGACACCACAGAAATGTTTAAAACATACTATTTCATATAGTTGTGAATTTGTTTTACATTTTTTCTAACAATATATAGACCATTTTCTTTTGTTCTCTACATTGACAGTATTAGCAATGTTTAGGATGATAGTTAAGACTGCTGGAACCTACACCTCCAGGTTTGCAACACATAGACATTCAGCCAGCTTATCTGGCTTCCACACCATTGGCATAGACACATGCAAGGCTCCCGTGCTGAACCCTGCACCCTCACGGACATGAATAATTGCCTGGTATCTGTCCTTTTCATGGCGCTCATTCACAGAGCAGCTGATAGAGGAAGAAGTAGGGAGGAAATACATCTGTGCAAATCACATGACCTGCTGCACGGGTCACTGAAAGTCTGGGTGAGGTCACTGAACTCCAATTTTGTAGGTTTTAGTTCATATATTTTTTTTCTGAATCCATTTTCTGTGTCTGTCTATAGCTCCATAGCTCCAATATCTGCTCATCTTCTATCCTCCCTGTAGCTTTACCCGTGATCATACTGTCTCTTCAATCTCACCTTCTCTTCTGGATCCTTCTAACCTTCCAGAAAACATCAAATTATTTCTTCCAAATAGTTGTCTCCAAAATATTGTCCTACCTCTTTCCTACTTCTCTTCTCCAAGCTTCTCAAGGTCTTGTATCGACTCTGTAAATATTTTTGTTTCCTGTTCAGTCTGGGTATTGCTCTTGCTACCCAAGTGACTTAATAACTACTAAATCAAAGATTGCACTTTTTTCCTGTTAAAGACACTGTAGGCTACCTTTTTCTTAATATTCTTTATAACATTGGTCTCTACAGTATTACTTGGTTTGTGCTTTTATACTTCTTAAACCACACTATTTATTCTCCTGTATTTGCCAATGTATCAGCCTCACTTTGGCCTACCCCACAGATCTGTCCCCTTCTGCTATCACTTTATATTGGTTATTTAATAAGAATGTATGAGTTCCAGTGTCATCTGGTCATATTGGTCTTGTCAGCTGTTAACTGGTTTTGCAAGCACATGCTTTAAATCAGTGATTCTCAAACCTGTCCTCAGGACCCCCCAACGGTCCAGGGTTTAGGGATTACCCAGTTGTGCTTAAATAAGAATATGTAGAACACTTGGTGTGGTTCCCTAACCATTAAGCAGCCATACCAGGTGTTCTACATATTCTTATTTAAACACAACTGGGTAATCCCTAAATCCTGGACCGTTGGGGGGTCCTGAGGACAGGTTTGAGATTCATTTAAGTGGATATGTTTCATGGTAAACATAGGCTCTGATTAGCCGTAACTATTAAATAACATTACGGTTATAAAACAGGTCTCTTTGTTGTTGTAAGTGCTCGGAGTGCAGATGGTGTTGTTTTGGTGTGATGTAACACCAGAATTAGGTCTTGGAAAAGACCTAGAGGTGTTCTAGCAAAAGTAATTTCACTATTACTCTTTATATGGACACTGGACTTTAATACATACGTACATTTGTATAACTATTTAACTTTAAAGGGAAAGTATAGTCCCTAAGCTGTCCTTTTTCTAAAATGCATATTAATGCTCAAAATAGTTTTTTAAAATCCGTTTTTCATCATTTCCCTAGTTTCTCCCCCCCCCCCCCCCCGTAGTTCAAGCTCCACTTCCAAGCTCTAGCTGTCCCATACAATCCTACTATGATCAAATCCAACAGAAATAAATTCTCGTAGCGCCCAACCCAGATCTGCAGTACTTTGTGCTACTCTCAAAGGCACACAAAACGTAAAACAGTGCGCTGATAAAGATATGCAAAGAAGGTATATGTACAGCCTGATAAAATAGCTGTGTGAGATTGCAGCGGTAGAACATATACGCAACGGAGAGGATAAAACAAATCACTAATAGTGTAATATTGTCCGCAGAATAAAGTGCTCTCCGCAATAGGTATTGCATTCACATTTACCAAGGTGGTATAAGGCAGTGTCTCTTAATCCTGTCGTCACGGACCCCCAACAGTCCACAATTTAGGGATTACCCAATTTTTAAAAAAAAAGAATAATGTATAAGACCAGGTATGATTCCCTAGCCATTACGGAACCACATAAATCCTGGACCATTCAGGGTCCTTGGGGACAGGTGTAAGAAGCACTGGTATAAGGCACATCAGATAAGTTAGGCTTGTCATGTTACAGCAATCCCCCATCCCGTGACCGAGAAGAAAGGAACCAAACCATCGAGGAAATTACGCGCACAAACTTGTATTCCAGTCTTACATTTAACACAGGGCTTGACAAATTTAATTTAGTTTTAGGAGCCAGCTAAAAAATTTAGGAGCCAGGCAACGGCACATCACAATATCATAAACGCACGGAGACAGTCGCATACACCCACCTCGCATACACAGCCAGTTACATTCACACACGCCACATACAGTCAGTTACATTCACACACACACCACATACAGTCAGTTACATTCACACACACACCACATACAGTCAGTTACATTCACACACACACCACATACAGTCAGTTACATTCACACACACACCACATACAGTCAGTTACATTCACACACACACCACATACAGTCAGTTACATTCACACACACACCACATACAGTCAGTTACATTCACACACACACCACATACAGTCAGTTACATTCACACACACACCACATACAGTCAGTTACATTCACACACACGCCACATACAGTCAGTTACATTCACACACACACCACATACAGTCAGTTACATTCACACACACACCACATACAGTCAGTTACATTCACACACACACCACATACAGTCAGTTACATTCACACACACACCACATACAGTCAGTTACATTCACACACACCACAAACAGTCAGTTACATTCACACACACACCACATACAGTCAGTTACATTCTCACACACACACACACACCACAAACAGTCAGTTACATGCACACATACATACACAGCCAGTTTCACTCACACATACATCCACAGCCAGTTACATGCACACATACATACATAGCCAGTTACATTCACTCATACATACACAGCCAGTTACATTCACTCATACATACACAGCCAGTTACATTCACACATACATACACAGCCAGTTACATTCACTCATACATACACAGCCAGTTACATTCACACATACATACACAGCCAGTTACCTTCACTCATACATACACAGCCAGTTACCTTCACTCATGCATACACAGCCAGTTACATTCACACATACATACACAGCCAGTTACATTCACACATACATACACAGCCAGTTACATTCACACATACATACACAGCCAGTTACATTCACACATACATACACAGCCAGTTACATTCACACATACATACACAGCCAGTTACATTCACACATACATACACAGCCAGTTACATTCACTCATACATACACAGCCAGTTACATTCACACATACATACACAGCCAGTTACATTCACTCATACATACACAGCCAGTTACCTTCACTCATACATACATAGCCAGTTACCTTCACTCATACATACATAGCCAGTTACATTCACACATACATACATAGCCAGTTACATTCACTCATACATACATAGCCAGTTACATTCACTCATACATACACACAGACCAAAGAACAAAAATGTATTTCTTAGGGTGTCCTCCCTCCCTGCTGCTTACCTCATTGCAGGGGAGGGGGACATTTATGCTGGAGCCCGATCTTCTTTCGGTTCCTGTGCCGTGTTGTCACGTGACAATCGGCACTGCAGCGTGTTACGCGAGGGGGCGGAGCTTACAGTCTGTGTGATCCGCACAGACTTTCTCCCCTCGCGCTGAAAGTAAAGCGGATGGCAGCCGGCAAGGGCTCCCTGTGACAAACAGCACCCGGGCGCCAGGTCTGATTTCCTGGTCGCCATGGCGACCTGGCGCCCGGGGTTTGTCGAGCCCTGATTTAAAAACATAGAACTTAGATGCAGAAGATCCTGGTTTGATGACATCAACCATGCATCAGTAAGGTGAAATGCGTGACAACTGACAACACAAAGTGGCACCATGTAGATCAGATTGATAATAGATCAGTACAAATGATTAACTTGGAGATAACAACATGTGTGTTGAAGGCAAACCGCTTACATACTCTTTAAAAAGTGTCTGAGCAGAACAAAATCTGATTTAGTCCTTCACACTCTGTTTTTGTTTTTCCATTTGGCGATACTTTGTTTGCAATCCCTGGTTATATTCTTGCGTTCTAGCTGGTGCTTAGGGTTTTGTCGGCGTCTTCAAATTTCGAAAGGAAAATAGGCCAGTTGGATCCCAGCAAAGATGATGCCTCAATTGTTTTAGACTATTAGTAGTCTCCAAAAACACTGCTTTTAACACCGCCAGTTAATAACAATACACAGTACAGTATATTTTGTCCATAGGACTTCCTTGGATGCATTCGTTTTACTTGCATGTCGTCTTGTAAGCCTTTTTTGTTTTCATAATATACGACTGGTTTAGTTAGTGTTCTGACCACATTTTTGTAATTCTTTAATTTGGTTCTTGCCCAGTTATTAGTACTCCTCCCTTTAAGCAAGTCTATTAATGACGAACAAAATAAACGTGATTAATGTTGTGATATAGCAATACATTAATGATGTGTAAGGTCGAGAATATAACTCTTCCTGTAAGTTTCAACCTCCATGTACTCATAGGTTTGTTGATGCTTACATAATACTAAATGGAAACTCCACAATTTTGAATTTAATAGTAAATGTAAGTAGACATGTTTAAATTGTATATAAACTTCAGGAGCATATTTTGCTCCTGCTAGATCTTGAAAATGTCGTAGTCCTGTCAGTAGGCTTCAGAAGAGCCTTTTATGACTCCGGCACAGATTTTATGACCCTGACTGTAGCCCGAAATCCTGGGTGGCCGATAAGGCCTCCATTATTTGACTGTGTGGCATACCCACTGCTGGTTTAAAAAGGAAAAACCCTGCAAACTGGAAAGGGCTATGGCGACAAATGAACAAATTGGACTTTCTTAAAAAAAAAAAAAAGCAAATACACAAAAAATATGTAAGACACAAGAAGTAGTACAAAAATACTCTCCTTTTACAATACCCGCAAGGATATCCTCAGATCCCAAAAAGCCACACTGATATAAAAACCGGGTATAACATAACTGGTCGCACTTATAAACTGGACATCTCCATGGAGAAGGGGGGAAAAAAGCAACCATGATGATTTGGAGGAGAATTGGATTTCACATTAGATAGAAGGGCAATGAAGCTGTTTGCTCAGTTCTATAAACAGGTAGACTCATTGTGTGTCGATAAAAGTGTTGGAGAAAGTATACTTGCTGTGACTGTTCTGTAAACGTAGCTTGCAGGTTCTTGTCCATTGGTTCTTCCTTGGTAAAAACAGAAGAAAATCATTTATTTAAAATACCTGCTTTCTCTCTGTCTCCACCGACTATCTCACCCATTTTCCCCAACATTTCGCCCAACATTTTCAGCCTTTCATTTTTTGGCATTTTATATAAGAAGAAGAATATTTTAGGATTCCTCTTGCTCTCCTTAGCAGTTGTTTTTTCATTCTGCAATTTAGGCAAAGTTGGCAACACACTGTTGGTGGTACAGTGTAGCTCCCATTGGAATATAGTTGGCCAGTCAGATGTGAAGGAAACAGAAGTGATACTCCCACCATGTTATAGTTAGCCAGTGCAATGTGAATATAGTGCTAACCAAAGGGAATATTGAAAAATGAAAAAACATGTAACACCTGTATAAGTTCAGCATATAGACCACTAGCCACGGACATTGGTATACTGTAGCCTCTGTGTATAGTTTGCTTGCCACAGACGGCTGAATATGGTCATGCAAATGTGTTGTCTGTTGTCTGATTTATATGTAGCCCTGTTTTAGGATGTGTATCCAGCTGATATGATTTATCTCTCATTTACAGGCAGACAAACGAGCTCATCACAATGCACTTGAGCGCAAACGCAGAGATCATATCAAAGACAGCTTCCACAGTTTAAGGGACTCCGTACCTTCACTGCAAGGAGAAAAGGTTGGTAAATAAAAACGTTTTTCCGTCCAAGCGTTCAGAGTTAATTATATTTGTTAAAAAAGGCTAAATTAGCCTTAGTTCTAGGGTTAGCGCAGGTGTTAACATTAGAGTTACATTAGGTTAGATTTAGGGCTAGGGTCAGGATTGGGGTCAAAAGGTAATCTGTAGAAGAAAATGGTTAGGAAACAAAAAATGCTACTTTTCTTTATTACCCTGTAACTTGATAAAAACAACAGAAAACCATGACATAATGCTAAGCTCAGGACAACATTTTTAAAATATTTACATGGGGTCTTTGTTACCGTTTTGTAATTGTGTAAAAGATATTTCAGTTCAAATTTATAAAAAAAAGTGTGGGGATTTTTTTAAATTTTGTTCATCATATTTCATGATATTTAAAAAAAAAAAAAAGTTAATTATTATATGATGAAAATAATGGCATCTAAAGAAAGCCCTTTTTGTGTCAATAAAAATATGATTTGTGTGGGTGCAGTAAATAAGAAAAAGAAAATTACAGCTAAAAATGTTAAAACAGCCCATGTCACCAAGGTAGGCCACGGCCCAAAAGTTATGTCACTAAGTGGTCACTTTGTGTGGTGTTCAGTCAGTTTTTTTGGGCAGGTGTTAAAGTGCACAGCAGGATGGGGCATGACAGAGACAAAATAAACAGAAAAGAAAATGGGTAGAGAGAAGGGTTAGTGAATGCTGAAAAAGCAGATAAATTATTGGGAAACACTAGAAGAAGAGATGAGCGGCAAAGACTATATTACAGTGAATGTGTATCCTTCAGCTAAACAGAGAGAGTGGAGTGCAAATCTCTGTCAGGAGACAGAAGGGAAAGTGGCCTGAAAGGGAATGCAAACTACCGGTATGTATAATTCTAAAATAAAAATCCTGCTGATTTGGGTTTCGATAACGCCATACTGCTTACCTCTCAGTACTTTGCCCCCTGTGTATTTTATATTATTTTGAAAATCCCTTGCATATGTTTCGAATGGTTTTGGCAGGAAAAATTGGTGGTATCTTCTAATTTGCGTGTCCAGAGAAATTCAAGAGAAAGATGTCCAAAGTAAAAACCCAACAATAAAAAAAATAAAGGTTTCTAGAATTCATTAGACTAGAAAGTATCAACAATGGAAAGAATACCGGTGCCAATGATGACCCTGGCCCCCTAAATGTAACTGGGGCAGGGCATGATGCTCTCTGTAACGTGGGCCCTTTGAGCCCTTTAATGCATGGGGATGATGGGCTTCCCAAAAGGACTCTGCACCCTCATTATAGGTGTCCTCCCCCACCTATAATTTGCCCATGGGGGCAAATGAGATCAAACCTGAAAAAAAAAATGAAAAAATCAAAGCCTATTTTGGGGGAAAAAAAACTATGAAGGCCTATAGATGGTCATTTATGCCGTTGATTTCTCATCTTTTGTCAAGAGAAAAGAGGGAATCCACTTAAAAAAAAAAATCTCTATGAATAAAAATTCCAAAAAACCCTGATGCGTTCTAAATGTGTCCATCCTCATCAGCCAATAAGAGGCCTCCTTATTCCAGGCCAGCCAACTGCATACCCTCCTGGGTACACAAAAGGTTCATCTTTGGGGGGGGGGGGGGGGGGGGAATTACCTAAATAATGGCCTTTCGATGATCACCGATGCCCATTATTTTTCATCTTTGGTCAAGGGAAAATCCAAAAAACAATCCACTTAAAAACAAATAAACCCTGATGCCTTTTAAATGCGTCCATCCTCGTCATCCAATCAGAGGGCTCCAGGTTCCAAGCCAAAACTGGTTTCAAAATCAGCTGTGAGGAGGGAGGCTCTGATTGCCTAACAAAGCCTCCTTACAACAAATCTCAGATCGAACATGCCATGCCGAATCGTGTCCATGGGATAAACGCATTTAGGAGGAGTCGGGTTTGTTTTTTCCATCGCCTTTTTTTTTTTTCGTGTATTATTTTTTCTGAATGGTCCCTTTCCCTGGCCAAAGGTAAGCAATGGAGTGAGTCAATGGACATTGATTTAGGCAATCCTTTTGTTCCCCACAGGTGCACCACTTATGAGAGTCCTTCCTGGCACTCAGTATGGTTCTTTTTGCAGGTTTTTATCTCCCCCCTCCCAGGTGGTGGCGAGAGTAAATCAACCCCCGCCATAGAACACCCATTACTTTGTAGTAATCTTTATATTTTTCTTAAATGCTTTAGATACTTATATTAATTGGGAAACCAGCATTACAAAATGGTATTCTAGTGACAATGTATTTCAGAAATTCCTGATGACGTAACATCCACATCTTGAAATGTGATCGCAAGCAATACAATATATAGAATAATAAAAAAAAATTAACCTTTTGTTACAAGAATGTGTAGGTGCCGTATATTATTAAACACGTATTTGAATACAGGAATCAACTTCTCAGGCATGTGAACCCTTCAAACACATCTCTAGAATGCATAAAACAGTGCATAAAAATATGTATAAAGCACTTATCTCCAGGAATCAATTTGAATGTTGCAGGTCACTTTTAAATAGAGTGAACCATGATAGTGCAATACATCCAGATCCTGGTAGGAACCATTGTATTAGGGAATACATTCAAAAATCGTTGGATGCTTTTCTGATTATGAAACTCAAACATGGCTATTGCAATTGAAAGTAGCATAGGTAATGCTGATCCAATGGGAAATGTATTCCAATTTAAAGGGCCAACAATAAGTCATAAATACGGTTTTTAAATTACATAGTAATTTAGGTTGAAAAAAGACACAAGTCCATCAAGTTCAGCCCTTCTACCTATCATTCCAGCGTTTTGATCCAAAAGAAGGCAAAAACCCCTAAGGAAGCTATTTCGAATTTTGCCTCCTAGGGGGAAAAATTCCTTCTGGACTCCAAAAGGGCAATCAGATTTCTCCTTGGATCAATAAGCTCTATTATTAATGCTTATTCTATTATTAATAGCCCTGTATGTTCTGCTTTCCTAAAAAAAACATCCAGACCATTTTTAAATGCATCTATTGTGGTTGATAGCACTACCTCTCTTGGCAGTGAGTTCCAAATTAGAAATTCTTTAATGAAAGAATATATTATTTTTTCATTTCAGTTGTCCTTTTAAGATGAAGTTTGAAGTTTCTTTTTAATGGACTGTATGCCTATTTTCAACCTTACAATAGAATAGCTTTATTAATGTCATATAGGCAAATAATCGAAGCTAGTACTAAAACAGTCTTGCTTGGCCTAAGAAATAGCATTAATACTTCTTCATCTCATCCATGGGTTATTTTAGTATCCATTATTCGTAGATCCGAAATATGTCATGATCCAAAAAACTGAATTTTTAAACCAAATATATTTATTACATGTCGGTTGATAGGCTTTAATGTATCTTATTGGTGAAAATTAGCCTTATTCAGAAATGACCCGTTACCCGAAATACTTCTGTTCCCAAGCATTACAGAAAAGGGATACTCCAACCTGTATAGAAAAGGGCTGCAGTCTACATACAATACAAATCTTCCCACAAAATAAGTGACTCATGCTGCGAGTGCTGATTGTTCCGCGTTAAAAAAAAAAGTTTGCAAGTTTTTTTTTTTTGCAGGATATTTGATATATTTAATATTTTCAGCCTTAGTGGTCTATTCTATTAAATGTTCTCACTGGCAGTAATTAAAAAAAAAAAAAAAAAAAAGTCTAAATTATTAATTTGTGTTTTTTTTTTTTTTTTCTTCCAATGAATAATTGACACCGTCACAAAAAATGAACAACAGGGTTGATATGAGTATATATTTCCATCCGTGATACCTATGCAGGTCTGTGTTGAGCTGGGCCACAATTTACAATTAGATTTAACACACCCCATCCTCCCAAATAATTTATAAAAACTGCCTTTTTTAAATTCCTGTTTTTCCAGTGCATGTCATTAAAAACGACACCTTTTTGTAGGTTTGTCCACAAGGACACTACTTGTGTGTAATTTCTGTGTGTAATGCATGCATATCCATAAATTCCTCTATTTCAATGGTTGAAGAACTGCACAATTCCCTTTTTTTTTTTTTTTTAATACAGATGGAGTAAAGTAGCCCTTTATTTTTGCTCAAAGATGCATAGACAGGTGACATGTCCTGTAACTGACAGAGTAGCCACATTATTGGTCTGTGAAATTGATACACAAACCTTTACTTGAGCTCCACTGTAAGCCAAAATTGCTATATTAGATTTCTTTTTTAAATAAAATGTTGGAAAGTATGCAAACAACTTGCAATAGATTCCAAAGGAATGCTTGCATTAATTTGTATGCAAAAAAAAATCTGTACAATAAACAGCATAGCTTTTCTAATGGTGTGTCGTGAATTACAAATGGTAAAAAAGATCCAGTCTAAATAGTTTTAAAATTTTCTGTTTCATGTTTTTCTGTTTTCTACAACTTGCAGGGCAATAACCAAAAGTAGCATTTTTTGGTTTGCTAACCATTTACTCCAACAGTGACCTTTTGACCCAAACCCTAAAACCAACTCTAGATCTAAGGCAAAATGTAGCCCTTTTTTTGCATTGCAATGTTGCTGCCTGCCTATAGGGGCAGTCAAACAACAGAGTGACAGAAGTAATAATTCATCACTTCCAAAGTTAATACAGCGCCTGCGTTCACTCTGTGAAGCATTCACAGGTGCCCTCTACAACAAATTTCAGTGTTGCTTAATGCCCCGAGGGAATTTTTAAATGGATTGGCTTAGGGAATTTCTTAGTTTTGTATTAATTTATAAAATGAGTTAATTAAAAGTTATTTTCCTTTAATAGGATGTTAAATTTTCTTTTCTTCCGAAGGCGTCACGAGCTCAGATATTGGACAAAGCCACAGAGTACATTCAGTATATGAGGAGGAAAAATCACACACACCAGCAAGATATTGATGACCTAAAGAGACAGAATGCTTTATTAGAACAACAAGGTAAATGGGCCTGACACACTCCTTACAGCAAATAGTGCTAACTGTACTTGAAATATTTAAACCCTGCAATTTAATTTGGCCAATAGTCATACACATATTTAATAGCTACTGTTCTATCTCCATTTTCAGTCATTTTTTCACTCCCTCTAATCATGTTTTCTTCATGGCAGTGCACTTGAAAGATGAACCCGTCTCCAAAGGTAGGTCAGGAAGCCTCGTATAGCAAAGGGACTTCTCCCCTATTCCGTAGTGTTCTTCCTGTCCTACCTCAGGTAGGAGAACACCTTCATGTTTCTTTTCTTGACTTTGACCTGTGAAAAACACCTTTTGGCGTTGCAGATTGGAGGATTGCTGTCCTAACATTTGTGTGCTTTGGGTGATGTGTATATTTTTTTTATACATACTCTCTTCCAATCCACTCCTATGATAGATCTGAACACAAAAATGATCTGTCCGTGCAGAAGATGCATAAGGTAATGGAAGTAGTCCTTTTGCAATCACATCTATGAGCTATTTTGTCCGCCATCAATTTCTTTTGGGAGAGACTGTCTCTCGGCTCTTACAGCGGATCATGTGGTTTCCGCCTCCTTCATGGAACTCCATCTAGAGTCCTGGGAGGCAGAGCTACAATCCTCTGGCCTTAGTAGGCCATAGACCTACTACCTGTTTTGAAATCTTTATAGCCGTAAGTTTATTTTTAGGCCTTGTCCAATGGCTTTTAATGTGCTTAGATAATTAAAAGATATAGATATATACAAAAGGGGAAAAAACGGGCGCCTTGGGTTAATTAGTGAATACCATGGTAAAGTGTGACACAATTACGTGGATATATCTATCCAGTGGCTTATTCCTACTTGCAGGAGTTGGGATGGAGAGCAGAGAATTGTGTGCGTGCGTGTGATGTCTCTGTGTTCATCACTTGCTGACAACAGTTTGATGCTGACAGTCTAGATCAGGGGTGGGGAACCCTGTGGCCCGCCAGCTGCTGATGAACTACATCTCCCATAATGCTCTTTCAGCGAAGAGGCTGGCAAAGGAGTATGGGAAAGGTAGTCCTGCAACATCCTGAGGGCCGCAGGTTTCCCACCCCTGGTCTAGATGTGACACAGGAGGGAGGGGGGCATTACCTGGTGAAAGATGGTCAGCTGTCCCTTAATGGGGAAGAAATATGGCTAGTAGTGGCCTAACTTTGGCATCCCTATGATATTCAACCAGCAGGATCGTAAGCATCATGGGAACTTTTGGGTTACAGTAGCTGGATTGACAGCAATTCACAAATCACTGCCCCAGTCTACAAATTACAATGTCCCATGAATGAACAGCCGATAGTATGGCTGGCTTTATCTCGTGAGAGCTTCCATCAACAAAACGTAGGATATGTAGAGTAGATCCCACCACCCCAGTCTACAGTTAAACGCTCATGATGTTTAGCCAGCACTGCAGTGTACGGTAGTGGTTTTACTAGCTTCCTTTATGATCCAGTGACAGTGGAGAGTCCTCTAGTGTAAATCCCTAGTGGGTGGTCCTCCTTACATTGACAATAAAAAAATATATATATTTATATATATATATATATATATATATATATATATATATATATATACACATAAGTGTGCATAATTATTAAGAGTCACAGTGGTTTTCTGTACTAATATT
Organism: Pelodytes ibericus; assembly: GCA_036172795.1. Lineage (NCBI taxonomy): Eukaryota > Metazoa > Chordata > Amphibia > Anura > Pelodytidae > Pelodytes > Pelodytes ibericus. Next base: position 32,426,818 of record CM069868.1, on the reverse strand, counting down.
TCACATTTAGGGACCATTTTCCTAGCTTATTTTTTGTATGGTGTACATGTTTCTGGAATATGCACTTTTTTTTTTTTCTTTTTTACCACAAAACTATTTTGTGTGTTCCTGTAGTTTTACATAGAAAATTTCACTGATCTCCAGCAGGGAGGGTTTGGAGAGATATGCAGCACTGTTGCTATAGTTACCGTAATCTAGCACATTTTAAATGCAGTTTTAAGGAGATAGGAAAGTTTTTTTTTTTTTTTTACTTAACTTTATATGATGGTGCATTTTTTTTTTTTAACATCTTAGTCACAACTGGGTAATCTCTAAATCCTGGACTGGTGGGTGGGCCTTGAGGACTGGGTAGGAAACCACTGTTCTAGAGGACAATGTCATATGCTCGGAGTTGGGAACCAGTTTATTAAGTCACATGTTCTGGGGGTCCGGTTGGTCTGTACTATATGTGTATCCTTCCAGACACAAAACAATGACATTGTACTCTTTGTATATGCACAAGGTCTCTGGTGCTCCGTGTTCTAGAGCACTGGTTCTCAACCCAGTCATCAAGGCCCACCTAACATTTCAGGATTTTGGGATTACCCAGTTGTGTCTAAAGACACCTTAGACACAACTGGGTAATCCATAAATCCTGTACTGTTGGGTGGATCTTGGGCTGGGTTGGAAACCACTGTTCTAGAGGACAATGTCATATGCCCTGAGCTCTTGTGATGCAGCACTATCCGGGCCAAGTGTCGTGGTTACACACCTAGTGCAGCTTATCCCAGTGCTGCAGAACTTGCTGGTTACGAGGGCTACAAAAGGCACTTCACAGTTTTTAATGAAACTGAATATTTCTCTCTAAACATTACTTATAATGTGAATGCAGGTAATAATGACAAAAACATGATCTGTTGTATTGGTATAATTGCAGAAAAAAAGAGAAATATGTTTTACATGTGTCTATGGCATCATCACCAGCTAATAACATCACCTTGTGGCTCGATATGCAAATTACACATTTCCCGCTGAAATTGAGTTAATTTGCATATCAAGCCACAGGCGATGCTATATAAAGACGACTCCACAGAAACATTTAAAGCATATATTTCTCTTGTAAATGTATGCATTTATACCTCATTTAAATCTAAGTATAGCTTTTATTTAAACCAGTTTTTCTTTTGTAACAGTTGTCCTTTGTTTGTTTGTTTTTTTTTAGTGCTCAGGCCTTTTATCCCATCCCAGCTGAGAGACAATTTAAGACCCTAGCTCTCTGTATATATATTTACTTGACTTTCCTATGTTTCCGTTGTACTTTCCTCTGTATTCAGCTGTAATGTCTTCTCTTCCTACTTCAACTGTAAAAGTGTGATTTAGTGTATATTATAGTATCCTAAAACACCCACGTTTACTTAACCCCACTATAATGGAGCATATTATAAATGTAAATCTTGACAGACATCTGACTGGATTAGCGCTGGGGTAAAAACAGTGTAAATAAATCCGCTGGAGGCATTTTCTATTCGATTTATAGAATAATATCCACACAGAAGTGGGATCCTTAAAAAACACAATTTAGAGGGAGCATAGCCAAAAACACCCTACTAGGTAAAAGTGCACCATTAAGCACACACAATTCCTAAAAATAATTAAGATCTTTGCAACTAAAATTGATCTATCAATAGCTTTTTATTGTGTCTATTGTACAGAACCGATACACAGGAGCCGGCACTCACGGTGAAAGGGGATTTATTCCAACAAATAGAAACGTTTCAGTCCAGCACGATCTTTATGGAGCTTGATAAAGATCTTGTTGGATTGAAGCATTGCTATTTGTTGGAATAAATCTTCTTTCACCGTGAGTGAAGGTGGAGATCTCTGGCCTGGCCCCCTTTCAATACATTGCAAAGCCACCCTACCGTTTTTTATTGATCTTCTTTTAGTCTGAAAGATCCTATTGATTTCAGTTATACTTAAAGTGCTATTATGGAAAAGACTGATCATCCACAGTAGCCTGAAGTAACAGATTACACTCCCTTGGATCATTTACCCTGGGTGGTGGAGTTAAACCTACAACTGTAGCCTACTCTAAGGAGACAAATCTTTACAACAGGTTTCTTGGTATACACCCCACCAATTTGCAGTGCAGGAGACCCAGAAATCGCTATGGCAACCAGGAAATGTGACCTACCACCTCCCTGCAGGTTTCAATGGTGGTCTTGAGGGAGCATGGTACTGTGCTTACACCGGCAATGAATGATGTGCAGTTTCCTCATGGTGTTTTAATGCAGAGCGACTGGATCAGACTTTGCACCCGATGCTCTGCATCTTCAAAGCCTGTGGTGGAACTGTACATAAGATCTGTGCTAGTGTAAGACTGTATTTCATTCTTCCCTGCAGCACTATAGACATTAAGGTAGCTTAACATTAATTAAATAAAAGTAGGAATTAGGGAATATGTATTTTATGTATCTTTTTAAACACCCTATTTTGTCCTGGGTTACAATGCACAACCAGCCAAATTGTCAATTCGACATTACCTGTGCCGCAGCCTACAAAAGCCAAGGGGTACACGTATGGCATCACTGCTTTCTATAGTGTGAGAGCAATGCATTTCTAAATAATTAATATAGAGTAACAAATATCTGTGCAGTAACTAGAATTATTGTACTTTCTTGCATGTCATTGACAAATATGTTTACTCTCTGATTTTCTATAGTTCGTGCACTGGAAAAAGCAAGATCCAGCTCTCAACTGCAGTCCAACTACTCTTCGTCTGATAGCAGCCTATACACCAATCCCAAGGGCAGCACCATTTCCGCCTTTGACGGTGGATCTGACTCCAGTTCTGAATCAGAACCTGAAGAACCCCAAAGCAGAAAGAAACTACGAATGGAAGCGAGCTAAGCAGGACCCAGCAATAAGTGAACAGCCTGTACCAAGCTTATCATCTTCACTCTTGTCATAGTTCGTAATTAGGCCCCTATCCAACAGATTCAGAACTTTTTCTTAGTTTTCAATTTCATTAGGCTTTTGGACTGATTTTTTTTTCCCCCCCTCTAATCCTGTCCCAATTTTTCCACTGTTATTTAAATTTTAAGGCAACTTCTGTATTTAATATCAATAGAAGTACAAAAAAGATTGAGGTGCATGCCTTTTCCCAATAACCCCCCCGCCTTCAGTTTGGCAGCTGTATGGAAGGAGACCACTGGGTGAATGAAGCAGGTTCCGGAAACCTGTAGAAAAATCATGCAAATGCACTTATTTTATTTTTTTTTATGATTGATTCTTCACATAAAATTGAAATTTGGATATTTTTACTAAGAAAATGATAACTGTGCCACGAGAGATTTCAAATCGCTACATACTTGGTGCTTTACTTTGGTATGATCTTCTGGGCTAAAATTTCCATTCAACAATCTTAAAGAATTTTTAATTTTAAGTTGTTTTTTTTTTTTTGTTTTTTTTTTTTTAATATATTTTTTACACTTCTGATTATGTAACATGGGAAAAATTGAATTGGGGAAATATTTTTTGTGTGATTTTTTTCATTCATTTGTTTTATGTTAAGTGAAAGTTGGTCAAGAGTGTGCTTAAATTCAGTTGTAATCCGAAAACAGGGTGAACCTTTTTTATTTTATTTTTTCTCTCTCTCTCTCAACTCTCCACCAAACCAAGATTTTGCTGTAACCACAGTGTAACCGTCCCATCAAGAAAATGTTGTTAAACTAAATGTATTAATCAACCACTTACCAAAAAGAGATGTACAATTTGACAAGTTCCAACACTCATTTTAGAAGTTCTTCTTTTCTTTATATGTATTTGCCAAATCTCTGAAAACCAGCAATTTCATTCAGAATTTAACATGTTGTACTCAATACAGTAATACCCCTCAGTTGTAATTTTGGTTTTTTTTTTTTCTATTGTACAGGAAGAAAGAAAAAAAAAAAAAACCGCAATGCAGATGGTTGCTGTCTCTCTTTTTTTTTTTTATTTTTTTTTTAATTACCGTCCGTTATTTTTTTGATGTATGAATGGAAAAAATGTATTGTTCAAATATCCATATTTAGAGGTGTATTGCTTCCCACCCCCCCAAAAAAAGTGGATCTGTGGTCATTGCCTTTTTAATATGGCAAAATTGTAGTTTTATACATTTGTGTTAATCAACATCAAAGCAGAACTACCAACAATTTGGTGGAATGTACAAGTAATTTGTAGAGCACAAGCTATATAAATGATGTGACAAATAGGAATTTGAACTGCTGGGATTGATATTGTCGGGCAATATTTTGGCATAATTCAGGATTGAAGAGTTGGGAATAGATTTAACCTTGACATTATTAAAAAAAAAAAAAAGCAGCAACTGATACAAATTTGAGTTTCCATTGTTTTAGAATAACAGTAACTCTTCACATGGTTATTAGTTTTATATTTTCTAAACCTTAATATACCCAGTAAATATTTTAGTTTGATTTCTCATTTGTACCCAGAGAAAACCATAACTATATTGTATATAAGCCCAATGGACATATCAAAGTTAACACTCACCTTTACTATAAAACTATAAATAAAGACTTATTTTATCCTTGTTATATGGTTTTTAACTTCTGGTATTCCATTAACATGTTGATGCTAAAATTATAATAGTTAATAGCATTTTTTTTTATTATTATTGGTCTTGAATGTTCAAATGGTATTTTAGCTGGTGTGTTTATTTCCAAGATGATAAAAAATATATTTAAAGATTGTTTCTGCAAATGAATGTGTTAATTACCCAAATATCTCACTCATATAAATATAAAATATTGTACACACATTCATACATACACACATATATTGTTGACATGGACTTGGTCCACTCTGTGGTTTTTTTTTTGGACACAATCCTTGTAATTGTCCTGGCAACTGAGCTTCCTTTTTATGACCAGTTAGGTTTATCCAAGCTTGTTTTTTCCTGATGTTGGAAAACAGACATGATCTCTGAGATTGTTATGCACATCAAGCTGCTGACCTGCTTTTACAACCAATGTTCCGACTAATGTTACTCCAGCAGTCGGACATGTCTTTCAATATCAAAATTTAAGGTATCCAACTCTGAAAATAAAGATGAAAACATTAACGCTTGAAATCTCTGAGCTCTTCAGAACGACCCATTTTTTACCTTAAATGTTTGTAAATGAAGACTGCATGCCTAGGTGTTTTTATATACACCTGGGTCAATAGGTCTGATTGAAACACCTTAAAAGGACACTACCACTTACATAAGATGTAACTAGATTACCTGTGCATTTAAAACAAACACATAAATAAGACATGCAACTTTTTTTCTGTTTGAATTCATTGCATATATAAGTAATAATAAAATTAAGTGTCTGTCTCCAGCATCCATTTTGAGAATTTTACCCATGATGTAACATTCCCCAAAATCTTCCAGTAAGTTTCATTTTCAACTGTGACCAGAGCATGCATGATGATTTCATAACATACAACCCCTGCTCTCTTACTGACTTCTGTGTATCATTAATGGGCAGGACTAGGTGGCTGTGTACAACTTATTTTATTTTTTAATACTTGTCTTTCAACACAAGAGATAGAAGATTGGCCTGAATGAACAAGACCATAACTCTGCCCCCTTGTTATGTAATAGTTACATCACCCTCCCATTAAATACAAGTCTATGGTCAGATTTCTGACTTATAGACTGCATTCTGTGTACCCAGCCCCAAAGTGAGATACTAGTGCTGTAAAGTCACTGGGGGTGGCACTCAAAAACACTTTCACAAAATGGCAGCACATGTTTAGTAACATATTTCATAAAATAAACTCACATAACAAAACCAAAAGACATATCTGAAATCAACAATTGAAAATTAAAAAAAACCCATTTCATTTTTTAGTGGTAGTGTCCCTTTAATTCAATAATGAAGAGGCATGTCCCAAATCTTGTATTTATATAGTGGAGATTGTGGTCACTCACTGTATGGATATGTGTATAATATATTTTGTGAGCTGCTTATATATAAGGTTCCTTCTTTTTCCTGTTTCTGTGACTCCTAAGGAATACCAGAATGTCTTCATCTTATTTATGTATTTCATTTTTTCTCCTCTCCTCAACCCACTTCACTCTTGTGCTACTGGTTCAGTAGAGCCACACTACTTTTTGTACCTCCATTGTAATGGTCATAATTTATTATTTTTTTCCTCCCCTCTGAGCTAGATTTTTTTTTTTTTTTTTGTGCTCACTCTACCTATCCGACTTTTAATTTGTCATGGAACAAGCTGCACAATTTTACCATTCTGCCTCCGCCTTCATCAGTCTTACTTCTGATGGGAGAGAAAGATTTTTCGCCAAATGTCTAGCTGCCAATATGGTAGATTTGCTTTCTCTTGGTTCTAATATGGATATTATGCTTGCTATGTCTGGCAAAAGTTGGTATTGGTATTGTAGGTGACTTATAGGTTCACAAGGAATTACTGGGATAATTACCTAAATCAATTAAGCTTAGAGTAGGCTTACTTCACTAATGATCTGTTAAAGCGTACTGGAGACTTTCTTCAGAAGTATATAGATACTTTGGAGAGAATTCAGATAAGGGCTACTAAACTGGTGCATGGATTACTGGATAGAAAAACTTATCAGGAAAGTTTAAAGAATCTTAACATGTATAGCTTGGAAGAAAGACGAGACAGAGGGGATAGAATAGAAATATGTAAAAATATAAAAAGGAATCAACACGGTAAAAGGAGGCGAATATATTTAAAAGAAGATGTACTACCACAACAAGAGGACATAGTCTTAAAATAGAGGGGCAAAGATCTAAAAGTATCATTATTACTTAACTGTAATAGTAGTGGACGCATGGAATAGTGCAACAGTTCCAGATCCTGCAGGATAAGGCCAGGGCTGACCTCCCCCCGCCCGATTAAAGGGATTGGCCTAGTAGCCTTTATTCCAGTGCTGTGGCTGACCCCCACTGACCCCCGATATACACAGGCACCACAACATATGCCTTTCAGACTTGCAAGGTCCTGACAGTATGACAGATGAGACTGAGCTGTTTAAGAAAATATATATGGAAAAGGAGATACCACTCGTTACAACAACCGGACAGATATCAGAATTTTCACAGAACAGAACGTCAAGTTTACTGAAAAACAGGACAGTAGACAGGAAGAGAAGGGAGTTCTGACAGATTGGGAGGAAGACTGCAAGCATTCAAACATGTGGGCACCTACTGCTGTAAATCCAGGAATCTCAAGAACCATTTCAAACAGACACGAGACCCAGTTTCTGGAGATTCTCTCTCCACAGTTTATGATTTCCTCCTACACAAGAAATAAGCCTTTTTTCCCCAGTTCAGGGCCCTTCTACCTATCATTCCTCCTTTTGATCCAAAAGAAGGCAAAAAAAACTTGAATTTTGCCACTATAGGAAAAAAGTTTTTACTTGTAAATATGAATCTACATATTTGTCATATTGAATAACAATTATGATCGAAAAATGTATTTCTTTTTGCCCCCCTGACATAGCCATTACCCCAAACACAGCCATCAGCCCCCCAGAGTTAGCCAATGCATCCCCCACAGCCATCAGCCCCCCAGACTTAATCAATGGATCCCCCCACAGCCATCAACCCCCCAGACTTAATCAATGCATCCTCCTACAGCCATCAGCCCCATAGACTTAGTAAATGCATCCCCCCACAGCCATAAGCCTCCTAGACATAGCCAATGCATCCCCTCACAGCCATCAGCCCCCCAGACTTAGCCAGTGCATCGCCCAGACAGCCACGTGCCCCCAGCCGATGCAACCCTTCCTCTCCCCCACAGCCAATGCATCCCCTCTCCTTCCCCCAGACTCCCTGGTGTCTAGTGGAAGCAGCCGGTGGAGGTCTGCGTGATGCATACAGACATCCTGCAATGCTGCCCGTCACTTCTGCCTGGGCTTCTGTGATGGAACGCTGTACGGTCACGTGACCCCGGTGTTCTGCCATAGAAGTCCCTGCAGAAGTGCCGGGCAGCACCAGAGAAAGTCTGCACGCATTGATATCCACTGGCTGCTTACGAGGAAGATCCAGGTCCCGTGTAATCAGCTCTGTGCTGGGTAGCTGCATTTATCCAGTAGCTTGATGCTCTAGATTTGCACAGCCACATAGATAGGCCCTGTGGAGGCAGCTGCTGTATCCAGATCATGGCTAGGACTGAGAAACCCTGCAGACACCCTGGAGCAGGCATGAATAATAACACGACAGGGAAGCAGGATGTTGCAGACTAGTACAGAATAAACTAAGAGACAGACCAAGCTGAGCAAAAGCAGAAAAACAACTGAGGCAGAACAGAACTGAAGTACTGTACAGAGTACAGGGCTAAGGACCGACTAGAGCAGGGCAGAGGAAAACCAAACTAAGGATAAACAATACAAGGCACAGAGATACAGATACTGACATTGATATAACACAGGGCACTGACAAAGGGGATTGATACAACACACTAGGGACAGGGCTAAGGAACACAGGGAAACATACAAAGGAACAAATATACAGAAACTAGCCTAACACTATAGATGCTAAATAGTAGGGGTTTGGTTACTTATGGCCATAAAATTAAGCTTGTCAACCACATCAAGGTACCTCACAATTAGGCAAGCACTTAACTAATATTAGTAAATGAACATAACATCAGTTCTGTAGACTGAGCTACACAGGACTAAACAGAAATGCATGTGGTTGGGGACTAAACACAGGAAATGAGAAACAAGGAAAGAGGAGAAAACCTGGAATGGAACAGAATAATAAACAACAAGAAAACCAGAACTGGACCAGAACAGAAGGACAAAGGAACAGAAGCCAGCAACAAGGGAAACATATAACAAGACACTATGACAGGCCTTTTGACTTGGACAGGGCTGGAATACAAGACAGGGCAAACCCCTTTATTGGGTTCTGAGACATGGCAGGTAGGGTACAGGTCACCCCTATTACAGGGCTGGAGCCAGATTAGGCAGGTGCCATACTAGGACCAACTGGGCAGGTGCCGCTCTGGGGCCAGACAAGGAACAGTACAGGAAAACAGGCAGACAGGAATGAGCATAAACAATAAACAAGAAAGCAAAGCAAAAAAAAATACTTAATGTCTGGATACAGCTTGGATAAGCCTGCACATGGGTACATGCTTACACCCTGCAGCTCAGCGGGGGACCTGGACCATAGTCTTATAAGAAGACCTTGAAATCAAGACATGGCATGTTCAGAGCATTTATATTCAAGCAAAAACATTAAATAGTAAAACTGCTACTAGAAACATCAAAACATATTTTGCTTCTTTTATCGCAGTAAAACATGTTTACAGTGAGCCAAATATGGTGGTATAATAGCGTGCACTCTAGCAGATGAATACCATTCCTCATTCTCACCAGGAAATTATAAGTCTTACAGACAGATCCAGTCACCAGAGCGTCTAGGACAGTTCAGAGCGACAGTTTGAACGCTGAACTGTCAGCTGTGAAGATCAGCGCTTACAAACATACCCCCCCCCCCCAATAAATTAACCTCCCCCTAAAAGTGACCCTGAACCCCCATACTATCCCCCCCAACCCAAACACTAATACGAACATTAATCCCCCCAAGCCCTAATAATAACATTAACCCCACTGAACCCCAATACTAACCCCCGCCAAACCCTAATACTAACATTAACCCCTAATAATAAACACCTTCAGTGTTCCCGTGATGAACTGTCCCATGAAGAAAGATTCGGCAATGACCTTGCGCGATGAACCATTGTGCAAGAGGGGACAGTGAAGCGGCTGCGTTCATGCTATGAACCATCCCATTCCCGTCACCAGATATCCTTTGACACGTTTAATGTTAACATTGAAGATGCAAAAGAGCAATGTGCAGTGGCTCTAGCAGAAATATAAATGCTCACCCCATACAATTTTTCTTCCTTTTTTAACATTTGTATTACATATACCCTAAGCAGCCATTTCTCAATCAAAATACTTTCTGGATGGCTAGTTTTCTTGCTATTAACCTGAACTACCAATATGTCAAATTCATAACCAAATATACGGAAGGAGCAAAACACATTAGAAAACAATGGAATCTACTCAAACAGGATGTGGAAGACCAGAGATCAGGAGCTACATTGCAGGGGTGGAAACACACCCTTTTTTTATTTCCTTTATATGCCAATGCTCCCCCCCCCCCCCCCCCACATTGTCTCTGTCCCCCCTCTCCCTGGTGGCTAGTGGGGAGACATCCACCCCTGCAATGTAGTTCAAGTTCCCTACCTGGATCCGAGTCTTATAGTCAGACCTCGATTTGAGGTCAGACTATAAGACGAGGTTGTTTTTTTCAGAACTATTTTTCTGAAAAAACCCTTGTCTTATAATCGAGCCAATACGGTATTAGACCAAACCCTGAAGTTTGCATTTATCATAAGCATCCCCAGAAAAAGACAACTATGTGGTTACCCTAGTCAGTAGAAACCCATGTTGGTAAATTAAACATAGAATATATTCACATTATAATAAATGTATACATTTTGAAAATGATTATACATCAGTATGAATGGAAAAAAAAAATCAAGTCAGAGAGGTAATTTAAGGTACATGTCAGTTTAGCTTTTGACATGGGGTAAACTGGGATGCACCCTAGCTCCCTCTTGTTGATGGCATGTAAAAACAAGGACTGGCAGAGAAACACTTTTGGACCAGAATCAGTCTGCCTGCTTCACCATTACATGCTGGTTTATATTCATACTGAGGCCACTGGACGTTTCACTTGTTAAGCCCCATATGTCTTTCTAATTTAAAAATGAAGAGTTCTTACTGCACTAACACTTCGTGATAGTCGATGACTGGATCGTAGTGCCTGCTACGCAGGGAATCATTGTAGCTGCTGGTCAGAAAACAAACTGGGATGCTAAGTACATTCTTTCTGTGGATGGCATAAAAAAAAAAAAACAAGAATCCCTCTATGGGCCCATCGGATCAGATAGATACGAGCAGTTTCAACACATGCCAGCTACCCTCAGATCAGCCCTACCTCGGCGGAGAGTATACTGTGAGTATACCTGTGTGTATCTGTAAAGATATAGGTCGGGTTTACTCTGGACCAATGGCAGAGAATTTTTAACTTTTGCTTCTATTTGTTAAAATACGCTCCCCATTTATGATAAGCCACTGAAACTTTAAAAAAGTCCTTCTAGCACATCTTTAAGGTATGAAGCATATTCCAGGTATTGACTGCTCATAATATAATAAAATTACCCAAAAAAAATAAATCAATAATCCAATGGCTCAATAAAGATCGAAATGTTGCATTTCCAGTCATCGGAACCTATTAAAATACAGGTTGTTATGGAGACCCCCCCTCCCCCCCCCAAAAAAAACCCCCAATAAAATATTTTTAACGATTCATTCGTTCCAGAACTCAAGCATTCTACCAAATTGTTGAATACAGTTATTTTAATAGAACCCAGCAAAAGATTCATTTCCACTCTATTGCAAAAATGTCTTTAATATTATGCTTCAAATAATATAACACAATTAGAAAATAGCTGCTTTGTCCAGAGTTCCACATTAAAATGTGCCAATCAGCTAGAGGCACGGAGTTTGAGTGGACTCGAGCAAATGGAAGTGCATTTTGCTCAGATGTCAGTTTTCCATAAAACTTGATCCCAGTGCAAACATAAGAAAACAGTGGGATAACTTTGTTGTCCAGTTGGAGCGAGGTGCCACTCCTACCAAGTCCGAAGTAATACCAGTCAAAGCAGCCAGTAACACTACTTCAATATGAAGCAGGCATTCTCCACCTTGTTTCTGAATCGGTCACTGATGTATGAAAAAAGATATGACATCCTCTTCAGTTTGTAAGTGGTTTCATTATTCCATTGTTCTGGTGGTAGACGGGCCATTACAGGCTTCTGAAGCATCCATTGGAAGAGTCAGCCATCTTGCAAATTTAGCTCACGTCCTTATGTGGAGCAATTGGTCAGTGGAGCTGTGATAAATATCCATCCAAATCCTAGCAAAAGGAATCATACATGAATGTCGATTTCTATAGATTCTATTTTCAAGCAGATTACCAGAACCGTGACACTTTTCATTAGCAACGTATTACAAACGGCATTTTATGTATTACAGTTAATAACCCACTATAGATGAACTAAACCCAAATACTTTTAAAATGAGGTGGCAGAACACTACCCAGCCTCATTAAAACTGCTGATTGTGCACCGTTCAAGTCACCATACCACGACACTGAACACACCTCCAGTTAATTATCTTGCAAAAACATGGGGTGAATATTTTTGAAAGGTGCACAATATGGGTATCATTCAAATTACACATATAATGAAATTGAAGAAAAGAGACTTGAAGAGTGGAGTGAATCCCAAGTTTTTTTTTTTACAACTGACTGTTATGTAATGGTTTAGTTATGAAGAGTAGGCTCTTACAGAAATAAATATTTACATTGCTACCTTCAGTAACAAAAACAAAAAACAAACCTTAGACTGCAGTAATATGTGCTTCAATAATATTTAGCATACATTGATAGTGAATGCCACAGTGAATTGTTGGATTTTGGGCAGTGACAAGTATATAGAGACTGATTAATAGCAGTTGGTGAACCTTTACCTTTGCTATGTTCCCAGTATATCCAGGAAATGATATAAGATGATTTTCTTGCTGCCACATTGCACTTAATTGGCATTTTAAGATCGCGACATTTCTAAAAAAAATAAAAAAAACAATGAAATAGTTAAATAAATGTGTTTCTGGGAAACGCTGAATATTCAGTAACTTGCACAATTTCAAAAAAATGGAACTTTTGAAAGCGGAATGTTGTTGTGAATAATAGTAAAAAGGTTTCTTACGTCGGGGATGATAATTAGACTAGACATATGCAATGCTCATTATTAGGACTCCAAAAAGAGACACCTTAGGGATGATGTATAAATATGCCGCACACACCAATAGCGCCACATATCAGCGTGATCAGCGTGTGCACCAATAAATCCATCAGACTCCACACAGAAGTTTGGAGTGTGCTCCACCTCTCCCGGTTGCGCTCAGTAAGCAAACCATTTATTACTATAAAAAAAAAAAGGCAATGAGAAGTGCCAGACAACCTCTGTCAAAACAGGTTCTGTTCTTGCACTGAAAAGTGTCAGGAATTTAAAAAAGCCTCCTCCCCCAGTGATTATACCCCCCCCCCCCCCCCCCCATGCATATGTTACACAGGTCTGTGGAAGATAGAAGGCCACACACTAACCTTACTACCTGGCTTCTCCCAGGAATTAGATTTGTTTTGCTGATAATTAGCTGAGAAATCTTACACCATATGAGCAGCTTTCCTTTATGTCATTTCTAATTCTATCAGGCCATGTAAATATAGACATATGTCACTGTACTTTGTTCTACATGTCCTAGTGGACATTTCTTTAGGATATGTTGATTTAGCAACACTTTGGTTTTACTTTTTTATTTCTATGGTGCCGGATGATGTATCATTCTTATCGGTTCTAGGACCTAACTTCCAGTTTCTCTTTTTTGGCGAAGGTGCTCTGATTCGCGTGATTGTTAAGTAAATACATTGGAATTACAGTGTAGCTCATGTAACCTACCAATACAAGGTGAAGATTTATTTTGCAACAAGCCCCGGGAGTGCACCTCTTTTTGGACTATTATGCAATTTGACAGATAGGAGGGGCAGCATGACTGAATGTGTTGGAACCAAATTTTGTGCGCTCTCTGGCCACTGATAGAGATAGATTTGCAGATCGAAGGGGGCAGGTTGGGATGTAAGGATACTGAACTACAAATCCCTACACAGTACAAAAACCTAATTCGGGATAAGTATGCTAGTTGCAGATGGATGCCTAGGGTCTAGAAGGTTTTTTTCCTCCCTCAATGTATAGAAATATTCATATTGTAAACAGCTTCCAATGTGGATTCTTGAGTTTCTCTGAATAAACAGCAATAGCAAGCAAGGGTGGAGGTAAATGTATGTTCCTTTCACTTAAATCAACCAAAACTAAATTAAGCAATGGTTTTTAAAATATACCTTAATGATTTTGCTTTTAATCTACACTTTACACTTAGAAAAAGAAATGGCTTGAAGTTTGCAAGTTTTCTTTGCATCCCGGAGTGGTGTGGCAATATCTATACTCATTAAGTTGCAGAGGAGGTTACGTCCACAGTACAGCACTTACTCATCTGTTGGACTATCAGAATTCGACGATAACTGTGTCCACCATCGCTTCACAATAGCCTGAAGCCAATTTAGACCGACTATTACATATCTGAAGAGACGAGATAATGACATAAAAACAGAGAAATTGAGTTTGTGCGCAACAAAGTTTCTATGACAACACAATGGGCAACATTTATAATGAAAGGAAAAACTAGGTTAAAGGTGGCCAAGAGGTCACATGACATAGAAATGTGATCCTGATACAATGGATTGGACAAAAAATACCCACATTTATGATCGCTTGTTTATGCTTAGGATGGACTAGATTGAAGCATCCGGTGATAAAGATAGGAGGAGAGGGGGAAAAAAAATGGTCAATGGTCTGCTATGAGAAATACTCTACCTACACCTACTATACAATTAATAAACAAAACAAACAAAAAACCTTTACGCTTCTCCATAGAGGTCCTATACCGGAACACTGCTAATAGATAGGGTTTTGAAGTTGGTGGGGACTGGCTTGTGGGTGAGATGAGCTATGGTGCGATTGAAGTGGGAGTCACTTCTGGACACAAGAAAAGTGATTTACTGAGAAACCTTTCGGTATGTATGACCTTATAGACCTGCTACAATGCATGGATTAATACTTTGACTGGGCACAAGATACCTTTGCTATGAAATCATAAAAAAAAAGTTTTCAAAAATAAGAATGTGCAGCTAAAAGATAAATGCTCACACTGTCTCCAGAGGTGAAAGATCACCCCTTTATGTTCTATCCATGAGTTTCCTCTGCTGACTTCCTTCCTTCATTATTAAAAGCTTAGATTTAGGGAAACTGCTCCCTCCTTTTGCTGGTTGAGACTGGTGGTGATGTGTCCAGATGTAGGATATATGTATTAACAGTTTAAGCACAAGTAATTTCATTTGTGTTGTGTAAGTAGACTGGTTTCCTATCCATCACCTCTCCTAATGATGTATATAATAGAATGCACTATGTGGATTATCACCTCCTCCTTCTCCATAATCTTCCCTCATTTGTTTGTCTTTTTTTTTGTTGCTGTGCGGTATCTGGAGAACTACAGCACTAGCACACTTACTTTCTTTCATTTCGCATTTACTTTATAGGACTTTAGCACATAGATTGAAATATGGGTTCATTGGGAGTTTGGGTCTTTTTTTCAAATCTAATTGACTATTTCATATCATGTTTGACCAGGAAGAATACATTGAGCTCCTGTCGCTTGCAGTTACGCACTGGGGACCAGGCCAGTACAATATTACACACATTTGAAAAATTTTAAACAATACATATATATTTATGCTAATAAGTTGTGGATAGCACATATAGGGGTATACTTTTGCACATAAAAAATGTCCCTTCTCTCCCCCCCCCCACACCTCAAAACAATTAGAGTACATTAAAAAGGTAAAATTAATTAAGACATATGAATGAATAGACATATTAATGTCTTTGGGCTGGCATGAAACACTACTCTTTATGAAAACTATTTTTGCTTATCACAATTATAGAGCGCAATGTGGTTATGCTGCCTTTGCCGACTAGGCAGTCGACAGGAGGGAGCTCCAGTAGAGTAGGCGCTACCATTTTTGTCAACACCCTACCTTGTGCTGTCCCACTAGATCACAGGGAGCAACTTGGTGCAAAGGACAGGGGATGTGGGCTTAATTATATATATATATATATATATATATATATATATATATATATATATATATATATATATATATATATATATATATATATATATATAAAAATTAGAATCTGCAACACTTACTCTTCATATTTACTTTTGAGCAGGGATTTAACCAGTGGTAACAGATCAACACAGCAGCCAATTGAGACTGAAGCATTATCTTCCTGAAGGCTGAAAAAAAAACAAAATCTGGGATTAATTAAGGAAGGGAGAGCAAAATCACATATTCAGGACCCAAATAAATGGTTAGTTACCTATTTGTAAGGACTGGTAGACAATCTACTACGACTCCTAAGTCTTGCATCCTGCGGTAAAGAATTAAGAACAGTCATTACATTCCGATTACTATAGTGTACACTAAATTAGGGATTGGCATTGGCATTTGTTAAATAAAGTTTAGTCCATCATCATAACAGGTAAATGTTTTCTCTGTATTGGTGCCACTATCTTTACAGATCCACGGAGGGTTACATGTTTGGCTGGAGCACATCAGACATGGACAGATTGGGTGCTCGACACTCGAGTCGGACTAGAATCTGGTGAATTTTTGGCGGAGCAGAGGGAACGTTTTTACACATAGTAGTGGGGGCGTAGATAGGGTCCCTCTAATGATTACATATATATTACATTGTGTCAGCAGTAAGTGACTCTAACCACAAGATCGACGACTTGCATGCTTCTCATGGATCATGGAAGCTGCTGGTCAGAGAATAAAAATATTATGTACATTTTAAGTCAGGGCTGGACAAATCCTGGGAGCCAGGTCACCATGGCGATCAGGAAATGTGACCTGACATCTGGGTACTACCTCCCCACAGTTTGTTGGTTGTATGCGTGGGGGAGCACAGACCCGTGCATACACTGGCACAGATTTGACGTGCAGGTCCTTTACGCCGTTTTGCAAAGCTTTCGGCTCAGACACTCTGCATCATCAAAGCGTGCGGGGTGAGAAGCACATTGGATCTGTGCTGCCAGTGTACGCACAGATCCGTGCGCCTTTGCAATACCGGAGACACTAGAGAAGCCGGTGGCACTCGCCTCTGCATGCTGCAAGGAATATGGGGAGAGAGGAACATTGTAACAAAAAGAACAAAAAAACCCTCACTTTAAACACCCCAGATGTTCTGGACTACAATTCCTATTATTAGTTGAACACTATGGGAGTTGCAGTCAGCATCATGTGGGGTGTAAAGGTTAGCATCACTTTTTTTAATAATAGTATTCAATTGTTGTGGAATACAGTTACCATGATGCTCTGCCGGACAAATGGTTGGATGGGCATCATGGCCACTGTAGTTCACAACAGCTAGGATTGTGCAAGATTTACCACCACTGGAATTGATTTTGTTGGGCTGGTAGCTTTTTTTGGGAGCCTGTCCCGTCACATTTGGGATAATCCAGGCATAAACACAGCCATGTGCAGCAGCATTGTATTTCACGTCCAAGTATGAGGAAATCTGTACCCAGCACGCTTGCCCTACTCTTGTGGGTCATGCAGTGCTCCACTATGTCCTGGGACAATGAGTTGGCAAGTATAGGGTTGGTTTCTCACTTGTGGGAGATACGCAACATTTGTAAACACATCTTGTGGGTGCAGTATCGGAGTGCCTGAAGAGTGTTGTGTGGGTTTGGTGCCGCTGATGGGTGCTGCATGTGTTTGATGTGTCTTATATGTGACAAGTGCGCTGGGTGTTATACATGCCTGGTGGCTAGTATCCATGTGTTTCAGAGGTTGCGTGACAGGTGCTGTATGTGCGGTGGTGGTGTCAAGTTCTACATAGTGATCTTGTCTGACCGCCACATAATATTACGTGGGATTGCTATCATACATTAGGGTTCCTTATGTTATTTTAGTGACAATCATCTACTTAGCAAAACACCAAAATGACCTTATAACAGTTGTATCAAAACACAAGGTGATTTACACATTGTTGGTAATATCTTGAACAATGTGACTATTTATAAACCGAAATTCTCTTCAATAGCCACTTTTACCAGAAATAGACTAAACTGTGGTTTGTGTGTTTAATTATAAAATGATCTACATGGTTACATTGTCTTATTTGCCAAGGTGAGAAAACAAACAAACAAACAAAAACAAACAAACAAACAGTACAAATAGTTTAATGAAATGCAAAAAGTATATATTTAAAAGATCTCTCAAAAACCACATCAGCACTTTACTTTAATATTAAAGTATAACTGTTGCCAAAAATTAAGTTATGCTTTAACTGAAGATTGAATCAAGTCTAGGCCTTTTAAATAGAAATACTTTTATCGAAATAAAATAAATAAAAAGTAATTTACTTTGGCCTTGCATATCTATTAGGAGGCAATGACAAGTTGGGTCTGATCTGACAAGATTCATTTCTGCTCCATATAGCTCTATCAGGGGCCAAACAGGAGTCCAATAAGCTGGTTAAAGTTCAGCAGGGTTTTTTAATGTTCAAATAAAGTAGAAGGTACAGTCATCATCACCCGTGTGATACCTTACATCTTTTGTCCCTTTAGGCTATGAAATGCGTAAGGCATCACACTAATGGTTTAGGACTGTACCTGTATTATAATTGAAGATTAAAAACCCCCGTTGAGCTTTAACCATCTTATTAGACTCATCTTTCCGCCGTTACTCTTTTTTTTTTGTATCTGTTTGATTTGAGGCTTAGAACATCTGGCATTGAGGAGACCAGTGAAAACCGGTGTTTTGTTGAAAGCAGACCAGCAAAGGCTCGTGGAGGTATTGATTCATGCTAATCATACAGTCCCAGGCATCATACTTTTTTTTTACCTGTAATGTTGCCGACTGACATCTTGACGCAGTGAAGCAACGGCACCAGAAGCGATCACTTGCGTAGACTACAGGGCAGTGGCATATTTTACACTGCTTTACCGTGTGGATTCCCTTTTATGTATTTAAATGTTTCTATCCTATGAACTCTATCAGGTCTATCCGTTTGTTTATTTGTGGTAAAGAGTCCCCCCCCCCCCACTCTATGGTTGCAGCGTGTAGATTCCAAATAATTAAAATAAAATATTTATCTTCTCTTAAATCGATTAGAACGGAGAGTTGCAGGAACTTTACACTGCAAGGCAGCTTCTTGCTCAGACATTTGGTGCACACAAAAAGGCTGACCGTGAGATGGCCAGAAAGACTGCTTCCTTAAATAGAGGTACATAACACTAGAAGACCAAGGATGCTTCTTATAATAAAGCAAAGTGACATACCTTACTAAATATGCTACAAGCTCATTCACACTGCGTTTCCTCCAAAAGGTGAGGGCTACATTTAGTCGGAGATTTCTGCTAAATAGGACTTGGGCCATTGTTTCGTGATCTTTTGACACCTATTTAAAAAAGAAAAAAAAAAAAGTTAAAAAGTAAAAAGGTTAAAACATTATGTTGTTGGTTGTAGTGCAGACCTGGGTACTGGACATGGTGGCCAGAAAAATCCTAATTTTATAAATGGAATTTCAATTTCTCTGATGATTAAAAATACAATAAACAAGTTATACACACACACACACACACACACACACACACCTTTACAAACCTTAGAAAAATTAAATAGCGAAGGATGCCTAGATGACATTACGGAAACCATACGGTCTAAAAATGACAAAAAAGGTCTATTGAGGTAGAGAGAGAGGTTGAGATTGAAAGTCAATAGTTATAAACAGACAATATATGCCTCTTCTGCTGCTTTTAAGATTGTATATGTAATGTAACAGTCTACAGATATAAAACTTCACAAATACAATTCTACAATATACAAATAGAGCTATCTATCTAGATCTATATGTATACATTCTGCTGGAAAGTTGATTCAAAATGTATGACAAAAATACAAGCTAACCTATATTCCTTAAAAGGGACACAAAATGAAAATGCTGTGAAGCTTAAAGAAGGTTTGCAATGTCTTTTTTGTTTATATAGTTGTACGGCTTTTGCACTTGTCTACGTCCTCTAAAATGACTTCTCCATTTAAAAAAAAAAGTGCATCAATAATGTTACTATTAAATTACTGCAATTTACTCAATTTTGTACAATGCAGTAATTTGTCAAGAAAACAAGGAGTTTCAACTTTATTAAAAAGGACATCTATATTGGACACAAAACTATTTTGCAACAATATAGTAATTTAAACGCTGTACTAGGTACCGTATATAAAAGCAGATATGCAGGGTTACATTTGAGTGACCAGCACATTGGACTGCATGGAAAATGCCTTACTTCTGCAAAGAAGCCGCTATATTTTGAGGAAGGTCCCTCTGTCTGAGGAGGCCCGGAATCGGTAGCACTTAGCGCACAGCTGCGGCGCTCATTTTGAAGCTTCTCCTGCAGGTTTCCTGCCGCCAGCTCGTTTTCCTTATTTGCCATGTCACAGCCCCAACCTTTGGGGAGCTGATTCTTTCTATATGATGGACTCTGTGTTTGTTGACGAGCTTTCCTCTTGCAATATATCACTTTGTAAAGCTTTTGACTGCTGCTTGAAGACTCCACAGCCAGTGTTCTAAAGCAGACAGTAACTACATATTAATTCAACATTATTTTAATATGCCTTCTATCATATTGTGATAGGGAGAAGCAAAGGGCATCACGAAAAATATAAATCAAATCGTGGGTAAGGTGTTAACACAAGACAAACTAACACACAAACAAGCTTTTATTAGAGGTGTAATCCCACTTTGACAAGAGGGCAACCCCCATCACCCCCCCCCCGAAAAGTGTCAGGAATATTCGATGGTTGAAGGTGATACAAAGTCGCCATAGCGATTGGACATACATTGTTGCAACAATAGCAGTATTGATTCATATTGACATCCTCAGCATCAAAGACTAAGCCCTGGAGATACTTGGTACCTAAAAGGCATCATGAAAATCTGATACAATTTTAATTGCTGTAGGATTAGAGGGTAGTAGTATTAATACTACTAGAAAAAAAAAATGCATAAAACACTTTCCTCCTCTTGGTTTTATAGATTTAAGATTTCAGTTTGGGATGTGGAATAGTTTGTCCCCAACCTGTTAACTTCAGAATGAAAACCCAAGAAAGAAAATAAAATGCTGGAAAGTTTAAAGCTTACACCTACTTATGTCTCTGTGTGAGCTTCAATATACTTTTGTTTGTTTTTTGTGTTGCAATATTTACCTTGAAAACGTATCTTTGGAAAATCAAATCCTGCAAAATATATATGTTGCCGTGTCCACATAATGGATGGCACTGACAGAGGACCCCAACAAAGATGCATGGTGATACCCACTGTACTATGCAAAATGTTACCGATGTCACCTAATAGGTGTCTTTAAATGCTGCACATACTGTCAGGAGGTATTGTGCTCAAACTATAAAAAGGAACACTCTACAAGGTTGTTTTATATGGTGGAGACTATTGCATACATTTATTCCTTTTTTATTGCATGAGTCATACCTTAGCTCTACCTACAGGACTACATTTACACATGCTCAGCACTGTTTTAGAAGTCTACACAGTCTATTTCTTACTGGAAGCATTTGAAAATTGTGTGTGAGAAGTCAGGGGCATTAAGTTATTCTCTGTTACTTTACCTACTGTCTTCCATCCAGCACCATACTCTTGTTCTAGAAGACGACCCTAACCAAATACAGGCTGAGTATCCCTTAACCAAAATGCTTGGGACCAGAAGTATTTTGAATAACGGATCATTTCGGATAACTGACCATTTTCACCAGTGATATATTAAAGCCTTTTCATGTATATCACACATGACACACATTAGTATTAATACAAAATACTGTGCAGAGCAAATACATGACTTATTCTGTAATGTAGCAGCCATGTGAGACATCATTAGGAACCTTCCACTGGCATGTCAGGCCTCCACATGTGCCACTGTATTACCCTCTGTGGGCATGCATGCGTGGATGAATGTGGGAATTCACAGAAAGTCTGTATCGCAGCTTAAGGGAGCTGGACACTGAATAAACTGGTGCGCTTGCATTCAGAAAAGGTTTGTTTGTCATTTGCAACTTGTGATAAAATCCAACATTTTTTGGGGGGATAAATAACCTGTATAATTTTAAGACCACATACAATACACATTACAGTGTCTAGATAGCATTCAATGACTTTAAATGTATTATGTTCCCCAGATCACATGTTGAATGCGGTCTGAAATGTCCACACCCAAACCCCTTCTTATTTGTTTGGAGAATAAATCCTCTGTGAAAGGTCATCTTGCTACCACTCAAAACCTAACTTCCAGGCTATCCTGCAGCAACTGATTTTATAAAATGACTTGGCGAAGGTGTTTTGGCTTGCATAAAAATGAACAAATTTAAATTATAAGCCGTACAACCACTTCTAAATCAAAATACAATCAAAATGAATTTAATGCCATCCCATGGAAAGTAAAAATGTGTGCTCTCACGAATTTAAAAAAGTAGATCTGTTTAAACAGCAATGACAGTACAAAAATACAAAAGCAGATAAAGAAAAAAAAATGCAATCATGCCAGTGTTAGACGTTATCTCAAAACCACCATATTACTGACATAAGCATTTTTTTTTGCGAAAGCCGAGGAAAACAGACTCGTAAAATGCCTGATTGACAGGGCTTCTGTTCGTTTACTGTTCTCCTATAACTACAATTCTATTTAGTAAAAATGTTTTCTTCTACTTACCCGTTCCCAACAGAAGCCAACTTGTCCTGTGACAAATTACCCTGTTAAAGAAAAATCAAATAAAAAAAACTTTACCCAGCCGGTGTATAGGTTTGTTAACCGTCAATATTCAATCAATATACTCAGGTTATCACTATTAATAAGGAATTGGGTTTAAAAACAATGTTATCTCAATTTCTATTGTCACTTGGCCTTCTGTAATTCAGTTCTACCCATGAAATTACAAAACTATAATGAATAGCATGTGGCCTCTCATGGAGATAATTATATTTGCATTGTCCCCGCACAATGATTGCTAAATCGTTGATATGAAATGTTCTCCTACAACACCCTTGTTTTGACTTATATAATGCAAATAAATAAAAAAAAACTACTTAGCCTTTTTTTAAAGTCTCAAAGGAAGCAAGGGTTAAAAAAAATGTTCTGCTGGTCCGGAGTAAACCGGCGTAGATCTTAAAAAGTTACTCGCTGGTTTACTCTCTGCTGTGTCTCACAGCAGAGACACAGTAGTTTGATGCTGGCGTGCACTCTGACAGTGTTTAGGACCCCCTCTGCTGATCCCATGCAAAAATGAGGATCTCTCATCCTGACCGCTGCCTACTTCCCATGGAAGCTGCCGGTCAGAGGATAATCTGGCATGTACGATCAAACGTACACAAACATTTATCCTCACACTAGGGAAAACTAACTTGTCACTTGTGCAGGATTTGGTGCATCTTTAAGTACAAATAATATATATATTTTTTTTTTAAACCGCTTTGGCTAAGGATATATAAGTGACGTGACCAGAATTCCACTTAGTCATTGACAAAGGCCCCATGAAATAGAGCAATGTCCAGAAGAATGACAAGTGCACAAATCCAAAAATATTAGGATTTTAGAATATAAATTATTTTACTGTACCTGCCCATGTAAAGCTTTTAAATGACAGTCATAATAGTGAAAAAAAGGAGTGAATGTGCCTAATGGCCCCGTGCAAATAAATTTATATAATATAATAAAACTTGTACCACAATAATGCTGCCTTCTGAAGTAATCTCCAAGTTACTCAAAACAATACACAAAAACGGAAGCAGAATGGCGCAACAGTAGTGAATACATAAAATAAATATTATTCCGATGAAGAGTAATAAAATCCTTCACATTTAATAAGATTCCTGTAAGAAAACACAATAAAACACAAACATGTGTATGACCAGATACAATAAATATATATGGGCCCCTAATACAAGGAGAACTTACAAAACGATGGGAGGGATAAAACGTGCATGTTTTTTCTGAAATTCCTCCTGAAGAAGCCGTGTGGTATCCGGCGAAACGCGTTGAGGTGCAGTCCAATCCTGATGCTATTCCAGCCATCATCTCTGCTCGATTTGTTCCTTTCTCGTTTTATCCCTCCCATCGTTTTGTAAGTTCTCCTTGTATTAGGGGCCCATATATATTTATTGTATCTGGTCATACACATGTTTGTGTTTTATTGTGTTTTCTTACAGGAATCTTATTAAATGTGAAGGATTTTATTACTCTTCATCGGAATAATATTTATTTTATGTATTCACTACTGTTGCGCCATTCTGCTTCCGTTTTTTTGTGAAATGACAGTCATATCCAACTTATTTTGCTTTTTTTTATACATGTTCATGAAATGTACTTCACATTTTTTTTTTTTTTAACTTTAAAATAATCACAGTTCTCGTGTAATTTTACACTGAAAATACATTTCACAGGGGCTCTAAAATTACAAACATCCAATTAAAGAGGGCTTGGAGAGACAGACGGGACTCTCGCTATAGCAATAGGAATAAATCTGTTATAGAGACTGTAAGACCTAAACATTTTTTTTTTTTACAGTGCACGCAGAGCATGAAAAAAAGGATTTAAAATGTTCTATCCATTGTGTTAGCAGAAATGTGAGCAAATGGCTAAGTAAGGAGAAAAATTGTGTTTTAAATGAGTCTCCTGCCTATGACATCACCAGTGGGAATGTATGCAAATGAACTGATTTTCAATCAATAATGGGTAATCTGCTTACCATTCCAAAGGCGAGGTCATAAACAGGAGACTGCGTGGATAGTGACAAAACCACAAGTGAATAAAGTGGAAAATATTTAAAAATATAGCTCTTAATGCACTGCAGCTTTCAAAATAAGTGTTCCTTTGGGCGCTCCAAATCATCATATACCAGAATAGAGGCGCATGTATCGAGGGAGAAAAAGTAAACACATAGTGTGATATTGCAGGAGCTATCAACTCAAATTGTTATTGATAATTATCGCACTTACAGACACAGGATTAACACACGCTCATAAGTATAACATTTTCTGGTTTAACCCAACATCTAAAAAAAAAAAAACACATAAAAGACCAATTGCGCAGTATATCACTGTTAAAAACAGCCAGTGCTTTACAAATGCATGTGCAAAGATAAAGCACGTAAAATGCAACTATAGTTTTTACAAAGCAGTCCTGGTATGGTGTCAAAACCCAGGTTCCAGCTGCCACTAGGAAGGCACTGATCCATCGTAGAACTAATCTCAACGCGTTTCGCCAGCTCCGACATCTGCTACCTCAGGAGGAACAATGTGGCTGTGATATACGGTGCAATTGATCTTATGAGGTTTTTTTAGATGTTGGATTAAATCAGAAGATTATATATACTGACAGCCCATATTTATCCTGTGTCTGCTAGTGCAATACTTAACAAGAACATTTTTGAGTTGACGGCTCCTACAATATTACACTATATTGGTCTTTATTTTTTCTCCCCTATACATGCGCCTCTACTTTGGTGTATTTTAAACAGGAGACTCTACAGGCACATTTAGGCATTTGCTCACAGTTTTACTAATACAGTGCAGAGATCATTTTCAATATGTGCGCAGTAAAAACAATGTTTAGGCGATAAAGTCCTTTTAAGTTTATGTGCAGTTTTAGACAATAGAAAGAGTTGAGGGGGAAAAAAAATGAGGATTTTCTTTGTGTTTACTTTACATGACTTATCTGAAAATTTAGTTTTTCAGACACTAAGTAACAGTCTCTTTAAAGAGACTAATCACTATTCAACAACTTCATCAGACAAAAGACCACTTCTGTCTGATTAAAAGGTGTTTTTAGCAACGCTCCCTGGAGGCACTATTTAAAGGCAAACTGCCTCATGTAAAGTAACGGGAAAGAGATGTATTGCTTCTGCTATGGCAACAATCTTGCCCAATCTCGCCAAGCCCTCCTCATTGAAGGTCACTGAATTTAGAAGCCCCTTTGACATTATTTTCAATGTTAAACTACAAGAGAACATTAAAATTGTGTTAAAAGTAGAAAAAAAAAGTATTTCACATATGAAACCTGTACAACATACCGAAAATTTACTAGGTGGAAATACTCCTTTAAAAGTTATTTAGATATATTTTGGGATGTTTCATGGAGACTTCCAGGCTGCCATGTCACAATACAATGCTGGGAAGGATTCAAAAGGCAGTTTTAAAGAGGCCAGAAACGACCTCATTAAAAAGTACTTCTAAGGATTAGCCTATTTTGAAAGAATTGCCTAGCATTCAAAAGGATTTATAAGTTTATTATAATTAAATCCCAGCAAGGTGTACAGGAACAGTAAAGCCTGAACCCTTTATTGGAAATTATAATTTATATACACATTTCCTATATCACTGTTCTTATTAGTGAAATACAATTTGTTGAGCCCTAATTTATATAACGTATTTTCCGGCGTATAAGACGACTTTTTAACCCAGGAAAATCTTTCCAAAAGTTGGGGGGTCGTCTTATACGCCGGAAATGCTAAGGTTTACTTACCTACTTTCTGCTCTGTCTCCTCTCCCGCTGTTAAGCCGGTCCGTGGCTGTGAGGGAAGCGTTGTGAGCTCCCCTCCAGCCGCGCGGTTAATAAAGTTTGTTTAAACTTTTTTTTTTAAACAAACTTTATTGACCGCGCAGCTGGAGGGGAGCTCACAACGCTTCCCTCACAGCCACGGACCGGCTTAACAGCGGGACACAGAGCAGAAAGTAGGTAAGTACTGGGGATTGGGGAAGGGGGAGGAGGGTCCCAAACTCTATATTTTAACCTCAAAAGTTAAAATATAGATACTATTTTCCGGTGTATAAGACAACTTTAACCCAGGAAAATTTTCTCAAAAGTTTTGGGGTCGTCTTATACGCCCAGTCGTCTTATACGCCGGAAAATACGGTAGTTATTTCCATTAAATTACAGATCTATATTGTTTACAAAATATAAAATCACTACTCTTACTATACCTCTGTGATTCAGACTGTTAACATCACTTTGATACTGGTGCAAGGCCTTGCCTATGTAAAGCAGTGCAGCAGGGCCAGGTTTACCACAAGGCACACTAGACACTTGCCCAGGAGTTTAAGGCTATATTACAAATCCTTCATGATCTACAATGCCAGTATCATACGTAAACATGTGCAACTATAGCTCTGGTTAAAAATATTTCCTAATTATTCTTCTATCCTATTCAGCAAACAAAACTTCTAGCACAAGTTGGTGTTTCACATCCAGGCATTGCATCAGAAGTCCGCTGTTCTTCCAATGTGTAATATCCTAACCAAATATATACACCAGGCAGTGATCAGTACCTCCTTCATGTTCTGCCTGGCTGAAGGAGAGACTCTCTTCCTTGGGAAATCATTGGCACAAACTTCATCCAGCTCCCGTTTCTTAGCATCTCTGGCTCCAGCTGCCATAATCTCCAAGAAATCTGCACAAAAACACAGATCCGTATAAAAAGAGTTTTTAAAGGGAAAACACCCAAAACAAGATTGTTAACAGAGCAAAAGCAGCTTGCACATCAAAGAAGCTTACAGAGGTGGCAGTCATTTGAGGAATTTAAATGGGGAGGGTGATGGGGAAGAGAATCTTGACACGCTATGGCGGCGTTATAGTTAACTGGTTCTGGTTTCTTAAGGACCAATAACAATATGTTGTTCTTACAATTCTGACACTGTTTGCTCTATTCCTTTAAGAACAGAATATTATTAATTATAATTGTCTATTGCCACTACAGGGTTAACAAAATGTGTTGCCAAATGTTTGGAGAATTTGGAACAGATCAAGCGATTGAGCCAGTGAAGTAATAACACCATAGAATCTGTTTAGGAAACCGTTCCCGGAGCCTGGATGACTGATACTTTAGCCCAAGTTACATTTATTTATATTTGCTGACATTGGGCTCAACTTGGATGCAGCAGACCTACTCCTAAGACTCATTATGTGGAGAACTTATTTAATCTTTGTTAACCCCCTAGTGACATTACTTTTTGGACTCGTTTTACTCTTGGTGACATGGGCTGTTTTAACATTTCTGCGGTGTTTGTGTTCAGCTTAAAAAAAAAAAAAAAATCTCTCATTTACCGGACCCACACAAATGATATAATATTTTTATCGGCATAAGAAGGGCTTTCCCGCCCGTTGATGCCATTATTGTGATATTTTATAATATATATATATATATATATATATATATATTATACACACAAATAATAGTTGCTTCTATTTAAATTCAGGCTGAGGATAAGAAGTATGCAGCAGTGGATCACTAACCTCCCTCTCACCAACAGGATTAACAAGAGGTTTTTTTTTTTATTGGTTACAGTTCTTCTCCTTCCCCTCCTCCCACTAAATAACAGAGCACAGCAACTTCCTCAAAGACTACAGTGATCTTGCAGGTTGTGTAGTTTACAATGAGTATTACAGACATGTCAATAAATGGTTTCTCGTGTAATCTATTTTACTCATTCCACAAGTCACCTATGAGTTTGTAGATGAACTGTCCTGGGTCTGCAAGACACACCTTTTCCCTGTTTGGATTCTAATTAGCAGCATTATATTAATCAGCCTTTGCTACACTCCAGTGCTGCAACATCATTTCACCATGAGCATCTGTATCCTGGTCTCAGTCAGTATTATCCTCTCCAGCTGTCGATTCTGTATCCTGGTCTCAGTCAGTATTATCCTCTCCAGTTGTCGATTCTGTATCCTGGTCTCAGTCAGTATTATCCTCTCCAGCTGTCGATTCTGTATCCTGGTCTCAGTCAGTATTATCCTCTCCAGTTGTCGATTCTGTATCCTGGTCTCAGTCAGTATTATCCTCTCCAGTTGTCGATTCTGTATCCTGGTCTCAGTCAGTATTATCCTCTCCAGTTGTCGATTCTGTATCCTGGTCTCAGTCAGTATTATCCTCTCCAGTTGTCGATTCTGTATCCTGGTCTCAGTCAGTATTATCCTCTCCAGTTGTCGATTCTGTATCCTGGTCTCAGTCAGTATTATCCTCTCCAGCTGTCGATTCTGTATCCTGGTCTCAGTCAGTATTATCCTCTCCAGTTGTCGATTCTGTGCTTCCTGAACTGCTTGACATTTTGTCTCCCCCTGTAATTTATTGCACCCGGACCTTAGCTTGTTACTCATGCTGCTACTTGTTTGTATCCTGTTTGCCTTCTGACCTGGATTGTGTATTGTATGCACTAAATACTCAAACATATCACCAGATTCCAATCCAGCACCGAACCCTGGACCCGTTTCCAACCCAGCACACAACCCTGCACCCGTTTCCAACCCAGCACCGAACCCTGCACCAGATTCCAACCCTGCACCAGATTCCAACCCAGCACCAGATTCCAACCCAGCACCAGATTCCAACCCAGCACCGAACCCTGGACCCGTTTCCAACCCAGCACACAACCCTGCACCCGTTTCCAACCCAGCACACAACCCTGCACCCGATTCCAACCCAGCAACGAACCCTGCACCCGATTCCAACCCAGCAAAGAACCCTGCACCCGATTCCAACCCAGCACACAACCCTGCACCCGATTCCAACCCAGCACACAACCCTGCACCCGATTCCAACCCAGCACTGAACCCTGCACCCGATTCCAACCCAGCACCGAACCCTGCACCCGATTCCAACCCAGCACCGAACCCTGCACCCGATTCCAACCCAGCACAAAACCCTGCACCAGATCCCAACCCAGCACAAAACCCTGCACCAGATCCCAACCCAGCACAAAACCCTGCACCCGATTCCAACCCAGCACAGAACCCTGCACCCGATTCCAACACAGCACAAAACCCTGCACCAGGACAATCAACCCATGTGTTTGACAATATCTTAAATCTAATTCACTAATCCAGGACAAGTCCCAGGGAGCCACTGCACCCGATTCCAACCCAGAACCCTGCACCCGATTCCAACCCAGCACAGAACCCTGCACCCGATTCCAACCCAGCACAGAACCCTGCACCCGTTTCCAACCCAGCACACAACCCTGCACCCGATTCCAACCCAGCACAGAACCCTGCACCCGTTTCCAACCCAGCACACAACCCTGCACCCGATTCCAACCCAGCACCGAACCCTGCACCCGATTCCAACCCAGCACCGAACCCTGCACCCGATTCCAACCCAGCACAGAACCCTGCACCCGATTCCAACCCAGCACAGAACCCTGCACCCGATTCCAACCCAGCACAGAACCCTGCACCCGATTCCAACCCAGCACAGAACCCTGCACCCGATTCCAACCCAGAACCCTGCACCCGATTCCAACCCAGCACAGAACCCTGCACCCGATTCCAACCCAGCACAGAACCCTGCACCCGATTCCAACCCAGAACCCTGCACCCGATTCCAACCCAGCACAGAACCCTGCACCCGATTCCAACCCAGCACAGAACCCTGCACCCGATTCCAACCCAGAACCCTGCACCCGATTCCAACCCAGAACCCTGCACCCGATTCCAACCCAGAACCCTGCACCCGATTCCAACCCAGAACCCTGCACCCGATTCCAACCCAGCACAGAACCCTGCACCCGATTCCAACCCAGCACAGAACCCTGCACCCGATTCCAACCCAGCACAGAACCCTGCACCCGATTCCAACCCAGCACAAAACCCTGCACCAGATCCCAACCCAGCACAAAACCCTGCACCCGATTCCAACCCAGCACAGAACCCTGCACCCGATTCCAACCCAGCACAAAACCCTGCACCAGGACAATCAACCCATGTGTTTGACAATATCTTAAATCTAATTCACTAATCCAGGACAAGTCCCAGGGAGCCACGGCTCCTAAAATCCCTGCTGCTGGCGTCCAATTTTTCTGATGATACCTCAACTGAGTTTTATGTAGCACGATTTCCCTGGCTCCTAAAAATATCTAGATTGGCTCCTAGAATCTAAAGATATATTTGTCGAGCCCTGTGTTGATCCATAACTATTTAAAATGTCTAATAAAAGATAGTGCCCTGAGTGGAGAATCTTTGAAGATGGTGGCAGGGATGGCTTTAATTCGTGGCAAAAGGGGGATTTGGACAATATACAAAGTTAATTAGGTGAAATTAAAAAAAATAAAAAATAAAAAAAAAGACTAACGTTTCCACATGGTCATATTTGTTGACCAGGAAAAAGGTAAAATACCCACCGAGACAGTAAATGCTATCTCAAAAGGGAAAACAAAATATAAGACAAACCTTCCAAACTTTGCATTTATGAAAAAAGATAAAAGCCCAAATACAAGGCCACCCTATAGGGGGGAAAAACTAGTATATATTCCTTTAAATGCAAAATCTGGTAAATAGTATTTATTAACATAAAGAGGAAACATTGAATGCACTCTGTGTACTTAGCAAAGTAAAGGACTTATTCGTCTGGCTGTTGCTGAAGACGCTAGGCTGCTTGAAGCATTTCAGATTTGCGTCCTTAGACGTATGCTGCACGAATTAATGTGAAATCCCAGAAACACCTGGAAAATCACCTCACGTAACTCCTATACTCATTACAAAAAGCACCTACACGAATGACATTATTCTAATGACACAAGTATAACACCGTGCAAGCTGAATCTTTTGTATAAACATATTTGGTTATAGTTATTATATTTTTTGTTTCGGAACAAGGATTTATTCAATAAGACACATGTATCTGAGTGTCATTCATGTATGTGCTTTTTCTAATCATATAGGAGCAGTATAGGAGTTACTTGAGGTGATTTCACATTAATGAGTATTTAGTGATTTTACTAGTGCATACAGGCAGATACTGAGTAAGGTCACAAGTCTGAAACGGGTCTGGCAGTTTTGTTTTTTGTCAGGCGTACACAATAAAGGTCTCCGCCAACCGCCCAATGTGTCAGTCTTCTGTGTTGTTTAGCACATGGAGTACACTCAGTTTCCCGCTTATGTTGTGTATAGTTTTTTGCCTGGATCAACTTGCACCCCTATTTTTGCAACGGTACACAGAATTTGGAGATGGGAAGTCCAGTGTCCATGCACTCAATAGCTTTTTGCACAACTTGACCAGATGTTCTGAAAAGAAGTAAAAAAGTTGTTCTGGACAATGGCTGTTTTAACATTTCTGTGGTGTTTGTGTTTAGCTCTACATCTGAAGGATGCTTTGTAAGACTCCTATGCAATATATTTATGCACACACTGCAAGGGTGGTTATCATTTTGGGGACTTTTTGCTTTTTTGAGACACTAAAATGCTGCCTTTTTTTCCTCTCAGAATCCAGCCAAATGCTGGGAGCTAATTGACCACTCAGTAGAAGCTGTAAATCAGATATGCAAGTAAATTAAACATATTTCAAACACAAATAGCAACATTTTAAAAAATGCATTCATTTTCAGAATTATTTAAACTTTAATATACGTGAAAAAAAGATAGGTAATTTACAAGTCAGTAGTCCTTTAACCCGTAGAGTGAAACAAATTGCACGAGAGTTAAGTGGTTGGCAAACTGAACTCCATAAGCCAATCACGTAACTCACATGGCTGACCTTTTAAGATATACCGTATATTTAAAAAAATTAAAAAATTACATGCATCTGTGGGGATTAAAAATGACTCTGCTTGTGTGTAGTCTCCCTCTCTTATCTCTTAGGACAGGGCTTGACAAATTTAATTTGATTCTAGGAGCCAGCAAAAATTTTTAGGAGCCAGACAATCACGCAAACATACACGCAATTCATAAACACACACACCAACCCACTTCACATATACACCAAACACACACCAACCCACTTCACATATACACACACCAACCCACTTCACATATACACACACACACACACACTTCACATATACACACACACCACACTTCACATATACACACACACCACACTTCACATATACACACACACACACCACACTTCACATATACACACCCCCCCCACTTCACAAATACACCCCCCCCCCCACTTCACATATACACCCCCCCACTTCACATATACACCTCACATATACACCCCCCCACTTCACATATACACCTCACATATACACCCCCCCACTTCACATATACACCTCGCATATACACCCCCCCACTTCACATATACACCTCGCATATACACCCCCCCACTTCACATATACACCCCCCCTTCACATATACACCTCACACATACACACCTCACAAATACACACATCACACATATACACCTCACACATACAAAAGTTTATTTTTTTTCCCCCCTGTCTTAACTTGTGAGTGCTGGGTGTCGTCACTTGACAACCCAGCACTCTTACCCGAAATAGCAAGGAAGAACGGCTGAAGCACGAATGTTCCTTCCCTGCTGCCTTACCTCATTGCAGGGCTGGGGAACATTCGTGCTTAAGCCAATCTTCCTTGCTCTTTCGGATGAGTGTTGGGTTGTCAAGTGACGACACCCAGCACTCAGACACGCGTTGCGCGAGGGGGCGGAGCTTACTGTCTGTCCGCACAGACTTCTCCCCCTCGCGCTGCAAAAATCCACTAACACACGAACGGCAGCAGCAAGGGGGTCATGTAGGGAACGGCACCCGGGCGCCAGGCTTAATTTCCAGGTCGCCATGGCGACCTGGCGCCCGCGGTTTGTCGAGCCCTGTCTTAGGATATAATCACCAAGTGTTCATATCAGATGATAATCTCTGAAAGCACAGCAGCAAGTTGTTTGGGCACACCCCCCAAGTTATGTCACTGGCGACATCACTGGGGCGGAACCATTTCAGGTAGGGACCTGTAGACCATTATATCTGATCCTCATCACTGTGCCCAAATTATCTGATCAGTGTGTGATCAGATTATTGGGTTTTTATACATTGCTACAAGCAATTTGTCAAAAGAGAAATATAAAGTGATAATACACAGAACTTTTACAGTGCTCTGCACTTTATTAGCAAGCAAACGCTCTGGCAATATTTCTAACATATAAACAATTCCATATAAGCCTGGGATCTGGGATTATATAGAAAGGAGCTCCGGAGCTTTTGTCATTTGGGGGGGGGGGGGGGGGGGCACCCAAAACCAAAAGGAGTGTGAGTTGACATAGTGCTGCATTATTTTACTATGGGGGCTATTTGTGACCCAGTAATAGCGTCTATTTAGTTTTGACACATAGATTAACATTTGGCATTGTTAAATGTGTGTTTTCTAGTAAACACCAACATGACATACCATTGTGGGGGTTATTGTTGATGTTTTGGGGAGTGGGACTGCGAGCTGGATGTGGGACAAGCAGCACAGAGCAGCTGGCAGGGAGCAAGCAGCATATTCGCCCTTCCTACCTGGCTTCCTGTTGTTCACTGTGCAGCTTCAGTAAGGGGAGCCTCAGTGACCCTACCATACCCCATTGTAGGATCTAAATGGAGATAAAACCTTCTGCTGGCCTGTCCAGCAACTGTAATGATGCACCTCAGCCTAAAACTTTGCTTCCCAGCACTAAGTAAATAGAGCATCAGCATTTGTGAATTTGTGTGTGGATTCAGCACCTATTTTTAAGAATGAGTCTATCAGACTCTCTGTGTGACAGATTGTGTTAGTGTCAGTATATAAGTGTGTGCCTGTATGTGCGTCAACATGTGTGTGTAAACATGTGTATGTATTTGTGGGTGAGAATGTGTGTTTGTGAATGGTTTTGTAAAGGTGTATGTCATTTATATATGTTTATGGACTGTGACCCAAGCATTTACCTTTTTGACACAACTTTTGGCACTGGCTCCTAAGTTTAAATCAGATTTGTCAAGCTCTGACATAACAGCCACTGCACATATTTTATACATCCCAAAAACTCTGTGCGCCTGCAATGGTGACTCCGCCAGCCTCAGGTTGGCCGAAATTATTAGCGCAGTTGTAGGCGCACTTCAACATTTCCTTTTTTTTTTTTTAAAGGGAAGAATTAGCACCAGCTCCAGTCCAACCCAGACTTCGGAACCGGTACAGGTAGCACAAACTGACATTTGTCAGGAGTTAGCATTACACATCGATACACAGTTAGACTGCACCACTATTAAGCTCAATTCCCTATAGCACAGAGTGCAGGAGACAGGAACAAACACATCCTTTCCCACTGCAACACCTGTAGTTTATAATCACTATGGATGCAACACATCGGTTTTAAGGTAATTCTGCTGTTTTTGTCAACACTTACAGCAGGGATAAGCAATCTTTTTCTACTCGGGGGCTAGGAGCAAAGTCAGTAAGTTGATGGTGCGTCACAGTTATTGTACAAATGTAAACATATACACACACAAATATGTATACTAGTTGCATTTATACTAATATGAACTTTATTAAAAGGCAACTATTTTTGTAAGTAATAAAAGGGTTATTGAAAAAAAAAAAAAAAATGCATCTAAAGAACTTGACACAGCACCATACCAAGCCAGCGCACTTGGCATGCCGCAGCCCGTTTGTCCATAAAATATGCCCCAACATGGTAACTATTAAAATATGCCAAAGCCCAGTACCTATTAAAAAATGCCCCAGCCAGCTGATAAATATCTTTCTGTAAGTTGGGACTGTGGGCTGGATAATTTTGGCCGGCAGGCCGGTCAAGTCTGCAGACACCCAACTTACAGAAAAGGATATTTGTAATTTCATTCAAATTAGGCTGGCACAAAAATGTATAAGCCAGGCAACATTTACTACCTGCAAAGAACATGTAAAAGGGCATGCACAGCATCTACCAGGCACCCACAAAATAGACACAAAGTTCTTGTGCTGCCCATACAATCATTTAACTGTGTGAGCATGGTGGGAACAGTATCCCACAATTATATAAACAAAAGGCTACCATTACGTAAGTGGCACTAAAAGTTATTTGTAACTTTTGCTTCACCAACAAACGCAAAAGAGTTAAAAAATTCTGTGCCATTGTTCCGAAGCATACCAGAGTTGCATCTTGCGGTTTTACTCTGATCTCTGCCTCTCAGCTGAGGCAGCGCTCTTTTGATGTTGGTGCACCTTGACCATGTCAGCACAGGAGGTCTGTAGGGGCTAACAGCTAGTGCAGTGACAGACATTTGTTTTCACATACCACCAACAGAACGGACCTAGTTAATGTCTGTTGTCGACAGTCTCTCACTGCTGGTGCTTATGAAAACGGATGTGAAGACTGTCAGTGACAACTGAAGTCCTTATACTTCCAAGAGAAGCATCATAGTTACTGGCCAGAGGAAAAACTGGCATATACCTTAAAATCCATGAAAGTTTATCCTCAAACTACATTACAAACACATGTCAGTTTATCCTCAAACTACATTACAAACACATGTCAGTTTATCCTCAAACTACATTACAAACACAAGTAGAAAAAGGAAAACGTGGCTCCTTAAAGCAGAGATTTGAGCCCTATTTGGCCTATTGCGTACAGAAAATAATAATTAAAAAGAGGTTTTAAAAAAAAAAAAAAAAATGCATATTTGCCATTTGTCAGTTCACAGTTTTATCAATATGCCCAAGTTCATAACCACAAATTATATTATTTGACCTACAATGAACTGCATACAGAATTGATAAATTCGACAACATTTCTAAGCGTTACCTTGATATTTTTTAGAAGCAACTAGGAGGTCATTACAGAATAGCATAATACATAGCATTTTAAAGGAAGAGAGTATATTTAAAAGAAGAAAGACTACCACAACTAGAGGACATAGTCCTAAAATTAGAGGGGCAACGATTTAAAAGTAATATCAGGAAGCATTACTTTACTGAGAGGGTAGTGGATGTATGGAATAGCCTTCCAGCAGAAGTGGTAGAGGTAAACACAGTGAAGGATTTTAAGCATGCGTGGGATAGACACAAGGCTATCCTAGCTATAAGACCGGGAACGGGGGACTAATAAAAGTACTCAAAAAAATTGGGCAGACTAGATGGGCCGAATGGTTCTTATCTGCCGACACATTCTATGTTTCTATCTGTAACACTAGGACCAAAAGAGTTCATTGACCTCCAAGCATCAGGCACTCCGACTGCACTCACTCTAATTCCCTTTAAACAGAGATAACTTCGTTGTGCAGCTTCCTGTTTGATGTACACTGTAGGTCCATGGACAGCATTCAGGAGCCAGGCAGACTACCTAGCAGCCTAGAGGGATGATTGATTTATTTACAGCTTTGTTTAAAGCATTAGCTAACAGGGTCCAGCAAGAACGATTGGCTCATTGACATGAACACATATACAACACAAAAAGATGCATATTCACCTATTAATAATAAGTGCTTCAACCTGCTAATGAAATTAAACACCCATGATATGTATTAACAATAAGGGATGACAACAGAAAACATTACTAGACATTTTCCAGTTGGCCTACACAGCTCAAATCCACATAACCACACGGTGACCCGGATACCCAGAGGCTTTGGCTGCCCGGAAAGCGTTTCTTACCGTCTCATGGCCCCCCCTCTGCGGGGATAGAAAATTATAATCCGGTAATAAATTCGGGCGCAGGGTTTAGTTTTCCAGCTAAAAAAAAAAAAACACTTCTTCCTGACACAAGGCTGCGCCATTCAAACCGCCCCGCGGGGCATGCTGGGAAAGCAACCACCGCTGTCAATCACGCCCTGCCCTCACATCCATTCGATTGGCTGTCAGGAACAACAAAAGAAAAAGGTAGGGCGAGGCAGCCATTGGACACGCCCACTCGCATGGAATACAGTTACGTGTGCTTAGCGTACGTGACGTTATTTGTGTATTGATATAGCATCACGTGACTGCACGTCTGTTTTGCCTGGAACATTTGTGTACATTGTTTACTTCCTTTCTGGACATGTTGTTATACTGCCATGGGAAGAGTCTTACATGAATGGTGACTGATAGAAATAAACTGTCTGTACTCTAAATTATAGTGTATGTTTTGTACAAACACACTGATATAGACATTGATAGTGGGTGATATTTTCTTTAAATTGTAATGAAATAATTATATACCTTGGAGTTTGCAGACAGGATGTTAGCAGTCAAGGCCTAAAGGTTCCAATGACAATTGACCCTTAGGCCATACCTGCCAAGTGTCCCTATTCAGGAGGGATAATCCCTAATTTTCAGCCAAATTCCCCTGTCCTTTTTTGCTCCTCTATTGTTCCTATTTTCTGGAAGCTCAGAATTTTTGTGTGTTTAAGTGGATCACAGAACACCAGAGAGATAAAACTCACAATAAAGAGTGCTTAACCCCATTGTGCTGGTTGGCGCCTTGGACCTTGACGGCCAAAGCGACAAACCTGCGTCTTTGTGCTACTGGCCCTGATCAATTCGCAAGTTCGGGCACGCAGAGTTGCTGAAAAAAGTGACTTCATGTGACGATGGGGACCACGGTGCAAGTCCCATACATCGCTGGAAGCAGCAATGAGCTGGACGTTCTATGTCGTCCCAACAGCATAGAACATCCAACAGGCAGGAAGGGGTTAAACTGCAGTAAATGTGTTTTATAATAATTTATGTAAATACAATACTTTGTTCTTAGTCATCAAATTATATAAATAGTTATCAATAGGCCAGAAAGTCAATGAAAATGCCCCACAAAAATAAGTGTCCCTCTTTGTCCATTTGAAATGTTGGGAGGTATGCTAAGCCACTCTTCCATGCAGACCTTCTACTGCTGGCCTTTGACCCCCTTCCATACCAGTTATGCGTGAGTATATCACAGAGTTCCACACCAATAAAGCTAACAATTATGTGTGAGTATTTCACAGAGCTCCACAGCAGTAACATTAACAGTTATGTGTGAGTATATCACAGGTCTCAACAGCAATAAAACTAACAGTTATGTGTAAGTATATCACAGACCTCCACAAAAATAAAATGTACATTAATTTGTGGGGTGTGCAAGTCAGTGGTGACTCTAGGAATACCGTATTTGCTTGAATATAAGACGACCCTGATTATAAGACGACCCCTCAAACTCTGGATATTCCTTTAGGAAAACACTCAAAGCCTGAATATAAGACTACCCTATAGGAAACAAGCTTAACTTGTAGATATTCACATGTAAATTGATTTTTCATATTTAAAAAAATTTATGATAGAAAAAAATGTGTTTCTTGTTTTTATTTTATTTTATTTGCCAATCTTCCCCCCAGACGTAACCAATGCATTTCCCACAGAGCCATCTGTCCACCAGACTTAGCCAATGCTGCCCCTACCCCCTCCCTCCCCCAGACTTGCCAGTGCTGCCTCTTCCCCCTCCCTCCCCCAGACTTGCCAATGCTGCCTCTGCCCCCCTCTCTCCCCCAGACTTGCCTATGCTACCTCTTCCTCCCTACCTCCCCCCAGACTTGCCCATGCTGCCTCTGCCCCCCCCTCCCTCCCCCCAGACTTGCCCATGCTGCCTCTGCCCCCCTCCCTCCCCCCCAGACTTACCCAATTTCCCTGGTGCCTAGTGAGGGCAGCCGGTCCTCCGCTGCTGCCCGACACTTCCGTTTTCTATGACGGACCATCTATGACGGACCACGTATCGTGCAGACATCCACCGGCTGCTCCAATATCCCTGGTGGCTAGTGGGAGCAGCCGGTGGATGTCTGCATTATACGCGCAGACATCCTCTGCTGCTGCCCGGCACTTCCGCCGGGACTTCTATGACGGAAGCCAGAAGGTCACCTGACCTCTTGGCTTCCGTTATAGAAGTCCCAACGGACGTGCCAGGCAGCAGAGGAGGATGTCTGTGCGCATTACGCAGACATCCACCGGTGTTGCGAGGGGGATCCAGGTCCGGACTGCGGGGGGTCCCAGATCCTAGTCTTATAGTCAGACCTCGATCTGAGGTCAGACTATAAAACGACCTTGAATATAAGACAAGGGGTCTTAGCATTTGTACGGTAATATATATGTCGGGGGGGGGGGGGGGGGGTGCACATAAGATACTATAGTCAAAATTGGGGTGGGAGGGGCACTAATACCTTTGCTTCTTTATGCTGGTATATGCAGTAGTATCTGCCATAGTTTTGTAGAGGGGATTAGCCATATTAATCCAGTAGACAAGATGCTAAAATCCCAGATTATTGAAAGGTATTAAAAATCTTTTGTACGATAACATTAAGACTAAAAAGATATATTTAATGGGGGGGTTTCTTCTCTCCTTTTGGTAATGGTCTGGGGTTAAGGTGAATTAGTATTAGACTACAAAATGGAAGCCTTATATATTAATATGTAAATGGCACTAAAATGTAATTGGGTGATAGAATATAGGACTATAAATATTTTAATATTATACTTGAAATAGTATATATTTTCCCCTCCCTCTATGAGAGTTATTGTATTTTAATATTTTAAACAAATTGCTAGGTCTCCAAAAGATCTGGGGCTAAAGTCAATGGCAGACTTAACAGAAGGGGAGTAAATAATCTCACATGTTGGGGCTGGTATGTAAAAGATATACAGTGGTACCTCGGTTTTCGAACATCTCCGTTGACAAACAATTCAGTTTACGAACTCCGTAAACCCAGAAGTAAATGCTTAGTTTTTCGAACACGCCTCGGAAGTCGAATGTGCCACGCAGCTTCTGCAAGATCTTGAGGCCTAGCTGTCGGCTGTTGAGTCCTGAGCACCCACACAACACGGAGGTGATATTTGGCCTTATTTGGTGACTTTTTGCAAATCAATCCGTGCTCATCTCATCTCAAGATCCCTCTTGCAACCTGTTTGTTTTTGTGACTGTGTGGAGCCCAGTACATTAATCTATGTTCATCTAATCCACGTAGCCCTCTTGCAACCAATTTGTTTTTGTGACTGTGTGCATAAATCTGTGCTCATCTCAGGAGCTCTCTGCCAATCACCCCTTAGCCAAGAGAATCATTAACAGAACAACAATAGAGGTAAAGAATATATTATTTCCAAACATGAAAGTGGTGTCTGTGCATGTTATCTGGCAACGCAGCTTGGTATTTCCAAATCTACAATTTGTACCATCTTAAAAAATAAAGTAGCCATTAATGAGCCTGTGTTGCAAAGGGTGTAAAAACACCTACAAGACAAAAAACACAGACAATTGAAGAAGTGTAAAAATTGCTTTTCAATTGGATAAATGAAAAACAGTTGGCTGGTGACAGTATTTCTGAGAGCATCATTTTTGAAAAAGCTTTACATTTGCATGCTGACCTCATCAATAACGCAGTATTTACCACGAGGCATCCTAGTCAGATGCCTAGGGCGACAAATTCATTAGAGGCTGCAAAATAAGTGCTCCCCCCCCCCCACCCCCGCCTACAAGCTCTGGAACAGCGCATCTCCTCCTCAGAGGGCTAT
This sequence comes from Pelodytes ibericus, assembly GCA_036172795.1. Classification (NCBI taxonomy): domain Eukaryota; kingdom Metazoa; phylum Chordata; class Amphibia; order Anura; family Pelodytidae; genus Pelodytes; species Pelodytes ibericus. The sequence continues at coordinate 32,385,735 of CM069868.1, read as the reverse complement.
TGAGCCTGATTGCGAGGGCTGCCCGTGCCATTTTTCTTTTAGGGGACGGACCATCGATGATGACGGGGGAAGTGCTGACAGGTCACTTGACCCAGCGCTTTGACGTCAGGCACACACCGGGTTATGTGACCTATCTGCACTCGCTGCGCGGGTAGCCGAACAGGCAGCATGGCAGGACACCATGCTGCCTGCCACTAGCCGTCAGGGACCAGGGTAAGCCATGGGGTGCCCGGGGGAGGTGGCATGTAATGGAGGCATGTAATGGGGGTGATGGAGGGATGTAATGGGGGTGATGGAGGGATATAATGGGGTGAGGGAGGGATGTAATGGAGGTGATGGAGGCATGTAATGGGGGTGATGGAGGACTCTAATGGGGGTGACGAAGGCATGTAATGGGTGTGATGGAGGGATGTAATGGGGTGAGGGGGGGATATAATGGGGGTGATGGAGGCATGTAATGGGGGTGATGATTGCATTTAACCCCTTCCCGACGTTAGGACGTACTATGCCGTCCTACTGTGCCTTAAAGTCGTTAGGACGGCATAGAACGTCCTGTATTAAACAGTTCATCGCAGCTCCCCGCGATGAGCTGTTTTCGGATCCCGCTGCAGCCACTTTCAGCGGGATACCACATGTCATCTGAGGCCACTTTGAGTGGCCTCAGTCTGAAAGGGGAAATGTAGCCGGTGCTCAAAGCGAGCACCGGCTACATTTCTCCAAATCGCGCCCTGCCCGAACTTCCGCGTTCGGGCACGCCTCCGTGACGTCACACGTGACATCCGGAGGTCTTGCGTTTTTTTTGCAGGGACCCACAGGGTTTGTTAAGACCCTGATCGGGTATCTGTGAGAGTGTTCCTGGCTACCGATCACCTTGTGACCTGTAACTAGGTCCCCCCTGCTGATCTCATGCAAAAACGAGGGTCTCTCTCTGCACATGTGAGACACAGCAGACAGTAAACCCACGTGTATCTATTAAGATACACGTCGGTTTTACTTGAATGTCCCCGGACATGTTTTGTTTAACCCTTGCTTCCTTCAAGGAAGCAAGGGTTAAACAATGTTTAATGTTCCTTTAAAGGGACAGTCTAGTCCCAAATTCACTTTGGTGCATGTTGAAGATTACTGCTTGTATAGTGCACAGGCTTTTTTTCCAGTGTGATTTGATATGTGATTATATGACTTTTACTCAGATAGTGTGGGCAGTCCTGGCTTCTTGTATTGTAAAGTACGTTGAAAGCACAAATGCATTAACATTTGGGAGATGCATTTTGGGCACCAGACAGTCCCGTTAAAAAGAAAGAAGACAAGTATCCTTGTAAGAATGAGATTTGGACCATCGTCGTGGAAAGCATAAAAAAGAAAAAAAGTCAGTAGAAACAGCAAATCTTGTGAAGTTGTGAAAATGGAAGTACAGTTTACTTTATTAATCGTACATCACATTACCATAATTCCTGAGAAAAGGACCTTACTCAGAAGGAATACAGTTAATTTATAGAACTGTACGACGCCCAGAGCGAGCCAGGCATCTACCACATTAATTAGCATCAGTGAAGCCAAAGTTAGTTGAATACAAATAAAAATGTGACACGTTAGACACCTTTGACCTGTGCTCATTAAATGGGCCACTCCAGCGAAAAGACAAAACATTATACACTTTATGGAGCATGTTGCATTACTCAGCACAGGTTTGTTTTACGGGTATACTAATGATCCACTCTGAGACTCTTAGAGGTACAATTATCATAAAAATAAAATGCAGCACATACTTTCATTTTTAGGAACTGGTCTACTCTAGATTAGATGAATCCCTCCAGTCCGATGAGGTGATGCATACTACCAGCCCAGTGCTGCTTTAAGTCTGGATCTGAGAGGTTTTGCTTCTGCTTGGCTACTAAAGCGTGAGGGAGGCCACGTGATGTTACCTTCACCATGCCGACTGACGCAAAAGTGTTATACATTTCTTTATGAAAGTTTAATAAATCATCAATCACAAATGATAACAAGAAAATTCAGGAAGCTTTTTGAATTTAATATTTTCTGTTTAATAAAAACATTGTTGTCTTTACAACCACTGTCTGGTGCTCAAAATGCTTCTTCCACATGTTAATGCACATTAAAGTACATTAAATGTACTTGCACATTGCACATTTTACATTTTGCATTGCATAAAATATGAAAATCTTACGCATAGATGAAATTGGGAAATAACAGCAGTTTGCAAGAAACCAGGACTGCCCACACTACCTCAAAAGTAAACTTCCTCAATTTGTTTTCTTTTTTCTTGCAGGAATCAATAAGAATAATGCCATTCAAATGCATGGAATATCCTGTTTCTCTAGTGATGTCATCAGACAATGTGTTGTACTGTTAAGAGATCCCACTTGTACAAGGGCAAAGTCATTTAGGTTCCACATAATGCGTTCTATCGCACCAGCAGAGCAGCAGAGGAAGGGACTAAATGAACCAAAACTTATACATGCTATGTGCCTACACAATCAGTGTGGCAGTACCTGTTTGATAGGTTGCAGGGAGAGGGCTTGAGTAGAATATTAAAAATGTGATTTATGTAGAATGCCTGCATCAAATCACTGTGGAAAAAAGCCTGTGCACTATACAAGCAGCAATATTCCACTTGCACCAAAGTGAGTTTCGGGACTAGACTGTCCCTCTAATGCTAAATTATATGTTCACACATATTAGGTTTTCAGCTTTTACAATACTTACCTTCACAAAATAACAAATAATCCCTTGAAAAGAGGGAAAAGAATAGGACTGCAGCTAGACACAAAAAGGGGGTTCCAAGCACCCTAAAAGGAACTCTAAAAATCTAATCTAAAAATTAACACAATACATTGTCTTAGCAAAATTTCAAGCAAATGCATAACATAAAAGAAATAATTGATGTATTTGTGGCATCTCCTGGTTATGACATATGCAAATTACACATTTTGCATTGAAAGTAGTTCATTTGCATATCAATCCAAGGTGATGTCATAAACAGACCTGTTTAAAACATATTTTTTCTCTTATTTTATGCCTTTGCTTGCAATTCTGATCATATAATTTGTGTTCTCTGTATTCACAGTGTGATCAATGTTTAAGTGGCAGAGTCCCTTTATGGTAAACTTGATAGAAGCGACTTGATCAGTGAAAGGAAAAATAGTAGAGGGAGATACCAAGAACGGTTCCAATTATGCTTGTATTACATATGAGAAAACCACTTGGCGATACAGGACCTCAGTGCCTGCAGTTGGTGCATAGTACGTCCTGTGTTAAAACAAGCAGTGGAAGTGATCAATGCTCCTCCGTTCAGACAGTGTTGCTGAAATGCATCCAGCAGCACAAAAATGTGCTGTCTTATTGACCCAAGATAGCCCCTCGGAGTTGGTGATCCCTTCCATTGCTCTGTTGGTGTTGCTTGGCTGCCTCTAGAGAGGGGGGGGGGGGGGGGGGGGGGGAGAGACAACGTTGAGGGGAGGGAGGTAGAGAGTCTGGGGGTGGGGGCAGCATTGGCACATAAAAGGAAATAAAAACAAGAAATGCATTTTTTTTATATCATAATTTTTATTAAATATGAAAAAGCAATTTACATGTGAATTTATACAAGTTAAACTTTTTTCCTGTAGGGTAATTTTATATTCAGGCTTTTAGTTTTTTTCCTAAAGAAATATCAAAAGTTTGGTGGGTTTCGTCTTATAATCAGGGTCGTCTTATATTCGAGCAAATACTGTAAACATACTACAAATGAACTGATTTTCAATGGGAAATGTGTAATTTGCATACCATGCCACAGGTGATGTCATAAGCAGGAGTCTCCACAGACATATTTAACCCCTTCGCGACAATGGACTTGTCAGGCACATCGTGGGAGAAACTCTCTTAACGACAAAGGACGTGCCTGAAACAAGCATTGAAAGTGATTTTTTTTTGCTTTCAGTGCTTTTTTCGGTATTGCCACAATGCCTCCGCATGGAAGCATTGTGCAATACAAAAAAAAAACAGCCACTAACATTTTGATCGCTCTGGAGAGCAACTTAAATGCCGGTTTTAAAGGCAGACTGCCTTTAAAATGGGTGGCAGTGAAAATATCACTGAAAGTGACTTTTTTGTCACTTTCAGTGCTCTGGGGGATTGCTACAATGCCTCCTATAGTGAGGCATTGTGCAATACTGCAAGCAATGCCGGTTTTAAAGATGCAGTGGCTTTAAAACCGTTGGCGGTGTAAAAGAATAGGAACCTAATTTAATCACTTCCTATTGCTCTGTGAGTGCTACTGACATGCCTCGCAAGTCGAGGCAGTCAGAAAAACAAAACAAAAAATGAAAATTTAGCCCCAGATCTTTGGCCTCAGAAAGCATGGCTGAAATGGTTTTGAAATTGCACTGCTTATAAGTATTTCCCTATAACCTGAATAAAAAAAGCATAAAAACATAAAAAAATGGTGTATTTCTAAACTCAGGACAAATATTAGAATCTATTTAGCAGGGTTTTTTTTCCCGCTTTTGTAAATGAGTATAAGATTTTTCAAATAAAAGTCAGAAAAGGTTTTTTGTTAATTTTTTCACCATATTTTTTTTACATAACATTATGTGATATGATCAGAATAAGGGCATCAAATGAAAGCCCTACCTTTGCCAAAAAAAAAAACAACAATATAAAATTTGTGTTGGTACACTAAATAGGAGGGAACAAAATTACAGTTAAACACAAACACCTCAGAAATGTTAAAACAGCCACTTTAGCCACAAAGGCAAGGCTAAAAAGTCTATGGGGTTAAAACATATTTTTCTCCTAATTTAGGCATCTGCTTGCCGTTTTGCTCACACACTGTACAGATAATTTTAAATCATTTTTTATGCTCTATATTCACAGTATAAACAACATTCAGGTCATACAGTCCCTTTAAACAGCAGAGAAAATGTTTGACTTATAGTGGGCCTAAAAGATACAGGAATGCATCCATTTTATGTCTTTAGAATGATCATGTAAGATGTCACAAGTATAGAATGTCATTTATTTTTTCACGTTTTGCAATATTTAACTTTACAACCTGACTTTTAGAGATTTATGTAATGGCTCTGTCACCCTGCAGTGATGTAATGTCCAATTATCGTGTGTCTCCTCCATCTAGTAAAGCAAACTGAATCAGTCTGTCCCTTTTCTTCTATGAGACGATATGCCTGGAAGACAGGTTTAACCAGCACTTGCCCAAACTAGCATCCGGTCACATGCTGCATCCTGCTTTCCACATCCTTACACACAGAATTTATTTCTGGAAAAGAAACATTTCTATAGCATTATGGTTCACTGTCCATGGACCTTGTATTATTATATTTTGTAAGGAAGAAATAATAGTTCTCAAATAAAGATATATGTATAGCAAGATTTTCAAACATCCAGCAATAGTGCTGAGCGAACCCGAACCGAACACGGACATTCCACTGTATGTTCGTGTTGGAGTTCGGGGTTCGGCGATTACATTGTATGTAATGCTATTGGCTTTCTAGAAACCGAAATAGAGTCCCCATTCATAAGAATTTCTTATGAATGGGGACTCTATTTCGGTTCATAGAAAGCCAATTGCATTACATGTATTCCATAAACCGAAAGTCTATAAACCGAAAGACATTCTGTTTATAGACTTTCGGTTTATGGAATACATGTAATGCTATTGCTATTCTATTAACCGAAAGTCTATAAACCGAATGTCTTTCGGTTTATAGACTTTCGGTTTATGGACTACATGGAATGCTATTGCTATTCTATAAACCGAAATAGAGTCCCCATTCATAAGAATTTCTTATTAATGGGGACTCTATTTCGGTTTATAGAAAGCCAATAGCATTACATGTATTCCATAAACTGAAAGTCTATAAACCGAAAGACATTCTGTTTATAGACTTTCGGTTTATGGAATACATGTAATGCTATTGCTATTCTATAAACTGAAATAGAGTCCCCATTCATAAGAATAGGTCAATTGACCTATTCGTATGAATGGGGACACTCATCCACATTTTACTTCATTTTACAGCCCTCTAGCCCTTTCCAGGACTTTTTCAGAGGCATTTTAGTGGCCAAAAGTTCGTGTCCCCATTGACTTCAATGGGGTTCGGGTTCGGGGTCAAGTTCGAGCACTGACCTGGACATTTTTTCGAAGTTCGGCCGAACCTGTCGAACCCGAACATCCAGGTGTCCGCTCAACTCTATCCAGCAGTCTAAATAGTGACCTTGACACAAACTACAAACTGTGTTTATTTTCTTTATGGCAGACCATTTCTCCCTGTTATTTATATATGTGTATTGATTGTAGAGTAATTCCTTCCCATTGAAAATGGTTCATTTTTGAGAAAGGTCTCCTTTTAAAATTTAGATTCAAATTAAATAATTATAATATTGTAGTCTTTTATTAAAATTGGCATATCTATGCCCAAAACATCTAAAGAATGTAAACTAATAATATGACTTAAGGTGGTTTGTTGAACCATTATCAAGCCTTAACCTAATTTGGTCCTTTACATGAGCCATTAGTTTGCTGTGTACATCTCATTCTACTTACACCAAGCAAACATGTATATTCACTCTATAGTATGTACTGTGTAGCATGTTTTTCACATACAGTTTTGTTGGTAATTTGGTACTGAGGTGTACAGCACATAATGATACCATTAACTCACAAATGGTTACATCATTGTTTTACTCATAATGTATAGCAACTGTTGACAGACTGTTTAGAATACCGATTATTACATGTGGCTGGAGTAGTATAACATTATTATTAACGGATCCCATTAAAAATTGTTCTATAAGGAAAGATACAATGTATTTAAGACTCCGGTGCTCCTATTTTCGATAATTTTAATATCAAATGTGGACACATAAAAGAAAAACAATTTTTACTGTACTGCATAAATTTCTCAGACACCAGTTTAAAATAAATAATTAGGATTTATGAAATATTTAGCAGAGTCTCTTGTACATATAATAATATAATCTATATATAGGACATCTACATTGATTCATAAGGACACATGATAAGGACATGTTTCTGTATTAAACATCAGGGGGTGACAGGTGAGGCATACGTCACATGACCAGTTAAAAAAATAATAATTTGAATACTTTTTTTTAGTCCCTGGCCAATTCTTATATCTAGGATAGCCTTATACCTATCCCATGCATGCTTAAACTCCTTCACTGAATTAACCTTTACCACTTCTGCTGCAAGACTGTTCCATGCATCCACTACCCACTCAGTATAGTAATACTTTCATTAGTCCCTGGCCTTATCTTATATCTAGGATAGCCTTATACCTATCCCATGCATGCTTAAACTCCTTCACTGAATTAACCTTTACCACTTCTGCTGGAAGACTGTTCCATGCATCCACTACCCGCTCAGTAAAGTAATCCTTTCATTAGTCCCTGGCCTTATCTTATATCTAGGATAGCCTTATACCTATCCCATGCATGCTTTAACTCCTTCACCATATTAACTGCTGACAGCTCTACTGGAAGGATGCTCCATTCATCCACCACCCTCTCTGTGGTAGAGGTAAACACAGTCAAGGATTTTAAGCATGCGTGGGATAGGCACAAGGCTATCCTAGCTATAAGACCGGGAACAGGGGACTAATAAAAGTACTCAAAAAAAAATTGTGCAGACTAGATGGACCGAATGGTTCTTATCTGCCGACACATTCTATGTTTCTATGTTTCTATTAGTAGACACCAAATGAAGGTGTGGTATGTGGTGTTGGATATTAACCATGACAAAAATGCAAGATAAATTCTTACTAATCATTTAATATCATATGGTGTGCTCCTTTCTGTGGCACCCAGTTTGTAAGAACAATGAAGAGTAGTCATCATATTCCCTGATTGTACATACATTATCATCGCTCCAGTTTTGACTACTCATTTTTATTAGTCAGTAATAGAAGTTCTTTGAACTTTGTGTATGTGTATCTCTTTTATGTAGTAAAAACCTTTCCATCCATAATTCAATGAAACTTACATCAACACTGTGCTCTCTTGAGTATATAAGACATATTTCTTGCACATTTATTTACTATTTCTCTAGCATCAAACACAGAATGTTTGTTTTTATGGTTAAAAAAACCCTCTAACAAAGAGCTGCCAGTATTAAAAAGAAATAGTAAAGATTAGAATCAGGAGCAATTTGACACTGTAAGGGTGTTGCCTCTTTTCACCTCCTACATTGTGCTTGTTTCAACAAGAGTATAAAGATCCACTAACTTACCGTATTTTTCCGTGTATAAGACGCCCCCATGTATAAGACACCCAGGGGAGGGCTGGCAGCCTTAGGCCTGGGGGGCAAATCCAGTCAAGTGGCCCATTGCACCATCGAATCGCCTCCCCATCCACGGCCATCTTTTCCTTGTTTTATAACGAATATTGCCAGGATTTTCCCCCACAATATGCCAGGATTTGCCATTTAATATGCTAGAATTTTCCCTTACAAAATGCCAGGATTATGCCCCTCAGTATGCCAGGATTATGCCCCTCAATATGCCAGGATTATGCCCCTCAATATGCCAGGATTTAGACACCCAATATGCCAGGATTTTCCCCTCAATATGCCAAGATGATGCCCCCTCAATTTGCCAGGATTATGCCCCTCAATATGCCAGGATTATGCCCCTCAATATGCCAGGATTTAGACACCCAATATCCCAAAATTTGGGCACCCCACCCTACCCACGTTGCACACCTACGACATGACCCATAACCCACGTTGCACACCAGGACATGCCCCATCACCACATTTACATGCCTCCATCACCCCATTACATACACATTTCCAATATTATTTGCCATTAATATTCCCCAGCCAATTTGTCCCATAATATGCCAGTGTTATTCTGCAATTTAATATGACTCAGTAAATTTGCCCAATAATATTCCAAGGTTATCTGCCATTTAATATGCCCCTGCTAATTTGCCCAATATGCCAGTGTTAATTGCCATTTAATATTCCCTAGCCATTTTGCCCAATAATATGCCAGTCTTATTCTGCCATTTAATATTCCCCAGACGATTTGTCTAATAATATGCCAGTGTTATTCTGCCATTTAATATGCCCCAGTAAATGTGCCCAATAATATTCCAGTGTTATTAGCCATGTAATATTCCCCAGCCAATTTGCCCAATAATATGCCAGTGTTATTTGCCATGTAAGATTCCCCAGCCAATTTGCCCAATAATATGCCAGTGTTATTAGCCATGTAATATTCCCCAGCCAATTTGCCCAATAATATGCCAGTCTTATTTGCCATGTAATATTCCCCAGCCAATTTGCCCAATAATATGCCAGTCTTATTTGCCATGTAATATTCCCCAGCCAATTTGCCCAATAATATGCCAGTCTTATTTGCCATGTAATATTCCCCAGCCAATTTGCCCAATAATATGCCAGTGTTATTTGCCATGTAATATTCCCCAGCCAATTTGCCCAATAATATGCCAGTCTTATTTGCCATGTAATATTCCCCAGCCAATTTGCCCAATAATATACCAGTGTTATTAGCCATGTAATATTCCCCAGCCAATTTGCCCAATAATATGCCAGTGTTATTTGCCATGTAATATTCCCCAGCCAATTTGCCCAATAATATGCCAGTGTTATTAGCCATCTAATATGCCCCAGCCAATTTGCCCAATAATATGCCAGTCTTATTTGCCATGTAATATTCCCCAGCCAAGAAATGCTAAAGGGGGAGAGAGGAAAGACTACAGGGGGGGGGGGGGGGGGGGGGGGAAATACTACAGGGGGAGAGTGGAAAGATTAAAGGGGGAGGGTGAAAAAAAAATAATACAGGGGGAGAGAGAGGAAAGACTACATGGGGGAGGGTGAAGAAATACTACAGGGGGATAGAGAGAGAGAGAGAGAGAGAGAGAGAGAGAGAGAGAGAGAGACTACAGAGGAGAGAGAAGAGAGACTACAGAGGTGGTAGGGGACAGAGAAAGAATAAAGACTACATGGGGATAGAGAGAAAGAGAGACTACACAGGGAAGAGAGAAGAAATGCTACGGGGGGGGGGGGGGGGGGGGAGACTAGTGCCTTAATTAAAAAAAAAAAAAAACGAATATTTTGCACTCTTGTCCATAGTACTCTGGTTTAAAGGTACATATTTTTTAAGTCAAATGTATAAAGTAGTTTCCCTTTATAGTGAAATATGCTGAATCATTAGTTATTACATTTTATCCTTAAGACTATTAATCAATCAATTAAAAATGACTTTCATTAGATGCTTGTGTAAACTATGACATTAGTTTTTTTCCAACTATGTACACAAAGCTACTGTCATCTTTTTTACATGGAAACCCCATGCTGTAATTGTTAGTAGGGTTGCCACCTTTTCTTCAGTACCGACCTTGGTACTGTCTCCATAGCCTTAACATTGGTCTGATGCCATTTTTTTTACTGGCCTGCAGGTAAAATACTGGCCAGGTGGCAACCCCAATTGTTAGACAGTTGTACATAATATTGAATTGTAAGTATTTATGTATAATGTTATTTCTATCTGTGTGTATCATGGGTTGTAAAAGCAACATAAGTAACTTTGCATGCCAATATACAGTAAAGATGTGGTTATTTAGCTTTAATATTAAAATTTGGATCTTAGTCCCTTGTGTAACTAAGCTATTTTTTCTAAAAAAAAACATCCAGAACCCTTTTAAATGCATCTATTGTATTTGATAACACCACCTCTCTTGGCAGTGAGTTTCATAACTTTATTGTCCTTATCGTAAATAATATTTTCCTTTGTTGTCTATGTAGTGCCACATGATTTCAAAACGGATCCTTTTGGGATTAAAAGATAAGCAAGAAAATGGATTGTAACAAGACACCATAACCCCATCCAAGGGTTCATTGACTGTCAAAACTATTTTTTATATTTTTATTGTGTTTTATCATTTATATATTCACTTATTGTGAAATTTATATTTGAAGTGTCATTAGATACATTTTTTTTTTATTTTAACATATTTTTTCAGTCCTGTTATATTTCCAAATTCTTTCACAGTGAATCTACCAACCTCCCAATTACATATGTATCAGATTTATCTAAACACAAATAATTTCTCACAAATCAGGAACAGGTAAATATTTTTTTTCTACTGCTTATTTATTTTAATATGCTTTTGTTTTATTTGCAAAAGTACCAGTGCAGATGAACACATCCTCTTGTGCAGTAACAGCTTTGTTCGGAAGTTGGCAACTACATCCCTGTTTTTTTTCTTTATACAGCAAGGATTGCTTTGCTGAATCAGTTGTGTGAGGTCATTGGCGAAATCACTGACATACTAAACATGTGTCAGGATACATCCCATGATCAGGTTACATCCCGCATTCAGGCCATCTTGTGTCCGTTTTTTTATTCAGTTTCTCTGGTTCCCTTTCTGTTTTTTGCTATTCTGTTCTGTTAGTTATCCTTGTGTATTTCTTCTTCACAGTACTAGCCACAGAAGTGGCACCTTCCTAGTTCTGGCCACAGAAGTGACACCTTCCTAGTTAAGGCCACAGAAGTGGCATTTCCTAGTTCCCCCCACATAAGTGGCATTTCCTAGTTCCCCCCACATAAGTGGCATTTCCTAGTTTCCGCCACAGAAGTGACATTTACGAGTTCTCGACACAGAAGTGGCATTTACGAGTTCTCGACACAGAAGTGGCATTTACGAGTTCTCGACACAGAAGTGGCATTTAGTAATTCTGGCTCTACGGATAGAGGTGGCATTTCCAAAGTTCCTGTGGCTCCTACCTAGCCTGGCCCCAGAGTTGCACCTGCCTAGCCTGGCCTCAGAGAGGCTATAGCCAAAGTGGTGTCTGCCTAGATTGGCCATAGGGATACACCACATTACAAACAGATACAAACTAATTTAATTTATAATGTCTTGCCTATATTTTACATTAACTCTTAAAAGAGAACTCACAGACAAATATATTCAATCTGTTTTTATTAAACTCTATCAAAAACTATAAAAAATAAATACAAATGCAATACATTCCTACAGCACAACAGTTTTAGTAAAGAAAGTGATCTTCACATCCTTTTTATTCATTTGGTACATGTATTAGATCATCAAATTGAAAGACTGAGTACAATCTTATTCCTCCGATGATGGAATAACTGGTGTGTAATCAGTCTAAGTATGAGATGAACCCGGCAGACACCTTGTTTGGGTATAAATGTCTGAATATATCTGTTTTTACTTTTTGATACAATAGCTTGTTAGAGTTTTCAGGTGCTATGGTTGAAGACATATATTCATAGAAAATACTGGTTCTGTAGCAGCTTATGGTGCAATGCTAGAGAGGAGACATGGGTCAAGATCAAAGTGTTACATTGGAGTCAGGGATATTGCAGTTCTGTGATGATCTTGAGCAGTAATTGTATTGATAAGAGGAGATTACTTTGTGCTGGTCTTCATTTCAGTGAAGAGATTATAGCAGGTCTTTATATATCTTGTACTTTATAGATATATTGGAGCTATAAGGGGGTCTTCCACAGGAGAGTTGCCCTCTTTATATATAGCAGAAATGTTGGATGAATCTTGCAGTTCAGTGTACAGGACAGCACTCAAACTCCACGTTGATCTGTCCATAGATATATGATAGAGAGTTAGATGCTGTAACTGGCATTAAAAGTACAGGGCAGTGGTGTTGGGTGGTAATTCGTCTTCTAACCCAATATACAAAACAGGGTTGACAATGATTTGCTCTTGTGAGGTATACAACAGATCTGCTTCCTGATGATCAGCCTTAATGTCCCATGTGCAGGATAGAGATATATCATGAGCAGCAACATGGTAATTTAAAAACAAAGCATAAGAAAGAAGAGCAAATGTCTGTATTTGGATTGAAAATTGGCTAAAAGATAGAATAAAAAGAGTTGCTGTAAATGGAAAATCATCAAACTGGATCAAGGTATTAAATGGAGTACCTCAGAGGTCTGTTTTAGGTCCTCTTCTTTTTACTTTGTTTATTAATGATCTCCCATGTTGTTTTGAGAGCCATGTCTCAGTGTTTGCTGGTTACACCAAATTAGGTAGGATAATACAGTCTAACCTTGATGTTTGCTGTTTACAGGAAGATTTAGTCAAAGTGGATGACTGGGCAAGCAAGTGGGAAATTCGGTTAAATATAGAGAAAGGAAGCTTTATGAATTATAAGAAAAACAATAACAAAGCAACATATACTTTAAATGGTATCTCCGAAAAACTGCTAATGAAAAGGATTTAGGAATAATTGTAGACAGCAGACTTGGCAACAGTGCTCAATGCCAGTCAGCAGCTGCAAGGGCCAATAAGATTCACAGAGAAGGAAATCTTATTACCTCTTTACAATTCTGCATATCAGTCTTTAAATGGATATTATGGTACTTGAAAACGTGGAAAGGAGGGCTACAAAACAAATAAGCAGATTGGAAGATCTAAGTTATGAAGAAAGCCTAAAAAAGTTGCATTTAGAGTTGCTAGAAAAACACGTCTTAGAGATGATATGATAACATTATATAAATATGTGCAGGGTCAATAAAAAAATCTCTCCAATGACCTGTTCATTAACAGAAATGTACAAAGAACAAGAGCTCATCCTGTGAAACTGGAAGAGCAAAGATTTCATATACAACAAAGGAAGGGTGTCGGGCTCGTGAAGGGAGCTATTTAGCAAGGTGGATAACTGGAGGGCCCCAAGGATAAAGGAACACACAGCTCAGAGTCTGAGTAGGTAGAGTAAGGGTAAACCTGTATAAAAATCCAGAGTCAGGGCAGGCAGTGTAAGACAAAACGGTATAACAGTCCAGAGTCGAGGCAGGCAATGTAAAGGCAAAACAGTATAACAATCCAGAGTTGGGCAGGCAGTGTAAAGGCAAAACCATATAACAATTCAGAGTCGGGTTATTGTACAAGCAGGGAACCTGTAGACAACGGCTGGGTCAATATCCAGAGAAATCAGTATACATAATTTGGATATCCACAAGTGGGTAACAAGGACTGAGCAGAACAGAGCGATGAACAGCTTGACAACCAAGCATTGATTGAAAGCATTTCTGGGGGCTGGAGGATCAAAACCCCTTCCACCAGTTTAAAGTGAAACCTCACCTCCTCCTGCTTGCCAGTACTCTGTTAGGAAGGTTTCCAGCCTTCTCCCCCACCTCTCCCCCATCCACCAATGAGAGTGCGGTAGTCAGCGCTAAGCCATGCCCCCTCGATTGACGAAAAATGGAGGCACCCGCGTTTAGCGGTGCCTGTGCAACGTGTCATGAAGCACTAACCTGGTGGTCAGAGGAGGACTGGGGAGCTGCAGGAGCAGGTAAGGCTGGCGGCAGAGCGGGTCTCAGACCCTGGCAAAGGGATTCTTTACGGTAAGGACAATAAAGATATGGAACTCACTGCTAAGTGAGGTGGTGCTATCAAATACAACAGATGCCTTGAAAAAGGTAGGTTTTAAATTTTGTTGAGGGGTCACCAGTTTTCCTGTCTAGTGTGTGCATCTGAGTTGAATAAAGAACTATCAAGTAGTGATTGCTCTTTCTCTCCATGTAAAATGCTACACATGAAATAAAGGGGGTTCTATACACTTTAGTGAATATCTACGCCCCAAATGTTGTACCAGTGCGTTACCTGAATAAGGTCCTACGACGCACAGAAAAAAAAACCAAGGGAAAGTAATCTAAGGGGAGATTTTAATTGTGAAGCAGACACAATTCTGGATAAAAAGTCCATAAAAATAAAATGGGTGGATAGAAGATTGAACTATATGACCAGAGATGTTCAGAAAGCTACATAGACAGCAGCATTGATGGATATATGGAGAAGTTATCACCCACCCCTCAGAACGGGATTATATATGTTTCTCGGCCACCCATGGTTCATATTCTAGAATCGATATGCTCCTGGGAAATCTGGCAACAATAAATTATTCCCTTTAGTTTCCATTATCATATAGTTATGATCTGACCAGGTAATGTTCTTAATTTCTATTTTTTTTTTATATCATTACCTGGTCAGATCATAACTATATGATAATGGAAACTAAAGGGAATACGAATACAACAAATAGACAAGATTGGAGACTGGATGAATTCCTAATGAACAACAAGGAAAATATAGAATACATTATAAAAAACACAGAGCATTTTTTTCTAGAAAATTATAATGGAGAGGTCACAGAGACTGATGTATGGTGTGCCTATAAGGCAACAATAAGGGAACAATTAATAAAACTAGCCGCAGAAAAACAAAAGAAAAGAGGCATCAAATTAGCAGACCTATATATATATATCATACTATCAGGAAAACATAAGAAACAGAAAGGCACCATCCATAGAATTAACTTATACGATCAAAGAGTTAAGGTAAAAAAATAATGAGTCCCTATTAATAGATACCCATAAAAATCTGGAATATATGAAGACAAAATATTACTATAAGAGCAATAAAGCTGACAAAATGTTATCAAATTTCGGAGTGGCGTTTTTCCACCATGGCCCAGAGGTTTCAAGTCACTCCCCAGCCTCCCCATGCACATAAAGTTACCCTTTGATTTCCACAGTAGATATTGGTGCATTACCAAACAATGTTGGCATCCACATAGTGGACATTGAATGGTTCTGATGTTACATGATGGCGGGAGTGCACATCTAACCTACCAGGTAATGGTTATGAACATTAGCCTGTGATGTGATGCCACCCTATAGCTGACATGGCTATCATCAGTATTCTTAATACTCAAGAGCTGTTGTGCTGGTGTTTAAAGTAATGTATGTTGCTGTATATTCATACAAATATGTGGGAATTTCCTAACTTTCATTCTACTAACTGGAGTATTGGATACATGTGTGCCTTAATATATGACACTGTATAAATAGAACATTTGCAAAAATGAATCCAATCATCAATTATTTTTTCAAATATATTAGTAAGAACATAGATTTAGAAGTTCCCATATTAATTAACCACTTTCATTTTTCTCATAATATGTTCAAATACTATTTGGAGGATTCAAATCCCTGTATCTTGCAAATAATCTCAGAATTGTGGATTAATTTGAGTAAATTCTGGGCTATAGTATTAGGTTTCCCCAAATTATATTCAAACCCAAATTGATGGTCTTAATTCAGGTTAAATCTCTGAAATGAGCCAAATTGTGCAATTCGACTATTCATATAGCCTATTTTGGCTCAGTTTGGAGATTTTACCTGAATTCGGCCAATTCGGGGCTATTTCGGAGCTAAATGGATAGATCCCTATGTGATAAAAAATAAATAAAAACAACACTATTATGTGTGTAAATAGAGAACATTGGAAATGAAGTGAAATATTTGTTTACTTACTGTGTTTTCCAGGGGAGTGAGGTACAGACTCCTTCCCTCCTTCCTGTCCCAGATGGTCCGGTGGTAATTTGGGGAGTCTGTGCCTCTTAGTCCCTCCATCTGGGGTTGACAAAAGACAAGTCAGACAGAACCTGACTGTCCCCTGAAGTGATGTTATTCTTCAGGACCTCCAGAAACGAGAGGGCCATCTCCTGGTTCACAGAGTTTAGATCAGCATTTGGCTCCTGCAGCAAGAATAAAGATCACAAATTAACACATCATAACACATGCTACTGGTAGAAGAACAAGAACCATTAGAGGCTTCGACTGTCGCACAAATAATTATCTCCTGAAATGTTAAGTGGGGCTCGCATTATAATCAAACACAAGACCAGAAGATCTAACCATAGTGTAACTGTCCTGTGGAAGAAAGATCTCTTAATTTATGAAAAGGGTAAAATTCAATGTGAGCCAGCTCTAATACAATCTGTTAATCAACCAGTTGTCACATACGATGATTAAAGGACATTTAGAGAGAAGGGACAGTGTGTGAACATAAATGGTGAGATAAGTTTGTCTACTGTGTATGAATAAAAATAAAATGATCTTGTATGGTATGGGAATAAATAATCAACGTGACTTTTGTGGTTGTCATGTGAGGAAACATATTAGGTTATTAGTACACAGTGTCACCTAGAAACCACAAATGCACTCATCACAGATGCTCCTGGCAACCCGTACCCCTACGAGGATCTGTACATGGTACCTGCTGAGACCAAGGCAAACCCCCCCCCCCCCCCCAAACTGGTAGAAACCTGCCATTAGCCATTTCATCTGTATACTAAAATAAGATGTGAAAAGATATTTCATGATGTGTAACTTACATTTTTTATTGCCCAGCATGTTTAAATAAAACGTGCAAGTTATACATTGTTTAACGGAACTTGGGTGTACTTACCCCCCATGGCTGGCAAGGAGGAAGAATTGTGTGTGCCTCCAATACATCCCAACTCGTTCCGCTATAAAATGGGTGGAGCCTTATGTTGCCATTTACCCCAAGCCGCCAATTGGGGTCTTTTTCTAGGAGCTGGAATGAGAAAAGGTATTAAATCTTTCTTCCAATTACAAAATGTACCCCTGAGTAGTACATTTATAATATTCAATGACATATTTTACTGCTAATTACAAGTTTATGGGCAAGTTTACTGCTCCCGGATACACTGGAAACAAATACTGGAAACAAATAACTGCAGGAACTTAAGGCGTTTCGCTGGAGCAGCTGTCACAGCTTCATCAGGAGAAACAACATATTTATTGAATGTTAGTATACAGTTAATAAAAGTAAAGCATAAATACCTGAAACAGAAAAACACACAAATAGATAAATAAATAATTTTTACCTACGATAACACTACATGGCCAGGAGATGGCACCATTTTATAAGAAAAGAAAGAACTGATGTATTTGGAAAGATATTGCTAAATGCAATGCAGAAAATAAAGAGCAACAAAGTGTTAATAAAAAAACAACAAACATAGGAGGTTGTTATAAAGACCCCAGCATTGCACACTGTCTGGAGTTTCATAAAAAGGCACAGTTGCCGGTTGTTATGTGTAATGGCGATTGAGCCATTTTATAAACAGTGTTTGGTGGATGTTCCCCGACTCAAATCAGGTGCCAACAGTGCAGACTCCCCACATTTTTTGGGAGTCTGCTATATACAACAGCGTGTGTGCTGTGTTTATGCATGATCCCTATATATATATATATATATATGTGCATATAAATGAATAAATAACGCTTGAAAAGGAAAAAAAGAAGATGATCATAGGAATACTAAAGCCAATAAATAAATGATTCTCATCAATCCAATTAGCAAGAGGGACCTGTTCATTAACAGAAATGAACAAAGAACAAGAGGTCACCCCCTGAGACTGGAAGAGCAAAGATTTTATAGACAGCAAAGGAAGGGATTCTTTACGGTAAGCACAATAAAGTTATGGAACTCACTGCCAAGAGAGGTAGTGCTATTAAATACAACTGATGCATTTAAAAATGATCTGGATGTTTTTTTTTTAGAAAAGCAGAACATACAGAACATACATTAATAATAGAATAAGCATTAATAATAGAGCTTATTGATCCAAGGAGAAATCGGATTGCCCTTTTGGAGTCAAGAAGGAATTTTTCCCCCAGGAGGCAAAATTCGAAATAGCTTCCTTAGGGGTTTTTGCCTTCTTTTGGATCAAAACGCTGAAATGATAGGTAGATGGGTTGAACTTGATGGACTTGTGTCTTTTTTCAACCTAAATTACTATGATGGAACTATGATGAAGAGGCTAAGCTTTTAAACAAATCCCCTCCAAATTACCTTGGAAGTAAGAATACTCAAGATTTTCTGCATTGCAATTGAAAAAGTGTAAACCCAGTGGAGATGTTTTAACCTTCAAACATGTGCTCTTTAATCCTTTCTTTGAGTTCTCTAATTGTGTGACGGACTGTCAGGGTCTGAGACCCACTCTGCCACCAGCCAGGGGGCCCTTACCTGATCCTGCAGCTCCCCAGTCCTCCTCTGCTTGCTGGATGAATGCTCCACGATGCACTAGGCCGCATCCCCGGCCTCCAGTAACACAGACACCGCTGGCCATAAAAAGGGGCGTGGCCTAATTCCGCCTGCTGCAATCTCATTGGTGGATGGTGGAGAGGCAGGCGAGAAGGCTGGAAACCTTCATCATAGAGTACCAGCAAGTAGGAGGAGCTAAGGTGTCACTCTTAACTGGTGGAAGGGGTTTTGGTCCTCCAGCCCTATATAAACCCAGCAATACCTTCAATCAATTCTTGGTTGTCAAGCTGTTCAAAGCTCTGCTCTGTCCAGCCCCTGGTTCCCACTTGTGGATATCCATATTGATTCTAACTGATTTCCTTGGCTATTTGACCCTGGCTTGTCTACTGATTTGCCTGCTCGTACCTTGCCCCGTCTCTGGATTGTTACCCCGTTTTGCCTTTTACGCTGCCTGCCCCGACTCTGGATTGTTACCTGTTTTGCCTTTTAAGCCGCCTGCCCCGACTCTGGATTGTTCCCCGTTTTGCCTTTTAAGCCGCCTGCCCTGACTCTGGATTGTTACCCATTTTGCCTTTACTCTGCCTGCCCCGACTCTGGATTGTTCCCCGTTTTGCCTTTTAAGCCGCCTGCCCTGACTCTGGATTGTTACCCATTTTGCCTTTACTCTGCCTGCCCCGACTCTGGATTGTTACCCGTTTTGCCTTTGCGCGGCCGGCCCCGACTCTGGATTGTTATAAAGCATTTTTCTTACTGGATCTACTGAGCTGTGTGTATTCCTTTATCCTTTGGGCCTCAGTTATCCACCCTGCGAAGTAGCTCCCTTCCCGAGCCCGACACGGACATTCTGCACATCACACCTGATCATAATACCTCCTCTTCCATAGATAGACCTTGTTGTTCAAATTGTCTTGTCTGTCCCATCCAAACTTTTGCTTTTTTGTGATCGGAGATTACTGCCTCAAGTTTGGTTTTATAATCCTCAAATTATGCTGAAAAGTCATCTATTTATTGTGATACATTAAGGGAGATAGGAGTCTGAAGAAAGGGTAATGGAGGGGATGAGGTCTCTGGAGGAACGGTGGTGGAGGTAGATGGAATGCTGCAGGAAGTGTGCTGGAGCGGGGTGATATGCTGGTGGAGAGGTTCTGGATGTGGACTGGAGGGTGATATACTTAAGGAGGGGTACTGGAGGTGAATGGTTTGTGACATTAGAGGCTTATGAATATACATTAACATATATTATTTCACACCGATATAACAGATCTTGTGGAATAATAATAAGTCACGTCAACTATAGGTTGGCATCACATCACTGGATATTGATGTCCATCAAGAGCTGCTAGGATATGATGCCATCATGTAACATACATCAAAGCATTGCGGCATTTTTTTCATTGCCTTAATGTGGCCCCACTTCATATCGGCAAAATGTCTCCACAGTTTGGGCCATGTCTGAACTATCCTTTTCACATAATTACAGAAGTGCATTTTATTTGGTTTTTCATCATGGAATCCTACCAGTTACATTATAAAAATGCCAGTGTTTTTTTAACGATTTCGAAAAGGTCAAAACATATAATACATTTTATTGAAAACTCCAACAACTGCAATAATACCCAAATCACTTTTTCTGTGTTAATTTGGTGTATGAAATAACTTTTATTACCTCGTCTGAAAACGGCGTCTGTAACAGGAAGGTAATAATATTTTTGTTATTTCCTTTTTTCGCGTCTGTAGTGCCACACTCCCTGCTTGCTCCTGGAGCCTGCAAAGCCGGCCAAAGTTTGTTCAAATTAGTACCACATCCCTCTCTCACCGCCCAGTAATCTCATGGCCTCAGGAAACTCTGGAATTTTCTCTACCCTGTGGTGTAATGTTACACTGTCCAAGCCTTTAAGAGGATGAAAAAAATGATATGGGTCTCTGAGATGGCTGCAGAAGGATGAAAACACATGTCTGCATAGATGGGTTTTTTATGGACTGTGTCAGAGACAAACATGAAGCACTAGAAAGAGTATGAAAGAGTGACATGTTACTATCACAAAATAAGATCAGATCTTGCCCCCCTTGATAAAAACATAATTTTGCCAAACTGCTGTGTGACGTATAACAAGCAATCTCCCTTTCTTCAAATGCTTTCTACTGATTGTATGCTTCTCTAAATATAGTTATATTTAAATATGGTTTTTGTGGAGTAATAATACGCTTTGCATGTTATTTGAGTGGTTGGATTTTTTGGGGGTATGCAGCTAATATATATTTGTGGCTTCATTAGGACAAGGCATGTTAGTTCTGCACACTATATTACCAATTTGTCAATTCGTTGACTGAGACATTTTTTGTCACAAATTAAGACAGGACAGAGATCTAGGTTAAGATTCTAGCAATGGGTTAATATTTTGAGGGTATGTCAAGGTGTGATTTGATACTGCTGTACAGGGCAGCCATCAGGGGGTGACAGGTGATACTCTACCCTGGAGATCTTTCAGCAACTCTGCATGAGAAGGCAGCATGGTGTCTGTACAATGCACAGACATCCCTCCATGCTGCCTCTCTCGCGTACCAGCGCACAGATCTGGCATCAGAGGATAGGTAAGTACTGGGGAGGGGGGGGGGGGGCGGAGGGAGGAAACCAACTGTGGCATATTAATGGGGAAATTAGCTGTGGCAAATTAATGGGAAAACAGTTGCATAATATTGG
The DNA here is from genome assembly GCA_036172795.1 of Pelodytes ibericus. Taxonomy (NCBI): domain Eukaryota; kingdom Metazoa; phylum Chordata; class Amphibia; order Anura; family Pelodytidae; genus Pelodytes; species Pelodytes ibericus. Next base: position 32,364,131 of record CM069868.1, on the reverse strand, counting down.
GCATACTGGCTGTGGCAAATTAATGGCCAAATAGTGGCAAAATAATGGGAAAACAGTGGGATATTAACCCCTTCGTGACGTTAGGACGTTCTATGCCGTCCTGACTTTAAGTGCCTTAAAGTCGTTAGGACGGCATAGTACGTCCTTTGTTAAACAGCTCATCGCGGCTCCCCGCGATGAGCTGTTTTCGGATCCCGCTGCAGGCACTTACAGCGGGATCCCACCTGTCATCTGAGGCCACTTTGAGTGGCCTCAGTCTGACAGGGAAAATGTAGCCGGTGCTCAAAGCGAGCACCAGCTACATTTCTCTTAATCGCGCTGTGCCCGAACTTCCGGGTTCGGGCACGCCTCCGTGACGTCACACGTGACGTCCGGAGGTCTCGCGATCTTTTGGCAGGGACCCACAGGGTCTATTAAGACCCTGATCGGGTCTCTGCCAGAGTGTTCCTGGCTACCGATCACCTTGTGATCGGTGGCCAGGAACAATTTGTGACGTTTTGGTGCTTGCGTCGTTTGGGACGCAAGCACCATGCGTCACGAAGGGGTTAATAAACAAACTGGCTGTGGTATATTTATTAATGGGGAAACAGTGGCATATCCATGGGCTTACTGTCTGTGGCACATCCATGGGCATACTGGCTGTGGCACATCCATGGGCATACTGGCTGTGGCATATCCATGGGCGTACTGGCTGTGGCATATCCATGGGCGTACTGGCTGTGGCATATCCATGGGCATACTGGCTGTGGCACATCCATGGGCATACTAACAGTGGCATATTAATGGGCAAGCGGTGGCATACTAATAAACAAACGGGCTGTGGAATATGAATGGGTAAACTGTGGCATAGTCATGGAAAAACTGGCTGTGGCATATTAATGGGTTAAATCTTGGATGTGCAATGTGGTTAATGGGGCATGTCCTGGTTGGCAGCAGCAAATCATGGATGTGCGATGTGGGTGATGGGACATGTGCATTTAAATCATTGGCATGATATACAAAGACCTGGATAAAGGTAGGGGGGCAAGAGGGAGAAAATTGGGGGGGGGGGGGGGGGATAGGCAGAATTTTTTTTCAGTAAGGGGCCCTGAAATTTCTGATGGCGGCCCTGCTGCTGTACACACTGCATTGGACTTTGCACACAACTGTTAAACAAGGCTTTGGCCTCCCTTTGAGATGCTTCAGACACACCTATTCATAAGATGTGTTCCAGTGCAGTACCAAAAGGTGGGCAAACAAAGGGATAAATGTGAGATTGCATTTCAATGGAAAAAGGGAAGAGAGCGGAAGCAGCGACATTCATTTATGTAATATGCTGGGGAGATTGCTCAGTTGGTAAATACCTTGAATCCATTCATGGTCAAGTCAACGTTTATCTTTCTGAGGTCAATAAATGAGTACCTTTGATTGGGTAACAATAACATCTATTATACAGCTGCAGAGCATGAACTAAAAAGCACCCACTGGAAGAAATACTCTATATAAATAATAATTATTATAATAGGCAATAAACACATGTCTGTAGTATGCATGACATGAATCTCATGTGTGAAGTGTCACATCAATTTTCCACTTCTGACCTAAGTTAAAATTAAAAAAGCTTAGATTTTGCACACTCTCTTGCAAAGGGGAAACTTTAGTTTTCGATGTTACAGGAATATAAATGTCATAAAGGAACGGAATTTGGCACATGTAGCTCACCTGTTCAGAGTATTTATTATATGTAAGATAATGGGCAAAAAAAAAAAAAAAAAATAATAATAATAATAATATATATATATATTTTAAAAATCATTACTATGGCACTGAATTGCCATGTGAGTTTAGCACAGTTTGTAAATGTAATGACATAGAGGTCGAATTGAGAGGTCAACTTTCACTTTAAAAGTCAGACTCCTCATGCAATTCACTAAAGGTAACACAACCTTCCTCTCCCCCCACCTCCCCAAACTTCATCTCAGTCTCCCATCTTGATCTCCCTTCAGTGAAAAGTAATACAAATTGCTTTTCACTAAAATCCAAAAGGAGTTAAAATTGGGAGGCAAGCTGAAATCTTCCATCCAAACCCAGGACATTTTTATTTAATATGAACAAATAAATTTACATGAGTAGGAATATTTACTCCCCCCTCCCCCCCTGTCTTATATTTAGAAATACAAAAGAGAGTTGGATTGGTCTAATGGAGAGGGTTCAGACAAATGCTGCAAGGGTAAATGAAGTGATGCACAAGACTGCAATATAAACTGTAAAAAGAGAGAGTGTCCCTGTGTAAGGATACAGACCCAATACCTTGAAGCTACCATTGGTGCTAAAGTTAAAATGCAACACACCTACAAAAAAAAAAAACGCAGTGGGAATTGGAACTGCAGCTAAATGGAGGCTGGACGATACCTCCTTCTCTAGAGAGAGATAAAGGACAAAATATATATAGCACAGATGGTATACTTAATAAATAGTCTAACACAATAGAATTATACTCACAGGATAAACTCCAATGATGTGGAGCTACATATAACTGACAAATAGATTAAACTGATCTCGGTACAGGCTGCATCCCCAGACATTGTTGCTCTCCCGTATCTCCCATATCTAGGGTTGCCACCTGGCCGGTATTTTACCGGCAGGCCGGTAAAAAATTGGCTTGACCACAATGTTAAGTCTATGGAGGAAGTACCAAGGCCGGTATTTTTTTGAAGAAAAGGTGGCAACCCTACCCATATCCTGACTTTTTGCTTTCCCTCCTCCGTTTAAGAACCTAGTCTGCCTGCCCTGACTTTTTGGACTGTCTCTGCCTCAGCCTCCGCTTAACCCATTGGTACCTCACTTTTGTGGCTTCGCTCCCTTACTTATCTATCTCAGCTGTGCCTACCTTATCATCCCAAGCTGTGAACTATCGTTTCTCCACTCCTGCACTACGCTCCCTGGTTCTAGTCCCAGCACTGTATGTCTGTCACTAGACAGTAAGTGAGCAGCTGCAGGGATGCAGACAGTGATTGGAGGAACTTATTATCTCATTTTTTATTGATGATAAGTTAATGGCTACTGTGAATTGATTGTGGACGGTGCTGCCTCTGTCACACGTGTAAGTGTTGCTGTTTCGGGTTTGATCAATTGATCATATCTGTCATGGTCTCATATGGTAGAGATAAATGTTCCTTTTCGATCATGCCAAGAAGGACATTGTGTTTGTCTTGATGTTCCGTACGTATCAATGAAAAGAAACGTTCCTGAATCTATCATTTATGTTCCCATATTATGCTACGTACAGACTTGCGTAACCGTATGTCCCATACTGGAATAACGGAGGTGGTCAGAAGTTACAGGATGTGATTGTTAATGTTCTATTTCTTGGTGTTTTGGAAACTGATCGAGTTCAATAACAGTCTGAGACTCTTTCCATAATTACACAGTCTAGCATACCCATCATTTTTTGGGAATACAGTAGTTAGAGCTGAAATCTCAGCTCAGCTCTTACTTTCCATGTCCCAAAATATTGGATGATTTCCAAGGAAAACATAGCCCCAGTAGCTATTATTTTTCTTTGGATCTCTGTGTTATCCGGAGCAGCTGCTCAATTGGATCTCGGCACGAGACTATTAAACCTCTAATGGCTATAGCAGAACGTTTCTTTTTATATATCTTGTATTCTAAATATGGACCAACAAGGAAACTCAATAAATACAAACATTTTAATTGAAGCTTATATATGTAATGCCCACCCTTTCAACATTTTAGAATGCCATTAGAAGTAAATGCAAGCTTACTTTTGGTGGTTTAAGGAAAATGATGGATGTATAACAAAATTAGTAATTATCAATTAGGAAATGAAGATACTATTTCTAAATATTGTATTTAGTGTGAGCCCTTGCTTACATGGTGCCATGGAGCTCAGATTTGGTCGTTAGTCACTGATTGGTTTGACCTTTACTCAGCACCTTTCCAGTTCTCCTTCCTCAAATTCATCTTCCTGTTATCCTAACCTCCATCATTTTAACCCCAATTCACCTTTCTCTTTCGGTTAATGGGTTAAAATCATTACTGCACCAGTTAAAAAAAAATGCTCTAGAAACACTGTATTGTGTTTAGTAATTACCATGCAAACAGTTATTCAACGAGAACCAGTAAAAATGAACTGGTAAAAAAAGAAAGAAAGAAAGAATACATTTACCGCCTCTACTGACACGACTAGAATGTACTTAATGCAGACGATATAGGCACATTTACCATTTCAGTGCTGTATGGAACACAAAAAGTGCTAACACTATTTTAAGATTAATTAATAATAATGATGAATAGGGCCAGAGGCTTCATCATTATTATATTATAGACCCTAATCCCATAATAAACAGGACCAGGAACTGCTCAAAGGTCACTAATTCCAACCCTATAATAGATATTGGTGCTATAGAATAAGGCCAGGGACTAATGAAAGTATTTAGAAAACTGGGCAGTCTAAAGGGGCTGAATGGTTCTTATCTGCTGACACATTCTATGTTTCTGTGCTGAGCACCTGAACAATTAATGGGGCTAGGAGCTGTCAAAATGACTATGGCCCGAACTCCATAATGAATGGGGCCCGGGTGCTCAAATGCCCCTGGAACCAGCTCCATCATGAAAGTGGCCATAGGCAGCCAATATTCTCCCTGCCCCAGCACCATAATATTATTTATCTATAATTAGGGGAATAAGGGCACTGGAGCAGCCCATAGCCTCTTTCATTATGGGGTAGGTGTCCAGGGGTATTCTGGCAGCTCCTGTCCCCTTTCGTTGTAGTTTTGGGGCAAGATGAGTTTGAGCAGCCTTTAGCCCCATTCAATAAGGGCTGGGGCCAGGTGCATTTTGGCAGCCCCGTGTTCCATTCATTATGGGGCTGGCGGCTAGGGGTATTGAGCAGCCTCTGACCTTATCCAAGAGTTGGTATTAGGGGCATTTTGGCAGCACCAGGTCCCATTCATTATGGGGTTGGGGCAGGGGTATTTTACTAGTCCCTTGCCTCATTTATTGTATAGGGGCACAGTCCCTTTCATTTATAAAGAGGGCCAGGGGCATTTGGCCAGTCATTGGCTCCATTAACTTATATGGTGCATAGGCCATTTATATATAGGGGGGCTAATGACATTTCAGCTCTTATAATTTTCATATATTAATGGGGGGCTGACTTTTTATGGGAGGGAAAGGGGAATGCTAGGGGTCCTGGTGAGACTAACTTTTTATTAGGAATTTGTGGCATTTTTTTTTTTACAAAAATGTTGTTAATCCCTTACTGCAGACACTATGCTTCAATGCATGATATTTTAGCGGTCTCCATTGGCATTGAATTAGTATTCTAGAAATAACATGCAATACAAAAAACATTGCCATAGTTAATGGCTGGTATTGTATCTCTGCCAAAGTTGGACAACTTAGGTCAGGGCTGGCCTTAAGTGTTCCGGTGCCCTGTGTGGGCCTCCCCTGTGGTGCCCCCCCATCCCATGCCTGTCTCTTTCCTCTCCCTCCATGTATGTGTCTCTCCCTTCCCATGTTTGTCCCTTTGCCCTTCCTTGCTATGTCTGTCTCTCTCCAACTCCCCCATACCTTTTCTCTCTCCCCCTCATTCCCCATATCTCTTCTCTCTCCCCCTCCTCCCCATATCTGTTCTCTCTCTCCCCCTCCTCCCCACAGCTGTTCTCTCTCCCCCTCCTCCCCATATCTATTCTTTCTCTCCCCCTCCTCCCCATGTCTGTTCTCTCTCTCACCCTCCTCCCCATATCTGTTCTCTCTCTCACCCTCCTCCCCACATCTGTTCTCTCTCTCCCCCTCCTCCCCATAGCTGTTCTCTCTCTCTCCCCCCTCCCCCCATATCTGTTCTCTCTCCTACCTTCCTCTGTTCTCTCTCCCCCCTCTGTTCTGTCTCTCCCCCTCCCCTTCCTTTGTTCTGTCTCTCCCTCTTCCCTCATTCTGTCTCCCCCTCCCCTGTTCTGTCTCTCCCCCCTCCCCTGTTCTGTTTCTCCCCCCTCCCCTGTTCTGTCTCTCCCCCCTCCCCTTGTTCTTTTCTGTCTGTGAGGGGGCGGAGCTCACCAGTGAGAGGTGTAGCTCTGCCCCCACCCTGCCTCACGGGGAGCCATGGCCAGCATGAGAATGTTCTGCTTGCGCTCCCCACACACATTGATTATGCAGGGTATCGGATTTTCTGCTGTTTTGACATTTCTGGGGTGTTTGTGTTTAGCTGTAATTTTCTTCTTTCTCACATACTGTACCCACACAAATTATATGTTGTTTTTATCGTCATAAAAAGGGCTTTCATTAGATACAATTATGTTCATTATAATTTACTACAAAACAAATCATAAAATATGATGGGGAAAAAATCCACTTTGTCTAACTTTGACCTCAAAAATAATTTACACAAATACAATCATTAAAAAATACCCCATCTAAATAGTTTCTAAATTTTGTCTTGAGTTCAGAAATATGCTCCATGTTTTTCTGCAGTTTTTTGCGAGTTATAGGGCAAAAATAGTGGGTTTTTTTTTCCTACAGTGACCTTTTGACCCAACCCGAACCCTAAATTTAACCTCAACTCTAACCCCTATGCTAACCCTTAATATATTCTAATTTTAATTTAATTGTAACCCTATCCCTTATGCGAACCCTAATTTAATTGTAAACCCTAACTATTATTCTAACCCTAACCCTAGGTTTTAGCTAATTAAGTGCAGGACTCCCCCCTGAACAACCAATCAGCATAAGAAGCAATGAAAAATGTTACCTGGTTCAACTAAAGTCTATTACAGAAGAGAGAGAAGTGATGTATCCATAACTTTTAATTCATCTGCGTAAAAATCCAGTATACACGAAAAATTGTGTGGTCCATCAAGTAAATGCGGACCTGACATATGTCAGCCTTGTCAAATGAACTTAATCGTACGTTCACTCATGACTGAAGCATGACCAGCTGAATATACCTCAGCCAAGGGAGGACACAGATGTGTATTAATTCAAATAAGGTACATACTTTAAAAAAAAAAAAAAAAAATTGGTGGAGGGGAAGGGTATGTGAGAAAGTGACTTTTCTGATACTTAATAAACAGTAGATATTATGATATTATATAATGAATATGTATACTGTGTTTTTATAAATCTGGGAGGTGAAAATTGAAATAATGAATAAAGAAATATTAAACAAAAAAAAAATGGTACATACCTAAAAATATACTGATATACTTAATACATGATACATATAATCACATACACAATAAATATCAGTGCAGAAGATACATGATAAGCATATATAGAAGCAACAATATATGTTTACATCATATAGTATTATAGATAATAGTGGTTGTCCATGTAAAGGAAACAGATGACAAACTACCATCATGACTAGATACAATGTATTTACAGCTTTCTGCACCTTAGCTAGATACTAAATATTTACCACACCGTTGGTATATTGTCACCTCTGCCGTATCTCCTCTATTCTTTGCTATTTCAGTACAGTGTAAGGGTCTAAATCTAGATTGAAAAGGATCATGGAGGTCACTAGTGCACAATCCTCTCAAAAAAAAAAAAAAAAACCTAGACAGAAAAGAAAGAAGGGAGATAGATGAAAAATGTTTTTTTTAATATTTAATAAAAACTATGGTTGAAAAAAATAGCATTGATTGTTTGTATTTCCTAAACCTTTTATTTGCCAATCTGCTCCTCAGACTTACCAATGCACCCCCAGACTTGCCAATGCATTCCCACATTGCAAAACCCAGGACTTACCCTGGTATATGCCCCGTCACCCACATTGCACATCCTAGGACTGACCCCAGGATTTGCACCATCACCCACATTGCACATCCATGACTTACCCTAGTGCCCCAGAACATGTCCCATCAGCCACATTGCATGGCCAGAATTTTCCCCAGTACCCCCAGGACATGCCCCATCATCCACATTGCACACCCATGACTTACCCCAGTACTCCATGACAAGTCCCATCACCCACATTGCACACCCAGGACTTACCCCGGGACCCCAGTGCTTGCCCCATCACCCACATTGCACACATGGGCAGCGCACAGACTCCATGCTACCAGCCAGATCCTTTGCAGGAAAGCTTTTTTTTTTTTTTGTTAAAGGGCTGCGCTCAAGGCAGAAGCCAGCCACTGCAGCCTCCTGTCAAGGCCCTCATCTGGCCGAGGCCCCTAAAGCCCATGCCTTAGTCCGGTCCTGCACTTATTCCAGGTCTGTCTATACCTGTTTACTTTTTATTCATTTCGGTTTTACTCAGCTATGCATTTTTTTTTTAACATAAAATTATCCATGAACAGTGTATTTATGTGAAGGTCAAACAGGTAACTGAATATTTTGACTCCTATGTTGGCTTCAGTTATGTTTATATTTTATTGTATCATTTTTTTGTAGCAATTTAGCACAGATGCACCCAACACATTTACAACTTTGTTCTGTCACTCCCTACTTTGAAAAATAATATATAATTTATATACCAAAACAGAATTCTATTAATAATTTATTCTTCTTTATAACCATGATGACTTAGCTTAAATATAAATAAAAAAAATGAACAAAAATGACAAAAGTAATGGAATTCTGGTCTTCAAGGTACATCAAATGCAGCAGCAAGTGATTCATACTGAACTGGACTTCTCCATTAGTTCTGCATGAGACACTTGGATAAGATAGTACACGTGAGAGTGTGCGTTAAACACCTCAGCAGACATAAGTGAATTGACTGGACAATATCCAGTGTCTGGACTTCAACTGCCAACACGGATTCCACTTCAGGCAGCTTGCGAGAGTCTGCTCTGCAATCCAGTCCAATTATGCTGCACACTTAGGACAAGATTCCTATCTGTGTATGTCTACATTACGCATTGGTCTTTCTAGCCATGATTATTTTAACACATTTACTGCAGTTACAGGATTACAGGAATTACTACATAACTTCTCAGGAATTTAGGACTCTATACCCTAAGTCAGGGGGGTGCCAGGGTCTGCCCACAGGCTAAATGCGACCCATTTGGCAACAAGGTGGGGCTCACCTGCCTTAACTTCCAAAATTCTCTTTATTGCCATATATGTACATTACATTGTTTGAATAAAGTTAATTTAAACTTGTTTTGAACTGCTTTTGTAGTACTGCAAAATAATCAAACATTTATCTATGGTTAACAACTTGGATGCCCCGTGCCCTAAACAATCCTAAAAAAAATCTAAGCAATATAAAACATACAAACATGCATATAAGTACCCCATAATATTGTATGTTACAAAATATTTCCATATTGTAAATTATGTTATACAGATTTATTATCCCAGTGCTAATTATATATCTATATGCAACAGTTAGAACATCTTTAAGTTCGGGATGGTTCAAAAGGTCACTGAAGGAAAAAAAACAATAACACTATTTTTGGTTTTTGCCCTATAACTCACAAAAAATTGCAGAAAAACATGGAAACAAGCATATTTCTGAACTTGAGACAAAATGTAGATACTATTTAGATGGGGTCTTTTTTAATGATTGTATTTGTGTTAATTATTTTTTAGGTCAAAGTAAGAAAAAGTGTTTTTTTTCCCCCCCATCATATTTTATGATTTTTTTGGCAGTAAATTATAAGATATGATGAACATAATGGTATCTACTGAAACCCCTTCTTATTGACGATAAAAACAACCTATAATTTGTGTGGGTACAGTATGTGAGAAAGAAGAAAATGACAGCTAAACACAAACACCCCAGAAATGTCAAAACAGCCCTTGTCACCAAGGGAAAGACAAGGTCAAAATGTCTTAGTTATGCTAACTAAGCGGTTAAACTAAACAAGTCTTGTCATTTATTTGATAATGGGGATATTTTACGATTCACTAGTGCCTGCGAGAGATTGTAAGTGAGTTCCCCCACATATAAAACCTTGTAATTTCTGTACCTTTTCTGGCTTTGAAAGGCCACATGCTTATGTGCAAAACTTCCTTCAATTAAATTCCCTAGCTTTTGTGTTTGTATTAGAATTATACAGTACTATATCTTTACAGGTATCTTTCCCCATAAGAGAACTGCTAGTTGGAATTACAGTATAAATATATTCACCTATTGACATTTGGTTTTGAAGTTACTTGAGTTAGATATTTATTAAGCCGTTGAATTTCCATTTATATCAATTCTAAATATAAAAATTCAAGGAGTAATGGAATTAGAACTTTAAATATTTTCATATAACTTATAACCTTTCACTGAAGCCAGTATTATAGGGTTTGCTCTTAAAATCTCACATAATACAATGCCATGAGGTCTAGCCTTGGGAGGAGATTGTTTTAACCAAAGTATTAAACTACTGGAAACATTTATTTTGGTCCCAATATACTATATTTTTAACTACTTTTTATTGCACAAAATCTATTTCCAGTCCGCTTCGACTACACTCCCACTTGACACAATAGATGATGTAATTTACCCAAAATGTTTTAAATCTCAAAAGGACAGATGAACTGTTGTTTAACCTTTGTTAAACAGAGAGGGGAGCTCGCACCTCTCTGTCTGCAGAATGCGGGTCTCTCTCTGCTACTGCAAAGAGAGACCCTCGTTTTAACATGGGATCAGCAGGGTGGGGGCTAGTTAAGATCCCACTGCTGAGCTCATGCAAAAAGGAGGGGCTATTTTGCGCTAGCAGAGAGAGACAGTCGCCGACCAGATGGTTGCCTGCTTCCTATGGAAGAATGGCAGCTGTCGGTCAGAGGTTAAACTGACGTGTACTATCAGACGTACATGCCAGTTTATCCTCACATTTGGGACATAGAACCTTTCACTGTGCACAAGCGAAAACCAAAGTTTAGTGTCCCTTTCAGGAAGAGCGTGAGTAGTCATTATATCCAGACATCCGAAGAGAAGAATAGAAAGAGAATAAAAGAAAATGCTAAAGCAGTGAGAATTAAAGATAAAGCAATGATTAGAAAAGGAGAAACCAGCAGAGGTATTCCAGTTGAGGGTAGCGGAAAAGAGACGAATACAGCTGTAACTTAAGTGGGGTAGCACTAAGCAAAGACAAAGAAAGAATGCATGAAGCAAGGATAACTCAATAAGGTTTACTCACTACAGAATGATACAGCGTAAATTGAATTGCAAAACATAATCTAGTAAAAGAAAACATTTTCAGCTTGGTTATTTTTACCAGTTCACCACAATTCACTGTAATTTTACATCACTTTAAACTGAAGCTCCCGACTGCGTCAACTGTTGTTCTTACAAACAGCTGTTTTGTTAACCCCTTAGTGACAAGACCTTTTGACTTTGTCTTTCCTGGGCTGTTTTGACATTTCTGGGGTGTTTGTGTTTAGCTGTAATTTTCTTCTCTCTCACATACTGTACCCACGCAAATTATTATTATTGTTTTTATCGCCATAAGAAGGGCTTTCATGAGATACCATTATGTTCATCATATCTTATAATTTACTACAAAAAAAAATCATACAATATGATAAAAAAAAAGAAAACATAGTACAGACCATTTTCGGATAGTGCTTCATTAAAAGCATATTCCATGAAACGGCCCAGACATGCAAACAATTTATTTGTTTATTAATAATTAGCAAAGCTGTGACTTGTAATGTCAGAAATGCCCTTCACCACTTGGTCCTGGAGAGGCCTGCTTGCCAGCCTCCTCCCCTGTGACTATGGCACTGGGGTGTATGGCCCTTTAAAAATGCTATTTGGGCCTATGGACTTGTATTGGACTGTGTATGGCCCTTTAAGAAGCTGTATTGGGGCTTATGGACTTCTATGGGACTGGTGCTAGCCCTTTAAGCACATTTTTGGGGCATGGTGAAAATCGGAACAATGCCCCTTTGAGACGGTGTCTCCAGAGTCCTCAGACTAGGAAAAATGTGCTTGCGGTCAGTCATAAAGGACTTCCAGCTAACTTTTTAACTACTGGGTGGAATTGTCTGATTTTTAGTTATGTTCATATTTAAAGTATGCTGATTCTGAAAATGTATGTTTTATGTGAATGTGATGCATACTTTGAAAGTTATTAATATTGTGTAAAAACTGTATATTTTCTACCTGTGATAATTAAGTTAGTCTATTGTGTGGAGATAATTATCACAGGCAGAGGGGGGGATTTTGCTGTAATTGCTGGGAGTGTCTGATTGTATTGTATGTATTGATTGGTTGTTCTTCAAAACCCTGTGGGTGGTCCTATGTGTGGAAAATGGGCATAAAAGCAGAGTGTTTGATTAAAATCCAGAGATCTTCTTGACCCTCAACATGTAGTCCTATCTCGTGATTGGAGGGGACAGCTATACTCACACTGGGGATTGGTATGTTCTGAATACTCCCTTGAGCTTTAATCACTTAGCTCTTTTAAGAGCTTGTTCCTGATATGCTCTCCTGGAGGAGAGGTCTTCCTCACACAGCCCTGGAGGACAGAAGCTGATCCAGGGTGGACAGAAGACGGTGAGACTCCAGTTAAGCTACGGCGGTTGTGGAGTCTGCGGTGGTTGTGGTGTCCGGTGCGGTGCTTGTGGTCCTCGGCGCAAGCTAGGAAGCGTCCATCAATGGAAGGAACTCGGTTGGAGTACGGGGAGTTCCGTTACATCGACCTTGAGCTAATTTTGAATTTTGTTGATCAGACCCATCTGTGGTGAAAACTTCTCCCATTACATAGTAATGTATAGTATCATAGTAATTTTAATTGAAGACACAAGTCCATCAAGTTCAACCCTTCTACCTATCATTCCAGCTTTTGATCCAAAAGAAGGCAAAAACCCCTAAGGAAGCTATTTCAAATGTTGCCTCCTAGGGGGAAAAATTCCTTCTTGACTCCAAAAGGGGAATCAGATTTCTTCTTGGATCAATAAGCTCTATTATTAATACTTATTCTATTATTAATAGTCCTGTATGTTCTGCTTTTCTAAAAAAACATCCAGACCATTTTTAAATGCACCTAATGTGGTTGATAGCACTACCACTCTTGGCAGTGAGTTCCATAACTTTATTGTCCTTACAGTAAAGAATCCCTTCCTTTGCTGTCTATGAAATCTTTGCTCTTCCAGTCTCAGGGGGTGACCTCTTGTTCTTTGTACATTTCTGTTAATGAACAGGTCCCTGGAGAGCTCTTTATATTGGCCCTGCACAAATTTATATAATGTTATCATATCTCCTCTGAGACGCCTTTTTTCTAAAGTAAATAAATGCAATTTTTTTAAGTCTCTCTTCATAACTAAGATCCTCCAATCCCCTTATTAATTTTGTACCTCTCCTTTGGACTTTTTCTAGTTCCTTAATATCCTTTTTAAGGACTGGTGCCCAGAATTGTACTGCATATTCAAGGTGAGGTCTTACCATTGATTTATAAATAGGCAAGATGATATCCTCTTCCCGTGAATCTATACCTCGTTTTGTACATGCCAATATCTTATTGGCCCTTGCAGCTGCTGACTGGCATTGGGCACTGTTGCCAAGTTTGTTATCTACAAATATTTTCCCAGGGAAATACCATTTAAAGTATTTTACTATGGGCTATGGAGTTTAAGATATTAATTTGTATCTGTTGCACGATAAACTCTTTCATTGATCTTGCAAACATTGAAAGGCTCACTGATATAATATTTGAAATAACAGATGTGTACGATACAAGAAATAGCTTTGCAATTTAAAATGTTTACCGGCTTAATAGGTTTCAATAAACTGCCTGCAGCCACATTTGTTTGGTAACACTCCAGCAAACTCCTGCTGTATCAGCGTTGATAATTCTCACACACAGTCCCACAACTATGTAAATCAACCATTCCCTGTGGCAAGATTCCATCTGTGACACACTACTGACACGCAAGTCATAATTCTGTCTGTTGTCAGCAGACTCTGTTCACTAATTATTATTAGAGTCATGCTACGGTGATTCCATGTACGATAAGGCATGCTTGCTACACAGGATTCATGGGGTCTAGGACACTTCCGCGCCGCATCTTCATCGCTGACAGTTCAGCGCGGCAGTTAGAACGCTGAACTGTCAGAAATGAAGAATAACGCGGCCGTTTCATCGCAGACGCGGCTATGTAAGAGCTGACAGTTCAGCGCTGAACTGTCAGCTCTTACAAATGTACAAGTAAAACGAAAATAACCCCCCCCTAATAAATGATTCCCAAACCCCAATACTAACACTAAACACTAAACCCCAATACTAACGCTAAAATTAACCCCAATACTAAAATTAAGTATATTTTCAAACATGGTTAAAAAAATCTGTTTTCATTTTGACTTCATCGGTGCAGTACAATCGTTTGACAGCAGATGTCAGGAACAGCCAACAGACGAATCGAAAGCTCAGTGACTCATCACACATTCTTTTCTATTTGGTCAATTATGCAAGTAAATTTCCCCCCTTTGTTGACTGGAATGTTCATGGTTCCTGTACTTCTTGCTGGTGCTTTGCTATTTGCCACCTGTTTAACCTGAGCAGTAAATCACACCAGTGTTGAGGTTCATTCCTATATGTCTATCATGTAGTCAACAGGAACAAGGAAATTACAGTGTATGAATGTGATTCTTTCAACTGTCTGTTATTTAAAACCCTTCTGCAGTTTGGAATCCATCACAGGTTATTTTTTAGGAAGATCGGTTTACACTTACAGAGGCCTTGTATTTTGTGGCTCTCAATATACACTAATATATGTTATCTAAAAGAACCATTTAAGGCTCTTCTTAGGTAGCTCCTGTTTTCTCAAGAAAAATCAGAGCTCCAAAATTTGGACCACTTACCCTGAACCCACGTCCCCCATGATAAACAAGGCTGGCAGCTGTCCAAATGGCTCTCAGCCCCCTTTATAATCCTCCCCTGTGGATGGATGATACAAGGATAGCTCGGTCACGTTTCTTTCTTCAATTTTGCTGGTAGGTTTTTTGTAGGATAGGAAGCCAAAGAAGGGCATCGTGGATGGTGTGGCACATTTAAAAAAGGTGTAATTTATTTTTGCAGGGCGCCCTTTGGGTGTCAGGGGGTGGGCAGTGATTTATGATAGAGGCGGACTCTAATCACCCTGGTCCCCCATAGATGTAACGGGAGGCTGGGAGCCATTTGGGCAGCACCCGGCCTCGTCTATCATGAGGCGGCAAGGCAACTAGCCCTGCCTCTAGATCATATAGGGGACTGGGAGACATTTGGGAAGCTCCAAGCCTTGTTTATTATGGGGGCAGGGCTACTTGCTCTTGCTCCCTAATGCAGGGCTTCTTTAACCAATGGGCAAAGTGGGCACTTGCCCAGGGCCCACTGGTTAAAGGGGTCCCCACTGGCCTAACAGCAAGTCATATCCGGCAGCTGTTAGTCCCTCCTCTACCCACGCATGCAAATTAATGCAGTGTGCGTGGAGAAAAGACTGCATGGGATGCGGCCGTGAGAGCAGCAGCAGCAGCAGCAGCAGCAGCAGCAAGGTAAGTAAAGGGGCCTGGGGAATGGGGATTTTTTTTATTTGGCATACTGGCAATGGCATATTACTGGACACACTGGCTATGGCATATTACTGGGCATACTGGCAGTGGCATGTTACTGGGCAAACTGGCAGTGGCATATTATAGGGCATACTGCCTTTGGCATATTACTGGGCATACTGGATGTGGCATGTTAATGGGCAAAGAGTGGCATACTAATGGGCATACTGGCTGTGGCATACTAATGGGCATACTGGTTGTGGCATACTAATGGGCAAACTGGCTGTGGCATTCTAATGGACATACTGGCTGTGGCATATTACTGGGCATACTGGCTGTGGTAAATTACTGGGCATACTGGATGTGGCATGTTAATGGGCAAAGAGTGGCATACTAATAGACATGCTGGTTGTGGCATATTACTGGGCATACTGGCAGTAGCATATTACTGGGCACACTTGCAGTATCATATTACTGGGCATACTGCCAGTAGCATGTTAATGGGTAAAGAGTTGCATACTTATGGGCATACTGGCTGTGGCATACTAATGGGCATACTGGTTGTGGCATACTAATGGACATACTGGCTGTGGCATATTACTGGGAATACTGGCTGTGGCAAATTACTGGGCATACTGGCTGTGGCATGTTAATGGGCAAAGAGTGGCATACTAATAGACATGCTGGTTGGGGCATATTACTGGGCATACTGGCAGTAGCATATTACTGGGCACACTTGCAGTATCATATTACTGGGCATACTGGCAGTAGCATGTTAATGGGTAAAGAGTGGCATACTTATGGGCATACTGGCTGTGGCATACTAATGGGCATACTGGTTGTGGCATACTAATGGACATATTGGCTGTGGCATATTACTGGGCATACTGGCTGTGGCATGTTAATTAGCAAAGAGTGGCATACTAATGGAAATACTGGTTGTGGCATATTAATGGGCAAACTGGCTGTGGCATTCTAATGGACAAATGAACAGTGGCACATGGGCATACTGGCGGTGGCATATTAATGGGTAAATTAACAATGAGATATGGGCATACTGGCTGTGGCATATTAATGAGCAAATGAATAGTGGCATATTAATGGGCATACTGACAAGCATATTAATGGGCATACTGGCTGTGGCATATTAATTGGCATACTGGCTGTGGCATATTAATGGGCACACTGGCTGTGGCATATTAATGGGCAAACTGGCTGTGGCATATTAATGGACAAACAGTGCCCCATTGTAATGGACAAACTTGGCATATTTTAATGGGCAAACTGGCTGTTGCATATTTTAATGTAAACTGACTGTGGCATGTTAATTGGTAAATGACTGTGGCTCATTTTAATTGCAAAGTGATTCTGGGGTATCTACTGTGCGGCAAAATAACATGTAGAAAGTAACACCGTGGCATGTTCTGTAGGGCCAGTTCTGTGAGGGAAAGTGACACTGTGGTATGTTCTGTGTGGCAAATTGACACTGTGGCATGCCAAGTCATCTGGGTGCAATATGAGTATAAGTCAAGTGCTGGGGGTGCCATATAAGTGCATGGCAAATGCTGTGGATACTGTATGGCGTTGTGTTAAGTCCTTTAGGTGCAATGAGGGTGCAGAAAAAGGGAATAAAAACAAGAAATGAAATTTTCCAATAAAATGTTTATTACAAATACGAATAGTTGAATGTGATAATAAAATAGTTTTGAATAATTCAGTCAAGCGGGGCCCACTGCTAAGGACTTTGCCCAGGGCCTACTAGGGTCTTAAAGTGGCCCTGCCCATCTGAATTATAAAGGCCAGGGCAATTCCTTTAATTTATAGTGCCAGTGCCCAGAGGGGCAATTTTTTATTTTTTTTTCAATTCTTCAGTTCCTAACTGGAGAATCGAAATGCCAGAAATATTGCTGTTATAGCGTATGGCCGGTCCATTTTGGAGGATTTCTTTACATATTGAGAAGGGAAGAGTCCTGTGGATACCCAGGCCGATTTCGCAGAACCGAATATGGCTGAAAATTGAGTTGCCGAACAAGGAGGGCTTGGAGATGTATGCAGGATTTTGCCATTGCGACAATATTACACATTTTTAGAAGATAGAGTCTTAAGGATAAAACTGATAAGGCTTTGCTTTTTTTATTTTTTACTTTACATGAAGCAGAACATACTCAAAAAAAATATTTTGGGGACAATTTGGATGGCACTGTCCCCTTAATAATAATAATTATAATGCTGCTGAGGAAAATAAATCTCTAACATAAAGTGTTACTCCCAAAGGCAATGTTTCTTCTCAAAACGTGAATGTAAAGTTAGTTCAGTCCGTAGATTATTAAGTAAATAGTTAAAGATGAGGGTGATTGTGGGCCATTATTTGTTACTAGATACATTATTCATGAGTATTCACACAAGGCGTCATTGAAAGCTCAGATGGCGCTCGGGCATGCAGCATATAATATGGGGCTTTTCTACCTGATGATAGTGTGCAACTGTCCTATTCTTGATCCTCAGGTGCTCTCAGCTGTTCATGTTTCTCCAGCTATCTACTTTCCACGTTCCTCTTGATAGAGAAGTTTTAAAAGTGAATACACTAAGGCATTAATATGTTGACATAGGACTAAACAATAGGTAGAGGGCTTCCACAGAAATGGCAGATCAATAAACCAGAACTAATTACTATGTCAAAAGAAACTTACATCCAAAAAAACAAGAATGTAATAACTTTAAATAATATAAAATCTCATCATATCCATTACATTAGCACCAACAATTCACGTACCACTTGGTATAGAGCATAGATGGGAAGTACATACTAACTTAGACGAACAGGAGTACTGATACATGAGGTAGAGAGTCCTGCTCATACACCTATGGTGAGTGAGAAGGTCAAAGGTGGTGGATGTTACAGTATCTGTGGATACATATAATTTGTTTTTAAGCATTTTGGCACAGTTTAAACTAGGTTGGTGAGACCAGAAGTGAATTAATAGGTGTTCTAGTTGGATATATTATAAGCTTCCTTATTCCTAACAGTATTTGGGGACAGTGAGAGCTAGGTGGGTTTGGCTAGAGTTTAATCAATGGGTGTTCTAGTGTAGGGGCCGGCAGTGGGATGTGGCCCTTTTAAGCATAGGGTCTCCTTTCAGTTGCAGCTACAGCTTTAAGGGTTTTGGCTCCGGCGGCCTAAACTATTAAAGCAACCACCACAGTCGAAAGCGGGCCTAATGCTCAAAATGGTCCATAAGCATTTCAATTGCTTTGCCGCCGCCGCCGGATATCAGAAATGAGGGGAAGAGGGGAGAAAGAGACTACAGAAATGAGGGGGGAGAGGTGAGAAAGGGACTGCAAAAATGAGGACATGAGGTGGTAGAAGAAAAGAGAGACAAACGCACATGAGGGGGAGAGAAAAAGACAGACAGACAAACATGATAGGGGGAGGAAAAGAGAGACAGACAAACATGATGGAGAGAGGAAAAAAAGACAGACCGACAAACATGATGAGGAGAGAAAAAGAGAGATAGACAGACAAGAAGGACAAGATGAAAAGAGAGACAGACAGACATAAGGGAGGAGAGGAAAAGAGAGACAGACTTACATGGGTAGTGCCCTTCCTGAGATCAGATTATGGACCTGCCCCTGCAGGGCTATTCGTGTGGTGCAATCTCAGTGTTGGAGCAAGTCCTGTCAAAGCAATCTGGGTGCTGGGGTAAGAGGAAGGAGGAGCCGAGGGCATCAGAAGCTTTGTGTGTTAAAGACACACAGAGCAGTAAGCATTTCCGATGCCCTGCATTATCACTACACACAGGAAATGCAAGCAGCACTTACTGAGCTCCATGTATGTTTAACACATGGAGCTTTTGCTGCCCATGCTTCATGTAAGAATGGGAGGGGGAGAGAACAGAGGTGGGGGAGGATGGGCAGAGATAACAGATATAGGGGGAGGAGGAGGAGACAGAACAGATACGGGGAAGGTGGGGGAGAGAGAGAACAGATATGGCGGAGGAGCAGGAGCAAGAGAACAGAGATGGGGAGGAAGGGGAGAGAGAAAATAGATGGGGAGGAGGGGCAGAGATGGGGAGAGAGAACAGAGATGAGAAGGAGGAGGTGAGAGAGACAACAGAGATGGGGAGGAGGGGGGAGAGAGAACAGAGATGGGGAGGAGGGGCAGAGATGGTAAGGAGGGGGAGAGAGAACAGAGATGGGGAGGAGAGGGAGAGAGAGAGAACAGAGATGGGGAGGAGATTGAGAGAGAGAGAACAGAGATGAGAAGGAGGAGGTGAGAGAGACAACAGAGATGGGGAGGAGGGGGAGAGAGAACAGAGATGGGGAGGAGGGGCAGAGATGATGAGGAGGGGGAGAGAGAACAGAGATGGGGAGGAGAGGGAGAGAGAGAGAACAGAGATGGGGAGGAGAGGGAGAGAGAGAGAGAACAGAGATGAGGAGGAGGGGGAGAGAGAACAGAGATGGGGAGCAGTGGGTGAGAACAGAGATGGTGAGGAGGGGGGTAAGAACAGGCATGGGGAGAGGGAAAGATATATGGGAAGGGAAGGAGAGGCAAGGAGATATGGGGAGAGGGAGATAACAGATATGGGGGGAGAAAACACATGAGAAGGGGAAAGAGAAAACAACAGGTTTGGGAAAGAGGAGAGAGAACAGATATGGGGGATGAGAGGAGAGACATACCTGGGAAGGGAGAGAGACATAAAAATGGGGGGAGGTTGGAGAGAGACAGCATTGCAAGGAAGAGAAAAGAGACAAACATGGGAAGGGAGAGAGACATACATAAAGTAGGAGTAAAGAGACAGTCATGTGGAGGGAGAGGAGACAGACAATCAAGAGGGTAGAGAAGAGTGGGGTGCCACGGGGGTGGTCCGCACAGGGCGCCTGGACATGTAAGGCCGGCCCTGCTTCTAACATCAAAGCACAAGTGAATTGTTAGTTGCTCCTAGTGTGAGCATAAGCTGGCATGTACTTCTGATAATACATGCCCGTTTATTCTAACCGGATGCAGCCATGCTTCCATGAGCGACCGGCGCTCTCTGCTAGCGTCTTCCTCTGTCCAGAGGAAGAAACTAGGGTCTTCTTCTGTGCTAGCAGCGAAAGAATTCCGCATTCTGATCAGACATAGCGGGACTAGCCCCCACTCTGAGACACAGCAGAGAGTAAACCCACGTGTTGAGAAAGACTTTCAGGTTTACTCCAGACCAGTGGGACATATTTTTTTAACCTTTGCTTCCTTCAAGAAAGCAAGGATTAAATTACCTATAGTTGCCCTTGTATAGTGTCTGCTTAATACAGTATGTTTAGTTGGAAACATTCCCCCATTCAGTTACATTGGAGATTTTTTGCAAATTGTCTACATTGGCCTAAAGCTTGAAATTCCCATCTTATTTCCCTGACATTTTCTCTTTATTGAGTAGACTTATATAAGTTATGGTCTTGGATTCCTTTGATGTTGGGGTTGTTTCAAGTTCCAAAAGGGGAATGATTAAATCCACTGAGATGGATGAAACGCGTCAGGTATTCACTATGTATTCTGCGATGTTTGAATTTAAATCAATAAAAATTGAATTTTGCTTGGATCTGACCATCATTACCCCGGATTTATCCAAATATTTTTCCTATTTGTTGCTTCACGCTGTTGATCCAAAAGAAGGCAATACCCCCCCCCCACCCCCCCTTATTTCAAAAATTTCGATTTCTGATTTCACACATTTTTCTGTTCTTGCCATGAGCACAGAAAGAGCTATCTATGGCTCTGTATCTATTACAGGTGCGTTATATAGACACAAACACTAAAGGGTGAACGAGAGTTTATTAGTGAAAATACAACTACACTGTGTGCTGTAACATAATCTTATGGTAGCAGTTTGTAGTAATTTGTGCAGACAAAATGCACATAAACTAGTCCTTAAAGGCCAGGCTGTCTCCAGTTCAACAGTACATAATCACAGGAAAAGAGTTAAATACATTTATAGTGCAATAACACAGAATCTAAAATGTATTCATGGAAGTAAGGGAGCCCAATAAAGTTTTTTTTTTAAAGAAAGGTAGTGGATTAGATGTAAAATAGCTAACATTATAATATGTTCATTTAAACTGCTGCCACCGGCTATTTTTCACAGATCACTGCAGTCTTTCCTAAGATCCAAAGGTACAGAAGGCATGCACTGTTATTTCTCAAGCTGCCAATGTAGAAGGCAGCCAGATTCTTTTGAAAGTGCGAGCACATTGCTTTGGAGGTGGAAACAGAATAGAAAAGTGCTTTCAAATCCTTAAATTTGCATTGGGTTTAATATGCAGCACTGTGAAAGAAAATCTGAAAAAGACTAAGTTTTGCAAGCATTAGAGCGAAAAACCATTACAGAACAGATTAAATTCCATATCATCAAAACTTGATATACTTACATACATTTAATACTGGACTCAACTTTAGCTGATACACAATGAGTATATAGATTGTTCTTTACATTGCAGATGTACTGCAATGTACATTGAGAGGGTAGTGGATGTATGGAATAGCCTGCCAGCAGAAGTGGTAGAGGTAAACACAGTCAAGGATTTTAAGCATGCGTGGGATAGACACAAGGCTATCCTAGCTATAAGACCGGGAACGGGGGACTAATAAAAGTACTCAAAAAGATTGGGCAGACTAGATGGACCGAATGATTCTTATCTGCCGACACATTCTATGTTTCTATGTTTCTATGTTTCAGATACTAAGGTAAAAAAATACTAGGTAACAGAATCGTTTTCCAATGTGGTACTAACAGTTATCTATTTTTTGTCGTGTAGTAGCAAAGGCAATATATTATGTTTTATAATTGAAATAGATACTGAGATATGCCATGACTACCATACAAATTGAGATATTATGCAGTGATATTAATTACATTATGTGTATCTTTATTTACATAGTGCCAGCAATGTTTGCAGCTCTTAGTACAGAGATCATCGATACATAAGGTAGTATAGGCATACCTCGGAGTTATTGCAGGTTCGGTCCCAGACCGATGCAATAAGTCGAATTCTGCAATTAAGTAAGTCACATAAGCCAAAATAATCAAGTGCAAACAATATGTGTAATGGGATGGCTACCCGAGGCCAGTAGCACCTCTCCCCATTGTAGGAAATCACCTCCTTAACTGGTACCTTGGTTTTTGTACCTAAATAGCAGATGAATCTTTATTTGTGAAACAGCACAGACTTATATACAGACAAATATGACATCAACTTGGGGGGAGGCATAGGGGAACCAATTATAACATGGTAAGTCTCCAACATTATGGCACTGAAACACTTGCTTGATGGGTATTAACACATCCAGTCAAGAGTAATCACTGCGACGCACAATAAGTTGAAGCACAATAAAACGATGTATACCTGTACAGTGTTAGAAAAGAAGGTGACAATTTTGCAAGAGCAAAATGAATTTTTATACATCTCTGGTTGATTTTATACGTTATTATCTTGATTTATATTTAATTACATAAATTCAAAAAGTATCTATGGTCATATATAGTTTTGGTTTTGTAGTCCTAGTTCCTTTTAGCGCTTATACCATGCAAACGCTGATCTAACCGGTCGGGTAGTGTTTGAACAGGAAGGACCAGTGGGAAAGCAGGATTAATTGAACAAAATTGAAAAAAACATTCCCCTGTGCATCATCGGAAGTGGAGCATGGAATATTATTAACTCATCACTCTACCATATTAAGTGTCTACATAACGGGAGGTCTGAGGAACAATGGACTATGAATGCCATTGAGAGGGGGCATCACAAGCACTTTGCAAAGACCAGAAACAAGGATCCCAGGGAGCGAGTGGAAACCTTGTATTAAATGTTATTATTGAATGAGGAAATACAAAAGCTGAGAAAATTGTTACCCCTCTATTTGGGATTTCACGTAGTTCTCAAATAAAGGGCTTAAATTAAAAATAATAATAGAACCTCACAATATGTTCCACTTATATATCAAGCTTCATTATAGGTTCTACACAATAAAGAGAGAATAGAGATGGCAATTTAAAACTATATAGCAGAGATGATACAACTATCCAGTGCAGCTGAATGAGAGCATTTTTCCAACTCAGTTAATTTGGCTTAAAGTTTGAAATGTCAACATTTTATGGCCACTATTGTTCAAGAGCTCCCTTAAAAAGGACCACCTTTTGCCCAAAATTCCTCTTCCAAATATTAATGCATATTAAAGTACTTTAAAATGCATATTTTACTTTGCATAATATATATATATATATATATATATATATATATATATATATATATATATATATATATATATATATATATATATACATTTATATATTAAACTGAATTTGTGAAATTACTACAGTCTGTACCTCTTCAGGAATGCCCCCACTCTTTGGCACAGTAAAAGTAAATTTCCTTTTTTTTGTTGCAGGAGCCAATGAGATTTATTCCCATTCATTTGGATTGGTTTCCTGTTTTAGTGAAATCATAACACTATGCAAGATAGAAACATAGAAACATAGATTGTGTCGGCAGATAAGAACGTGTCGCAGATAAGAACCATTCGGTCCATCTAGTCTGCCCAATTTTTCTGAATACTTTTATTAGTCCCCCGTTCCCGGTCTTATAGCTAGGAAAGCCTTGTGTCTATCCCACGCATGCTTAAAATCCTTGACTGATTTTAACTCTTCTGCTGGAAGGCTATTGCATACATCCACTACCCTCTCAGTAAAGTAATACTTCCTGATTTTACTTTTAAATTGTTGCCCCTCTAATTTAAGACTATGTCCTCTAGTTGTAGTAGTTTTTCTTCTTTAAAATATACTCTCTCTTACTTTACTGTGTTGGTTCCCTTTATGTATTTAAATGTTTCTATCATATCCCCCCTGTTACGTCTTTCCTCCAAGCTATACATGTTAAGATGCTTTAACCTTTCCTGGTAAGTTTTATCCTTCAACCCATGAAGATCCCCACTGTACAAAACCATGAAAAGTTAGTTCCCTGTTAGGCTCAGTGTACAGGACCAGGAGTGGAGATCGAAGCACACAGGTATCAGGAAAAACTCTAATAACTGGAGTGGAGTTTTTCGCCCTCCAACTACATTAAGCAGGGCTTGAGCGCCAGGATGCAGGCAGCCGTGGGTCTTTCAGATGATCCATCCAGAACCTTGAGAAATCCTAATAACTAGGTGGAACCGGCAGGAGAATAGTAAATATGGAAGCCAAGATAAGAGCACAAGAGAAAACAGGTCAGGCATACCACAAGCAAGAAAGCCAGAATAAATGGAAAACAGAACCAGGTCACAGCAGGAAGCACTGGCTACACAATTTGTATCAGGATACAGACAACCATCCAAGGGCAAGGTTGAACTGCAAATTAAGTGTTTAAATAGCAGCCAGAACAGTGGTAAATTAGGTCATGTGAGCAGTAACATGTGATGTATAGTTAAGCAACTGTTCAGGTTGAGGACAAACATACCCCTTTGGCCTTGCATGACACTGCAGGAAGGCTTTGGTGTAATGGTCAAGCTGCAGGCCCCATGAGCCGAGAACCATGAATTTGAATTCTGTCACTGGCACGTGCATGTGGAACTGTAACACCTGTTACTGTGTGTATTGCAGAGAAATGTTGTATTGCTTTTATACTAATAAAGAACTGTAGAGAGACCCTCTGCTGCACGAAGACACACATGCTTGTGCGTGCTGGTTCCTTTTGAAGAGGCACACATATTCCAGGCCGAAATGCAGACCCAGGTGGTGGTACTGGGGAAAAAAATGGCACATGCACAGTTGGCTTATCTTGTTTTACAGAGGTTTGACCAGGGCCGGACTGGGGATAAAAACCAGCCCTGGAAATAATTGTATACCAGCCCCATAGCATAACAATATTAAACTAGCCACATAGCATGACATCATTATACCAGCCTAGGGTTGCCACCTTTTCCACAAAAAAATACCAGCCTGGCTACTGCCTCCATAGACTTAACATTGGCAGCAAGCTATATTTTTACCGGCCTGCCAGTAAAATACTGGCTGGGTGGCAACCCTATACCAGCCCCATTTATACCAGAGAAAAAATTTCAAAGCACATTTGAAGAGTGTATTATTTATAGATAAAACTGATATAGGGAAATATATACCTCCAGTATGTAAACAAGGTTATATCAAACACAGTGCCCTAATATAATCCTCATGCACATTGCCATATATAAGTACCCCAGTATGTAAACAAGGTTATAGAAATTGCCCTGTGCATGTGGTATATATCAGGGCAGTGTATGAGATTTAAACTTGTTAACATACTGGATATTTTTGATTTACCCCAGCACGCAGACATCCCTCACAGAACGTGCCCAACCCATGGCCTATCCCAGCACTCATATTGAATTCACAGGACTTGCCCCAGGCAGGACTGACCCTAGCACATAGATTGCACTCACAGGACTTGCCCCAGCCAGGACTTACCCTAGCAGATAGATTTCACTCACAGGACTTATCACAGCATGCAGATTGCACTCACCAGATTTACCACAGAACTCATATTGCACTCACAGGACTTGCCCCTGCACCTCAGAAAGCTGATTGCAGTTACATGACATGCTCCAGCACAGAAGAAGGCTCCAGCATATTGTAGGAGGGAAACTGCTACTTTTCCTGATATTGTTTGCTATTTTGACATAAACTCTTACAGACAGCCACACTTACACACACACAGTCACACACACATACAGAAATACACACACACTTACACGCACACTTAGATGCACTTACACAGACACACCTAAAGTCACACTTACAGACATACACACAGTCACAATTGCAGACACACACAGTCACACTTACACACAGTAACATGTACACTGTCACATATGCAGACACACTTACATATACACACTGATTTTTTTTTTCTTTTTAATGCTGTTTGCAGGGAGGTGGCTGGTTCAGACCAGGCAGTGAACACACATGCAGAAATACACACACTTACACACAGTCACAGTTACACTTACATACAGTCACACTTACACACAGTCACACTTACACACAGTCACAGTCATACAGACAAAAAGTTACATATTCACACTTACAGATACACTTATCACCTACATCTGCCGCTCAGACAGGTCTCCGGGGAAGTAAAGGGGGGGTGGGGGGGGGCAGAGCACTCTTAAAGCGGCCCCGGTGGCTGCGTTCTTAAAGTGGCCACCGCAGCCGAGTTATTAAAGTGGCCACCGCAGCCGAGTTATTAAAGCGGCCACCGCGGCCGTGTTCTTAAAGCCTGATAAATATAATCATGCCTTATGTCAAGCCCCTCTCTCCCCCACTTCCACTTTATTTTATGTTAAAATAATACCACTGCCATTTTATATTTTGCTGACCTGATATTCAAAAATAAATATAATATAAAGTGAGTAATCAATTCCTTAATACTGAAAATTCCATTTATTATAGAAAGTCGCATCAGTGGAAATATATTGGAGATACATCAAGTATTAACTATATGGATCAGAAATATATTGAAAACACTCAATTGTAATTAACTGTGAATAATAAAACAGCACCCTTATCAGCCTGTTTTATTAGTCACAGTTAATTACAATTGAGTGTTTTCAATATATTTCTATAATATAGTATTTTTATAGTGTTTTTTAAACAATTGGCACCTGCAAAATCTTGCCTGGGCAGTTCCCGCACCGCTCTGCTCATCAGGCACTGCGAGCAAAGGGAAGTGGCTGATGAGCGTGTAGTGTGGGAAAGAGCGCCGCCGGATATGACGTCATTTTTGCATTTCCGGCGGCAACGGTGAGAGAGGAGGATTATGCGATCGGGCAAGGGAGGAAGAAACAAATCTTTCCTTCCTTGTGGCTGATCGCGTAGGTTAAAAAAAAAATCTTTGCTCCTTTGCGGTCGGCCGCGTGGAGGAGACAAAAAAATGTGTTCCATTGCGGCCAGTCAGAGTCACCGCTGAAAGCAGCCCCATGGCTGGCGGCCTACCGGGAAATTTCCCGGTATCCCGGTAGGCCAGTCCGGCTCTGGGTTTGACCACTGTTGGAGGACTAGAACAACTAAATAAAAATAACTATTTTAGGAGAATGACAGCAATTTGTAAAAAAAAGAAAAATGGCAGGCTGCTTAAAGCTTTGGTGCCTACAACTTGCACTAAAGTCAAAATCGTGACTAGACTGTCCTTTTAATTGCATGTTTGAGATATGCTCTTCACTGTGAGAGGGACCAGATCCAGATAGGCATCCACTAGTTACACCAGTGCATCATACACCACTTCATTTGTACCGGGCATTCACATTCAAAAAACCTCCTCTTTTCTATTTACTCTCTTACTATCAAAAAGTGTGCACTTCTTTAAAAAACAACAACTTGTGTTTAACTGAATTATATCACTATGTGTAGATGGTTAATAGAGAAATCCTTTATTGTTAGATAAAAAATGATATTATTGATTCATCTTTGCTCTATAAATCTCTATCAGGGGGTTAACATGTTGGGTTGGATGAAGGAAGATCTAATCAATCTGACCAATATTCCAACATGTCTGCTCCCTGTTCGATTTATTTGGTATAGTATCTTTCAGTTAAACATAAGTAAATATTTTTGCTACAGTTGTCCTTTAAATTAACTGATCGTTTAGCGGTATAGATCAATTAATTTATAGGAAAACTGCTGTGTGAAAAAATGAGGCCAAACTGTTCAGAATTTACAATTATCATTCATTTAACTGTTCCAAAATTGTAAATATTCTGGAATGCATTAAATGAGTATCCACGCTGGAACATAGTGCCAGACATGAACACATATATACTCATTTTCATAATGAATTGTGCCCAGCTACTGTGTTTGAATGCCTTTTGTATCTTCCTATTGGTTAAGGCATTACAAAAATATCAGTTTCATATGCCATTAAAGTCATGGATTATTCTGTATCTGATAACCTATCAATGTTATGTCAAAACCCATGTGTCTTCTCCGGAAATTTCATTAGTGCTAGTACAGCATTAGCAACCTCAAAGAATAACATCCCAGTATATATAATTAAGAACTGTGGTCGTTGGAACTTGTTTAACATTTCACAAACAGTAGTTGAGATTAGACCGGCTTCCAAAACTATCAAGAGGAGGATTGTATGTGTGCATGTGAGAAATGATGTCAGCATGACTTCACTGTCTGTTCATCGTTTTGCCATGTATCAGGTCCACGCGATCATTTATATTTACAAGATACAAACACATTATGCAGTGTTATACAAAGGAACAAGATTACAAAAGTGGACATGAAGAGGATCTAAAGAATTATGTGTTTATATGGGGTGGTTAGAACGAATAATTAGGATTTTATTGTAGGAGCAATATGGAGCGGTACCAAGGCGTGTAGAGCAGATTTTGTTAGCAGTGTTAGCAAGTTAGAACGACAAACCAGGTTTGTACCTGCACAATGTATAGCTAAATTGTTGAGATGAAATGTTCATCTTACTTGAATTAAACTGCAACTCAACTTTTATTGAATAGCTGTTATGGAGTCAGGTTTTGGAGGAAATAATGTTAGGTGAACAGTTAGGGACACTGATGGGTCTATTCACTAGAATTCAAATTTGGAGGTTGACTTTCATTTTTCGAATAAGTCAAATTTGGCACCTGAGAAAAACCTGTAAAAAAAAACCCCAACAGGTTTGGATCTACCCTATTGAAAGTAATGGGTGGAAAAATGATCAAAGCTATTTGTGTGTTAAGTTGACTAGGGAGATGGGAGGGGAAACGCTCACGTGACAGTACCAGGTGAATCAGATGGAGGAGTAACCTCTTCCTCTGCAGTTCGCAGGGAATTGTTCTAGGAGGTATACTGGCGCAAGAAATTCAGCTGCTGATAGAGTCAGGGACTGGGCTTTGGCAGTGAGATCCATGGGAACAAGAACCAGAAGTCCAAAGAGCTAAATGCAATAGTCCCTCCCTAACATTTTAGTCAGTTGAAGAAAAGTGCAGTGGATTTTAGTCTTAGTTTTATTAACTTAGTTTTAATTTAGTTATTGTTTAGTTTAAGTCACTGAAAACATGCAGTTGACTAAATGTTGACAAATATGTATAGTTGACGAAATGAACTAGACATGTGCATTCGTTTTCGGACGAATGCATTTTCGTCCGAAAATAGCATTTTCGTCCATTCGTCCGAAAAACGAATAACGACAATGCTAAACTAACGGAAGACGAATGAACGAATGGTTAATAAATGAAAATCATTCGTCCATTCGTCCATTTGTGCTCTTGGCATTCTATAAACCGAAATAGAGTCGGTTTATAGAATACCAATAGCATTACATATACATTCCATAAACCGACATAAGGAACGACTTTCGGTTTATGGAATGCATGTAATACTATTGGCTTTCTATAAACCGAACTAGAGTCCCCATTCATAAGAATTTCTTATGAATGGGGCTCTTGTTTGGTTTATAGAAAAGCCAATAGTATTACACGTATTCTATAAGACGAACGAATAAAACGAAACAAAAATAATGAACAAATTTCGTCTGAAACGAATGCAGTAATGAACGAAATTCGTTTTAGACTAAATAAATAACATTTTCATCCGAATGGATGAAAACAAAACGAAAATTTTTGTTTTGCACATGTCTAAAATGAACAGTGATGATAACAAAAAGCCGTATGAATTAATGTATTTCGATTTTACTTCTAATACTTTTACTTTCTGCATATTATTTGCTTCCATCTGACATTATGACAGTAGGTTATTTTTGTTGTTGCTTTTTGTCCTGCCTATAAACCCAATTACTGCCAGAGGTAGTTGAGCAAGAAAGTATAGGAAATAACTCACACACATTATCATATGAACAAATGTTTTGCCTCATTTGTTCACAGAATCCTGCGATGGATAAGATTTGCTCCCTTAAGACCGGTGTTAAGCCGACATGAACTGTGAATTCTTGGGAATAACACTCAGAAAAGTTCAAAACACATAAATTCTGTTTGCAGACTACCCCAGTAGGCGTAACTGCTGAATAGATGACAGCAACGTTTTAATAAACAGAAAAAGTCACCCCAATTTTTCACACTGTAAACTTGCCGCTATTTTCCTTTGCACAGTATATTTAGCATATTGTGGAATCAAAGCCATAAAGCATAATAATATTTTATAATAACTGGAGAGTCATACCTCTCGGCTCATGCAGCTAGTATTGGTCAGCGACGTTGTACAGACAGGTCTGATCTGACACACTGTTTTATAGTGAACTAATAAATTATGATTGTCTGCTTTACCATTCTCCTGTTTGTTCTTTTTTTGTTTTGGCACTGTAACAGGGGACATTTTAAAGGACCCCTCCCTTGGGTCGGATAACTGAAAATCCAACCCAAGTCCCGTCCACTTTTGCACTGTTAAATATTTAAGCTATTATACCTTATTTTTTCTCTTGTTTCCCCATGGTGTTTCCCCATGGACTTAGAAACATAGAAACATAGAATGTGTCGGCAGATAAGAACCATTCGGCCCATCTAGTCTGCCCAATTTTTTTTGAGTACTTTTATTAGTCACCCGTTCCCGGTCTTATAGCTAGGATAGCCTTGTGTCTATCCCACGCATGCTTAAAATCCTTGACTGTGTTTACCTCTACCACTTCTGCTGGCAGGCTATTCCATACATCCACTACCCTCTCAGTAAAGTAATACTTCCTGATATTACTTTTAAATCGTTGCCCCTCTAATTTAAGACTATGTCCTCTAGTTGTGGTAGTTTTTCTTCTTTTAAATATACTCTCTTCCTTTACTGTGTTGATTCCCTTTATGTATTTAATTCCCTTTATGTATTTCTTATGGTTCCCTTGGATCTCTACTGCAAGAAAAAAAGTGTGCACTCCACTGAAGCCACTTATAACATCCAAAAAGTGCTTTAATAATGTGACAAACAATTGGAACTCCACGAACACAACAAGCCGAAAAGGGAAGGACCTTACGCGTTTCGCGTGATAAACACGCTTAATCATAGGTAAGTAACAAGTGTTTGTTCTGCTCTTAAATACACATGGTCGGCCAATGGATAGAGACTGAAAATGAGTGCCGGTGTGTGACTACTAATTAACCCTCACAGTGGTGAGGGAGAGGTAAAGTGTAGTGCTAAAGAAAAAAGTGAACGAGTGATAATAACAATTGAATAAATAAGATGAAAAGAAAAACAATACGTGAAATAAAAAAATAGAATGAGAAAATGAAACAAGCAAAAAAGAAACATGAATAAATAAGATGAAAAGAAAAAGAATTCGTGAAATAGAAAAATAGAATGGGAAAAAAGAAGCCTAGTCCCCTGGCTCGAACGGGAGCTGGATTAGCTGAGACGCAGGCTCCCTGTGTCTATCTGCCCCTTTGGAACAACTGATTTTCCCCTGTTTCCCCTCCCATCTCCCTAACAAGTTAACTTAAAACTGTATAACAGCCTTCTCAGACCTGTACCCTCCCCCACTGCTGGAGATTGAGTTGATTAAAATCTGCTCGAGATTTAGTTTACTAAAACTAGATTAAAACTAAAACAATTCAGATGACTAAAATATGACTAAACTAAAATGGAACTTGAGTAAAAGAAAACTATGACCAAATCAAAATGTGCCGTTAAAATTAACACTGCTCTTTGATCACACAGTCCTAAGTTTAGCATAATTCTTAGTATGGAACCATAATCCAAAATGCATGATTTTTTTCAGCTTTGATATAAACTCAACAAAATAAAATGTGATCCTGTAACAGGAAATAACTTAAAGGAAATCCCAATTTTCATCCAGTAACGCCACTTTCAAATCCTTTACACTTCCCGAAAGCTTCTAAGAAGCCATGGTTGGAAGAAATAAGTTATTTATCTTATGAATAGAAACAAGTCATTGGAATAAAATAAAATTCTCTCCAAGAATATGATTGAAAGGTTTAAAACTTAACAGAGTAACCAGAGCAGGCAGTGGCCATATTTACATTTATAAACCATTTTCTGCACAACATAAAAATAGAATAGAAAAGGCCTATTTATTGAACAATCAATGAACCAGAAGTTACAATGTTTGGATTGTGTACTTGTGGTGACACATTTTTGTTAGAATACATTGTTCTGCTTAATATGCTATTAAAATTGCAGTTTTCTACACCCCCCCCAAAAAAAATTAATTATAAAACCACAAAAAAGAGTTGTAACTAGTTACATATTAGGCTCTATTTATGAAAAAGTGAAGTGTGGTATTCTAACAAGTGAACTGCAAAATGAATGCATTGGTAGCTGATTTAGAAAGTTTCGGGAGGAGGGGGAGAGAAAACAGGTATGGGGAGGAGGGGAAGGAGAGATAAGAGATATGGGGAAAAGGAAGGAGATTTGTGGAGTGGGAAAGAGATATGGGCAGGGGAAGGAGTGATAATCGATATGAGTGGGAGGAGAGATAACAGATACAGGGGGGCAGAACAAATATGGGAAGGGAGAAAGAGATACCAGATTTAGGGAGGAGAGAGAACATATATGGGGGGAGGATGAGAGAGAGACAGACATGGGGGGTGGGGAGAGGAGAGTCATACATGGCAAGGAAGAAAAAAGACATGGAAAGGTAGAGACACATCCATAGAGAGAGGGGAAAGAGACACGAAGGTAGAGAGGAGGTGGGGCACCACAGCAGTGGCCTGCACAGGCCGCCTGAACACTTAAGGCCGACCTTGCTGCCGTTATACAGTTGCACTTTTTAAAAACAACTCCCAACTCGAGAATTTTTATACGTATCAAATAACATAAATAGTTACCAACTGGCCATAAGGGTACTGAGAATGTTCTGATAAAGCCACACCCATAGCCACACCTTCATCCACTCCCAATAAAAGTGTCAGTCTTGGGACATTTGAAATGTTAGGAGGCGTGATTTAATAATACAGTGGTAAACGGCCAATAAACATTATTTTCACTTATGCTTATATTATCGGACAGGTGAAAATTACAATGGCCCAATTATGAGATACAGTGATAACCTATTAAGATACATGCCAGTTTATTTCCTGACCAGAAGCCTCTATACTTAAAGGGACTGTATCGCCCAAACATTGTTTTTACTGTGACTGTAGAGCATGTGTCTCTGGAGTCTCCTGCTTATGACATCACCTGTGGTTTCATATGTAAATTAATGGTTTTCAACTCCACAAACACTTTAAAAAAAAAATGTTCTCATCATTTGCTTGTAGTCTTGCTAATACAATGTATTGATCATTTTAAATCTGTTTGCTCTACATGCACAATTAAACAATGTTCAAGTCCCTTTAACAAAAAGGGCTGGTCAATAACTGTCAACTTGGTCTCCTCCATTGGTTATATTTTTGGAATTAGGGTATGTCTCTGCACAGGGCTGTATCTTGGTTTTGTACTGCCCTAGGCAGACTAAATTCGGGCACACCCCCACGTTGCACACCCAGGATATGCCCCATCACCCTATTACATGCCATTTCACCTCAGTACATGCCCAATATCCCACATTGCACACACATTAAATGCCCCATCATCCCATTAGATGCCCCATCACCCCTGTTACATGCCACATCACTCACATCACACACATTACATGTCCCATCACCCCCCCTTACATGCCCCATCACCCACACTACATGGACATTAAATGCCCCATCACCACATTGCATGCTCCATCAATACCCATTACATGCCCCATCACCCCCCGTTGAACACCCATTAAATGCCCCATCACATGCCCTATCACCCCATTACATGCCACATCACCCACATTGCACACATTACATGTCCCATCACCCCAATTACATACCCCATTACCCCATTACATGCGCCATAACTTACCCTGGGCAATGTTGTGCGTTGCCTGGTGTCTAGGGGCAGATAGCAGCCTGTCAGGCTCCATGCGCAGTTTGACTGGTGAGTGCCAACAGGCCACGTGTCCCAGTGCGTGTCTGACGTCAGAGCGTCGGGTCACATGACCTGTCGGCACTCACCAGTCAGCACTCACCATGGTGCCATCATCTCTGCCTAAGAGTAATTTTTTAAATAGGGGCGCCGTTTATTCCTGCCCACCATTCCCTGGCAGACAAAATAAGTGCTGCCCTAGGCACTTGCCTTGTCTGCCTCGTGCTAAATACAGTGTTGTTTCTGCATCTGACAGAACTTAGTTAAATTAGTGTGACCACTCTAATCTCTAGTCTGTCTCAATGAGGTCTATTCACTAAAACCTTTACTGATGGGTGAACTGCAAAAATCAGGCATTAATAACTGAATTGTTAAACCTCTAAAATGTGCCTATCTTTCAAACTCATTTTTGCCATTCACTTGTCAATTCACTTCTAGTGAACTCCCCCCTAGACAAGAATGGACTTTCAAACCCAAGGCCAAAATAGCTGTATGGGAAAAATGCTCCCATTTGGCTGCATTGGACAATATATCCGACTTGGCTACATTGGCCTACAGTTTGAAACTCCCATCTCATTTCCCTGCAGTTCTGTCTTTATTGAATATACCCTTTAGTTATAAAAAAAAAAAGAGGAGAAACAGCTTGGCGAATACCATGTCAATGAATATTATAGTCAGCTACTACTTCCAAGTTAGTCATTATGAAAATTAATCCTAGATTAAAATCTACTGATCAGTGAGGGATCTGCAAATTATATATATGTATATATTTTTTTTTTTGCCATTTTAATCCCATATGTTAAAATGCATTCCGTTTTTAGTATTTTTTTTGCACTTGCCCAATGGAGTGCACACATTACTTTTCACTTTAACTTGGCAATAAACAGTCAAGCAAGCTAAAAGCACGTGGCATATGTTATGTTCTCTCCCACTGTGTCAGACTAGGAAAAGTGTCCAAGCCACATTAAAGTCCCTTAAACACTTCTACACATCCAACTCATTACCATATGCAAATTCTAGTGTGGCAGATATTTAATATCAAAAGCAGGCAAGTACCTCCCCAGATCAAATAAAACTTCACACAATTTAGTAGACACTAGGTGAGGTGTTATGTTTCTCTGTGGTAGGCCACCTTGGAATGTGTTCTGAGACAACACTTCTTTCTGTCCTTTGATTTCTCTATTTGATCGCCTGAAAAGTGTGTAATACTGCTCCCGTTTCATTGAGAAGTGCAGTTTAAAGACGTCATGTTAATAGGTAAAAGTAGTCCCAATTAAAAAAGAAAAATCCAGAAATATTGCCATTTGCAGCAGGCCAGAACAAAATTGAGTAATTTGGTGATTTTCTGCCAAAATAGATAAAGTGCAAATTTGTTAAGTGAAAGTGATGAACACAGAGTCTTGTGCAAGGAACTGGCCAGTCGGGATATTGGTAGGGAGAGCTTCTGAACAGATTGCAACATGGCTGCACATGCAATCCTCCTTCTGTGAGAGGGATGCGTGGATACTGTTGATGGATGGGTGACAGGACAGTACTGGTGCCTTGTAGACACAAGAACTGATAAATGTCTACTGTGTGAACCAGCCAGGGCCTAATTAGTCTGGTTGATGTTCCCATGCCTCTCTGGTTCATTAAATGACTCATTGTTGCCCTCTCCTTATTTTAATTACAAAGTGTCTTTTCCACACATTTTCTGATTTTAGTGTACAGCTGCAGAATATATCTTCCTATGGCCCAGCGCAGTATTATTTTCTAAACCTATTGGTGAGTGCTGATTGGCACAGAATACACTATGTGGTTTACATAGTGTCTTGCTACCTCAGAGGTTTGAGGTTTATTGCCTTATATTTTGCAAAAAAATTTAGACATACATGTTTTTGTTTAAAGCAGTTATTGATAAAGGGTCAGACTTTCCAACAGAAGAATAAGTGCTAATTACAGTTAATAAAAGTTTATTTTGTACACTTTATTTATATGAGATTGTTTGTTTTTATTTGTGCATGTAGTTGCACAAATGGAGGGGGCCAACAGCTAAGTCATGGGGGGGGGGGGTGTTCGGGGGCCTATAATTTATTTTACTAATACGGCCAGCAGCATTTTACCATCCCCAGGATCGAGGGGGATTACATTTAAGTTTCTAATCATAGAACATAACGTAGGGGTGACAAGGGACAGCCTTGTCTTGTGCCATTCCATATTCTAAACTAGTCTGCTTTAATGCCAGAACTGACCATTCTTCCCTTTAGAGTCGAGTATAGTGCCATTATTGCCTGAAGAATTCTACCCTCTATCCCAAATGCTCGAAGCGCTTCCTCTATGTAGCCCGAGCCAACGCTGTCAAAGGCCTTCCTTGCATCTAATGACAGGGTCAGCTGGGGGATACCATTCAACCTAGCTCTACCAATCAGGTTTCTAAGGCCCTGATTATGATTTAGAGTGACGGGTGACCTAATATAAAACCTATGTATATATGTATATACATAAATACAGGTACCTCTGTGCTGGTTTACTCAGCTTCCGCAAAAGGTTATGCTCTCATCGTCCACTTCAGCTTTTCTGCCCCATGAAGATTAATCTTCCTATGCCACCATTCTCAACAATCTAAAAGTGACAACAGTGAATAAGTCGTCACCATGGCCTAACGATCGATAGAGAGAGTTTCAGACCTCCATCTCGCCAATGGATGAGAGGTGGTTTATCTACCCGTATTTCTGCCTCCGTTCATCGCTCAGTATCCTTCGTGCCCTCAGCTCCCTTCTCTGCGAGCGTAACCTACTTGTTACATCATTGCTCCTCCCCCACTTTGCACAGTTCTTATAATGAAGGATTGGTGATCACAGGAGAAAGTACTAACGCAGGTTGTAGGTAAAAATTTATAAATTCCCCACTTGATGTAAGAATAGCCTTCAAGATGAAGTCTTCCACTTTATAACAAGATCAGTAATCTCTGGGTAGGAAAAGTATCCATGATCCAGCAGTTCAGTTTAAGGTATTAGATTCAGGCAACAATATCTCCAAGACTGAATGGTGTATCTGAATTTCAGTCCACACTTAAGTAGCGTGAGAGTCAGTCATAATATCTAGAATAACATTTTATCATTAAGTAGCTTGAATTCACCGAAAAGGAGCATTACTCCCGGTTTCGTATGTAGTCATCAAGTAAATAATTACGTTAGTCCAAACACCCATGAATGTTTTTATTACTTTGTACGTTTCTTTAATTAGATACTTTTTTGATACAACAGATCTAAACAGATTCTAAACATGCTAGACCATCTGTGCTGTGCAGCATTGATTACATTTCAGTCTTTGAGTTCTACCATTCCTCTTGTGGCCATGAGGACAAAGAGTTACTGTTTCCAGAAAAATAACAGCTATATGATACCCACTGCATACCTCTCT
This sequence comes from Pelodytes ibericus, assembly GCA_036172795.1. Taxonomy (NCBI): domain Eukaryota; kingdom Metazoa; phylum Chordata; class Amphibia; order Anura; family Pelodytidae; genus Pelodytes; species Pelodytes ibericus. The sequence goes on along the minus strand of CM069868.1, from coordinate 32,326,433 downwards.
CTGCCACATGACATCTCACTCTCCAAGCGTGTAATGCTGCCTATTACTTTCTTGGTATTAGACATTCCATCCATTACCAAACAAGTTTTTTGTACTTTCTATTTTTGTACCTAATTTTATTCTTTTGGAAGGAACAAAATGGCAAATTCCTGTTCTGGTTGAAAAACATTCTCACTATAAATGGGAGAGTTACACATCAGGCTATGTAGTAATAATAATATTTTTGCATAGTGTATTTATCGTATGCACTGCTAGGCAGCCATTTAAATACATAAAGGGAATCAACACAGTAAAGGAAGAGAGTATATTTAAAAGAAGAAAAACTACCACAACTAGAGGACATAGTCTTAAATTAGAGGGGCAACGATTTAAAAGTAATATCAGGAAGTATTACTTTACTGAGAGGGTAACATAGAAACATAGAATGTGTCGGCAGATAAGAACCATTCGGTCCATCTAGTCTGCCCAATTTTTTTTTTTGAGTACTTTTATTAGTCCCCCATTCCCGGACTTATAGCTAGGATAGCCTTGTCTATCCCACGCATGCTTAAAATCCTTGACTGTGTTTACCTCTACCACTTCTGCTGGCAGGCTATTCCATACATCCACTACCCTCTCAGTAAAGTAATACTTCCTGATATTACTTTTAAATCGTTGCCCCTCTAATTTAAGACTATGTCCTCTAGTTAAAATTTAAGCTTACGCCCAAACAGGGACTTGAACCCTGGACCCTCAGATTAAAAGTCTGATGCTCTACCGACTGAGCTATCCGGGCTGCTCGTGGATGGGTAGTGGATGTATGGAATAGCCTGCCAGCAGAAGTGGTAGAGGTAAACACAGTCATGGATTTTAAGCATGCCTGGGATAGACACAAGGCTATCCTAGCTATAAGACCAGGAACGGGGGACTAATAAAAGTACTCAAAATAAATTGGGCAGACTAGATGGACCGAATGGTTCTTATCTGCCGACACATTCTATGTTTCTATGTTTCTATGTTAATTGTGTAAGCCTTTTATTTTTTTTTACACTATAATATTTGGGAGTAAGACACTGAATGTCAAGGAGAGAGACAAGAAGCAAAAACATGTTGCCAAGAAAGAGCATCAGACAATGTAGTTAAAGGGACTGTATCACCTAAAACGTGTTTTTACTGTGCATGCAGAGAATAAGACATTATTGAAAATGATCTATACATTGTATTAGCAAAACTGCAAGAAAATGCCTAAATTAGGGGGGGGGGAATATGTCTGTGGTGTCTTCTGTGGCCTAATTAGGCCACAGGGGATGTTAGATGTAGGAGAATCCACAGACACATTTAAAACACATTTTCTCCTAATTTATGCATTTCTTTGCGATTTTTTTTGCAATGTATAGATCATTTTCAATCATTTTTTACTATCTACTTTTACAGTAAAAATCTAATGTTTAGGTAATCCAGTCCCTTTAATATGTTGACTCTGAATTAATGATTGCTGTGCCTAATCTTTCACCTGTAGTTTGCCAGAAATTTGAAAATTGTTGTGTTACAATTTGGTGTGCAATCCTCTGGGGCTCATGAATGCCAGATTTTTTTTTTAGGGAGCATCTATAGTAAGATTGACTAGATCGACTAGGCCTATGGAGGCAAGAAAAGTCCAAGATGTATTTAACTTACCAACACTCTTGACTGTTGGATGAACACGGGGGCTGGAAGAAGAATGGGGTTGTTCTGCTCGGAGAAAGCACAGATCAATGGGCTGGGCACTAGTCTACCTATCTCTGGACTGATGTAAGGATTTATTTGGCATTTGTGCTCCTGCTTTTTACTAATTACTGTAAAAATGTTTTCAGATCTGCACACAGGTGTAGTGTAGGTGCCGAAGTCACAAGATGCCACCCTGGTTACTCAGGTGAAAAAGGAGAATCCAAAAAACGACGGCGAAGTTTCAACCCTCGCAGGTTTTATTCAAGGCATTTCAAACTTTATTTAGTGCACAAAATGTCACTACATGTCAATCAGTGAATAACGTGAATATAGAACTCAATTAAGATAAGTCTGTCCACATAACCTGCAATGGACAATATATTGACACATTCATAACATATTCAAATAATGATACATGCAAATAAAGATATATACAGTAAGTATTATTTACAGTGTTCAAAAAATGGGCAAAAACGTGATTTTTTTTTTCACAAACTAAATCAATTATAAGTGATAAAAAGACATTCTAATCGTCAAAATATTTTAATCAGTAAAATATGTGATTTCATAGAGCAATATTTTAAGCTATAACTAGCATATTTATCTATTTGTCATATTTGGTGATGTGGTTTCCTGTACAACAATAATTTTTAGTCAACACAAATTTTGCACAGATTTTTGAGAGAAAAAATATAAAGTTTTGTTGAAACATCTGACGCTAGGCTTAAAAAAAACCCGTGGGGGTTGAAACGTCGCCAGCGTTTTTGTATTAAAGTTCTTCTATACCCCTGAGTGCTGGGCATATTTATTTTTATACTATTTACTGACCCATAATCAGTTTTAGGAATTAAGTACTCCTACTATGATTGATTATTTACATCTGCCCCACCTTCTCAGAATTTTACTGTGTGAGTTCTAAAAGGGGAAAAAAAATGTGCTGCTTATTAACTCATAGTCATAGAATGTCCTCTGAAGAGCAGCTCATCACTGATCACATCTTACAGTTGAGGCAACTTTGACTTTTGGTTCAGACACGCCCAGTGGTGTATCTTGGTTTTGTGCTGCCCTAGGCAGACAACATTTGGGCACCACCCCCACCCACGTTGCACACCTACGACATGCCCCATCACCCATGTTGCACACCTACGACATGCCCCATCACCCATGTTGCACACCTACGACATGCCCCATCACCCATGTTGCACACCCACGACATGCCCCATCACCCACATTGCATACACACTAAATGCCCCATCACCCTCATTACATATCCCCACCACGTCCATTACATTCCCCCATCATCCCAATTAATTGGAATTAGCTAAAGCTTGCTGAACCGTGGGGGAGGGAGCAAAAATGTTTGAAGCTCCAGAAGTGTGCTTTAACACCCTCTAGCAAAGTGCCGCCCTAGGCGAGTGCCTTGTTTGCCTTGTGGAAGATACACTACTAGACACCAGTGCTGTATTTACCGCGAGGCATCCTAGGCGGATGCCTAGGGCGGCAAATTTTGGGGGGCGGCAGCGCCCCCCAGCACTGAAAAAAAAAAAATGTAAAAAAAAAAAAAAGTGAAAAAAATAAAAACGCGACCCTTTAAAAAAAAAAACCCCACCGTGCTTGCAGGCAGAGACGGAGGTGAGAAGGGATCGGAAGATCCCCCCTGACCAACGCTCTGCTGCCAGGCTGCACGGGGAGCCGAACAGGCAGCACAGAGAAACCTCCGTGCTGCCTGTTCGGCTCCCCGTGCAGTATGCCGACACGGAAGTGCCGACAGTCACGTGACGGGCGCGCTGACGTCATACGCGCGCCCGGTCACGTGACCTGTCGGCACAATCGCCGGGGAGCCGAACAGGCAGCATGGAGGGACCATGCTGCCTGCCTGCCAGGGAAAGGTAAGTGCTGATGGGAGACTGTGTGTGTGTGTGTGTGTGTGTGTGTGTGTGTGTGTGACTGTGACTGTGACTGAGTGTGATGGGAGTCAGAGTGTGTGTGATGGGAGACAGTGTGTGTGATGGGAGTCAGTGTGTGTGTGTGACTGAGTGTGATGGGAGTCAGAGTGTGTGTAATGGGAGACAGTGTGTGTGACTGAGTGTGATGGGAGTCAGAGTGTATGTGATGGGAGACAGTGTGTGTGACTGAGTGTGATGGGAGTCAGAGTGTGTGTGATGGGAGACAGTGTGTGTGGCTGAGTGTGATGGGAGTCAGAGTGTGTGTAATGGGAGACAGTGTGTGTGACTGAGTGTGATGGGAGTCAGAGTGTGTGTGATGGTAGACAGTGTGTGTGACTGAGTGTGATGGGAGTCAGAGTGTGTGTGTGATGGGAGACAGTGTGTGTGACTGAGTGTGATGGGAGTCAGAGTGTGTGTAATGGGAGACAGTGTGTGTGACTGAGTGTGATGGGAGTCAGAGTGTGTGTGATGGGAGACAGTGTGTGTGACTGAGTGTGATGGGAGTCAGAGTGTGTGTGATGGGAGACAGTGTGTGTGGCTGAGTGTGATGGGAGTCAGAGTGTGTGTGATGGGAGACAGTGTGTGTGACTGAGTGTGATGGGAGTCAGAGTGTGTGTGATGGGAGACAGTGTGTGTGACTGAGTGTGATGGGAGTCAGAGTGTGTGTGTGATGGGAGACAGTGTGTGTGACTGAGTGTGATGGGAGTTGGAGTGTGTGTGATGGGAGTAGGAGTGTGTGACTGAGTGTGATGGGAGTAGGAGTGTGTGACTGAGTGTGATGGGAGTGTGAGCTTGATGTGAGTCTGAATGATGGGGCATGTGTTAGGTGTGTAACGTGGGTGTGCAGCTTGGGTAGGGGGGTGCCCAGATTTTGTCTGCCTAGGGCAGCACAAAATCAAGATACACCACTGCTAGACACGCCTCTACAATTTCATGAGTAACGTATAGAGAAGTTTTGGTTTCTACCCTTGTGATCAGAACAAGGTGTTCCAGTATTGCCTTTATGGTGCTCTTGTCTTTAAAAAGCTCCAGAAGGCATCAAGGGGTTAACCACCTCTTTTAAACACATTTGCTACAGTTTTAGCAGCTCTGAGGTCTATTTGTGCAGAAGCTAGAATAATCCAATTGTAATACTGAGTTACTCAGTTATATAGTTTTAGATTAAAAATCCATACATACCAACCTTCCTCCTGAGATGATTTTATTACTTTGTCACATGGGAATAGTTGACTATATTACATATGTATTTTGGTTTCCTTCAATTTAACTTAGTTCCCTCAGGATCTGAAGTGGTAATATAATTGCATACTGCATGCATTACATAATGAGACTGTGTTTGTGCTTTAAGTAGCATGGACTTGGTTTATGTAGCAGGAGGCCAGTGTGCAGACTGGCTTTCTAACAATGGGACTTTGCCAACCCCCGATACCACAGGGAATCATATTGGGGGTGGGGGGGAGGGAGGGGGGGCTGCCATCCAGTCACGCAGGGAGAGGGGGTACTAAACAGAAAATAGTTCCCTGTTAAATAGCATTATCCCGATGCTGAGTTGTTATTTTTTCCCTGGCCAGAAGCAGTTTAGTTTCCAGTGCTGCCAAGTTGTGGTAATTAATAAAACACCTTAATGAATAAGCACAAAGCTGTCTGTTTCTTCGGTGACATTTTAAGGAGGGCAGACAGTATTAATGCTGCCAGTGTACACAGCCATTCAATGAACTCATTGACTGCTAATATATCAGGCTGCAGGCATCACATTGCCTTTAGAAAGCAGGCAGCACTTTTTTAATGTCTACACCATTAATCTGTATCCCTTCTCTCTATTCTGTTTACTCTGTCTGCTGGACATATCATGCTTATCCAGGGCCAAACTCCCCATACATTCATCCAGCTGCTGCACACTTTATAGTTATACCCTCACATTTGCCACAAGCAAATATGATAAAGCATGTGCCACTTAATAATTAAGCTGCCACCACCCCATCCTGCCTTTTTCACTATAAGGATCGTTTTTTCCATGCTTCCAAATATTCATTTAGTTCATTCTAAAAGCTGTGTGTCCTGCTTTGCTACTATTTTATCCATTGGTGCATCATTCAGATTTGGCAGCACAGCCTATACTAGTAGAGAATGCTACATATTGTGAGAACAAAAATAATCATTCCTATTACTGGATGTGAAATCTTTTTTCCTCGAATTTCAATAACTGACTTTGTGGCCTCTGTACTGCCCTTTGAGGAATAGCTCCAAAGACAGCTGTTTGTATTGTCCTTGGAAGGATTTGTAAAACTTCTCAAGATTTATTTATTTTTTTACCATCCTTTCTCCCTAAATAAATTCTGTTAATTCTTGTAACCTTTATATCTATCGTTCTTATTCACTAATGATCTATGCAGTCGGCCAAATCACATCCTAAATGTAATAACTTAATTATAGATGTAATAAAAAATTTAAAATAAGTTTTTACTGGATTTGCAAAAGAGGACCGAGGACAGAAACAGGAGATGTTCTGCCTTACACTATTATGAACTTGAGACTGTGCCATTAATAAGCATAAGTAGTGTCACCTAGGTCTTCTCTTTGAATCTTTACAGTATTTGTACAATATTTGTAGTGCTGCACTTACATGGTATTTATTTTTATTTCTTGTTTCAGATCATATGATTAATTTAATTTATCATGTTCCTCATAGCAGTTATCTTAGAAATATGATACCGTTTAATATAATCTATTGTTAACCCTTTAAAGATCAGGGATTTTCTGGTCCAAAGAACGGAGCAATTTTTAAATTTTTTAAAATGTGGTTGTTGAAACTTAATTTTCCTCTCACCCATACAAGTTATACGTTGCTTGTTAAAGGTCAGTTAGAGATTTCTTTTGATACCCTGTACATAAAAATAATCTACAATTTAGTATTAAAAAATACACATAAAAGGGGAATATTTGGCGAAAAAATGTTTTTCCCAATTATTTTCCAAGTAATAATCAACACAACTAGTGCCACACTAACCCACTTATCCCCCCCAAAAAATTAAAATATAGGTTCCCAAACCTCCCCAACAACCCCCCACCCCCGGAAAAAAAAAACATCTGACCAGTGCGATGTCAGAGCCCTAAGAATCATAGAACAGGCATGCAGGGGTTAACTGTAATCAAATTAATATATTACAATAATTTTTATTTTTTTAAAAAAAACTTTTAAATTGCAAACATAAAAAAAAATGAGGGCCATAAAAGAAGGAAGGATACTGATCACAGTAACAAAGCAAAGAAGCATAGCATTGTCCAAAATGTGTTGGTATGCTGAAGTTCCAAGTGGTTCTGTACGCTGAAGATCCAAGTGGTTTGGAACTCTTCAGCTATGGAATCAGCAGAACACTGGTGCCCCGCAGCACTGTGACTTTACGTGGTCTTCCGCTATATCCTTTCAGGCAAAACCACTTACAGCTGACCGTGGAATATCTAACAGGGATGAAATTCCACAAACTGACTAACTGCAAAGGTGCATCCTATCACAGTACCACGCTTGAATCCACTGAGCTCCTCGGCACAACCCCTTTTTTCACAAATGTTTGTAAATGCAGATTGCATGGCTGGGTGCTTGATTTTATACACAATGTTTCAATGGGTCTGATTGGGACAACTGAATTCAACAATTAAGAGGCATGTCCCAATAATTTTGTCCATATAGTGCACTTCCAAACACAGTGTATACTACATATGCATTTAGAGGGGAATCTATTAATTATCAAGGTAATTCCTATCCAATCCACTTCTTGATTGGTTAACGGGTTTCCCCTGGACATTTTTATAACTATTTAAAATTCATATGCTTTTACTAAGAAACAAATAGGGTTTTTTGTCTCTCCTGGTATCCTGGTGCCTAAAATGCACCGAACCAAAGGGGTAGCCCCCAAACCCTGATTATATATTATGGGAGATTTGTACAATCACAAAAAAAGCCCAGAAATACCAAAAATAATTTGAACCTCCATAGAAAACCACTGAGACCACTGAAGTGATCTCAAAGTGGCTCTAAAAACACACAGTGTGGGCGAATTTAATGCTAACATTTTGGAAGATGAACTCCTCTGTAGGTTGATTGCCAAAATGGTAACAAGAACAAATAGGCACTCCACAATCCTTTGCCGTGTACAATGCTTTAATAAAGTAGGAATCCAACAAACTGCACACAAATGTGTAATGGGAAAGAAGTCACGCCTTATGCATTTCACGTACATTTACGCTTAAATTGGGAAGTGAACACACAGAGATTAAATACAATGTTATAACCAATGAATACAACGGTCAAATGGAATGGTGAAAAAGTAGCGACACGACAATAAAGCAAATATAACATAATCAAAGTGCATATTGTGTAGACTTCGCTTTATTGATCAAATACAATGAGTCCAGCTAAACTTATAAATAAAGTGCATCATGAAATCCATTATATAATAAAAATTTAGTTATTTAAACTCCGCGTAGTACACACTTAAAACAATAGATAAGTGATATGTGTATCAAGTAAGACTAAATAGCCTAAAAAAAAAAATTTTTATTTCTTTTTATTTCAATTTTTTTATTTATAACTTATATTATATTCTATTCAAATTATTATTATTACATTATACATTTAAAAAACAGTAAGTATACATTACAATGCCATACAATTTCAATAATAAAATAGTTCCAAATATAATATATATAATCATTTACATTAAAATATTATCATGTAGTACAAACAGATACAATAACTATAATAATATAATACAGTATATATATAATTACAACAATAAACATAATAATGCAATACGATGTATATATATAATAACAACAATACTTTCATTTTTTTTTATTATATACCGATCATATGTATTTCAATTTAATTTTGTTCATCCATTACTTTACCAATTCCTTATAATATTAATTAATTATTCTACAATCTCTATTTATGTCATTTTGTTCTATATATCACTTTATTCTATATATTTATTTTTTGGTATCCTATTTATCATTTTCGTTTATGTAGCCTAACATTTAAAAAAAAATTATGATACTCAATAAAAGTTCTAGTTAGAAATTAGATAGTCAAAGTTCCTTATGTTCCTCGGTTCGAAAAAAGAACCTCGCTTACTACGGAAGTCTAACTGTCTCAAAACATATATGTTGAAACTTAGAACGACCATTACATGGAGAAGCTACAAGAATGTGGGGTATATTCAAAATTTTCATAAATGTAAATACGTGAAAATTAATGTAGGGTAATTACGTGACCTCTTATTAAGTTTACTAAATAAAAACGTTGATATATCCAAGAATGCTTTATAGATTCCACCTTTAGGATGCAAAATGTATGTTAATAAAAGCACAAAATGCCAAATTCTTGCTTACTGGGCATCTGTTATCTAACACCCAACACACCTGCTGTTGGCAAAGGTATTTATACATGCTCCCACACCGTGGGGGGGGGGGGGGGGGGGGGGGGCGGACCGCACCGGGTGACACCAACCCTAGTGACGCCCCTGCTCCCACATCTTGGACTCCTGTTTACTTTCTCAATTACTGATACCTAAAAAATACTTTAGATTACCCCATTACAAAACTGGAAGTGCCGTGCAACTGATGTATTCGTGGATGCTCCTCCCCTGCTTCAATTTATAAGCTCTTCCCAATCGAGGATCATTTATATTACTGCAGTCAGCTGTTCAATTCAATATTTGCTTCCATTTTAATAGTATCACAGTGTATTTGAATCCAATACAATAATTGCACTATATACCGTATTTGCTTAAATATAAGACAACCGTGATTATAACACGACCCCCCCCCAAAACTTTGGGTATCCCTTTAGGAAAAAACTAAAAGCCTGAATGTAAGACTACCCTATAGGAAAAAAGTTTAACTTGTATATATTCACATGTAAATTGCTTTTTCATATTTAATAATGCATTTCTTGTTTTTATTTCCTTTTATGTACCAATGCTGCCCCCTACCCCCAGACTTGCCTAATACTGCCCCTCCCTCCCCCAAAGGTTTTCTGTCTCTCTCTCCCCCTCCTTCCCCCAAATGTTGTATGTCTCTCTGTCCCCCTTTCTCCCCCCTGCGTTGTCTGTCTCTCTCTCCCCCTCCCTCCCTCCCCCAACATTGTCTGTCTCTCTATCTCCTCTCCCTCCCCCCAATGTTGTCTGTCTCTTTCTCCCCCTCTCTCCCCCCAGTGTTGTCTGTCTCTCTCCCCCTCCCCCCATGTTGTCTATGTTTCTTTCCCCCTCCCTCCCTCCCTCCCCCCAACGTTGTGTCTCTCTCCCCTCTCCCTGGTGGCTAGTGAGGGCAGACATCCTCCATGCTGCCTGACACTTCTGTCTATTATGACGGACCGCCGGACCTCCCTCCAGGAAGCAAACCAAAAGGTCAGCAGCCGGGAGAATCAATATGCACGAAGTAAAAAGGAATTAAGGCAGGAACTATCCCGCAACAGGAGAGAACTACTAACACCACTAGCTTGAAAACAAGCAGGCACTGAATGAACAGATGTTTTACAGACTGTCAAGTCCTTGATCACATCACTCATCAGGTAGCCGTCCTCTTCTGGTTAGGCCTACTAGTGGAAGCAAGGAGAGACCTGTCTCCTTCTACTTCTGCCTTTGCTTCCCCAGTGGAAGTGCACGAATGGGACGTAGGACATTTCCCCGCCGGCAGCCTAGCACTTGCTCTCGGATGTAATGGATGTGGCGGTGCCTGGTAGGGGTAGGGTCACCATCAGGTGGTGACAGGTGTGGACATGGGGCCCTTTAATTAAAAGCATTCCAGAAGAGATGCTGGCTGGCAAGAAGGCAGCAGGGTGTCCTTGCAATGCATCCTTCCATGCTGCCTTTATCGCGCTACTCGCACACTGATCTGACGTCAGAGGGCCAGGGGTCACATGACCTTCCAGTGCTCAAACCAGATCAGTGCTCAGAGAGCACAAGAGAGGCAGTATGGATGGATGCTGTCTCTCAGCAGCAAGGTAAGTACTGTGGAAGGGAGAGGAGGGGTGGGAAACTGACTGTGGCATATTAATGGGCATAGAGTGGCATATTAATGGGCATACTGGCTGTGGCATATATTGGTCAAACCAGCTGTGGTATATTAATGGGAATACTGGCTGTGGCATATTTATGGACATACTGGCTATGGCATATTAATGGGCCTTGAGTGGTATATTAATGGGCATACTGGCTGTGGCATATTAATGGAGCATACTGACTGTGGCATATTAATGGGCCTACTGGTGATGGCATATTAATGGGCATAACGTAGCATATACATTGGCATACTGGCTATGGTATACTTGTTAAAAATTGGCCCCAAAGCTCCAAGGATTTTCTTTTGAACATTGTATCATCAGATACAAAAGCGTCTTAATGTAATAAGTAGAGTGATAGCTTGAAGCATGTAATACAGAATTCCCTGCACTAGGATTTCTAAAAATGTCATGGTTTCTCTGCTGGATTTAATAGAAACCCTTTCGTTCAGTGAGTTAGCCAGCTGGTATTAACGAGCAGAGACTTTCAACACTGTTACCATGGTTACTCACCTGGGTTTTATTAGCCAGCCCCTTTGCTGCTCAGAGTTGGTATTTAATAGCCTCAGTAGCTCATTTGCCCTTGTGCTGTTTCTGGCTTCCAAGTGCAGTTCCTGATTTCCTGTGATTTCTGTGTTCCTGACCCGGCTCGGCTGACTCCTGGCCCTCTTTTGGTTCAATGACTCCTCTGAGTTCCGTTCTCCTGACTCCGGCTTGCTTACCTGCTTTGGTTACTGACCCCAGTTTCCTTCCTGGATATTGCTTTTTGGAATATTCATACCTTTTTGCTATTTATTATTTGATAAATGTATTTTGCCCCTTACCTTCTGTCCCTGTCTGGTTTCTGGTCCCTAACAATAAGCTACTGGATCTGTTTTATTGGATATTTTATTGACCTCCGAAGCAATATCCAGCAAGTCAATGTTCTCATTAGATGAGGTCATGTAAACTGTAAATTGAACTGCTTGCTGTTAACATAATTAAAGAATGCACTCAACTCCTCATCAGAACCCTGCCATATGAATGATAATATATCCCTGTTGCCACCAATATTAAACAAAATGACTCCCCCATGGGGTCTGGGGCTGCCACTGGCCCCATACCCCCAAAAAGATAAATATTTTTCCTGCTTATGAGTATTGTCGCTGGCCTGAGACCCCAAAATAAATAAATATTTCTACCCCTGTGGGGTCTGGTAGGCAGCAGTCCAAAACCCCATGGCTGGGACATATTTATTTATTTTGGTATCTGGGGCCTGTGGCAGCTCCAGACCCCACTGGCAGAGTCATTTTATTATTATGGGGTCTCATCATGTTTTATAATGGGGGCCAGTGAAAGTAGCCCTGGTCGCCCATCTATTTTGGGGGACTTATCTTTTCCCCCACTGATTTGTCTTTGTCCTAAATTTTTAGCTTATGTACCTCCTTCCTCCTCTAGAGGTCACCCTACCTTTGTTTGCTTGTATTTCCGCCTCTTTACTTCCGGGTCCCGTGGCGTAGCTCCTCCCCCTTCCGTCTACCCGTTTTGCAAGGTTCTGCTTCTTCATGGATGTTGCTTCTGTCGCTCACCTTCCCGTCTTTATACTCTCGTTAATCCTTGCCATAGCGTTTTACACCTTAGTATTACTCAGAGCAATTTGTGTTAAAACAATATAAAGATCTTAATCAGAATTATTAACCACTTTCAATGGAAAATAAATATTTTTATTGAAAACTATTTTATCATAAGAAAAAAATTGTACAAAAAGAAATATAATATAAGAAAAATATGTAAAATATATATATTAAAAATGTAACTAGGTATTTTCCCCCTGCAATAAAGAGAATTGAATAAATAAAATGTTTAAAAAAAATGTAAGTAGAAAAATTAAAAAATATATATTATTAAAAAAAAATTTGGTCTAAAATATTTTAGCCAAAAATAGTCTGTTATATTCCACATTGTTCAATAAACAACTTTGCTAGAAAACATTAAGATTTCTTATTATAGCATTTATATACACTTACACATTTTACCACATTCTAAAAGGAATTTTTATATTTTATATATTTATTTGTATTTTATACATTTGTGTTTACCACTTGCTTCCTAACAATAAAAAAAAGTCAAACGATTTAAAACAGACATCCAGTTGCTATGTCCTGTTTTCTTCTTTTTCATGTGAATATCTTGTACAAGCAAGACAAATCAAAAGTGGAAAACATAAGTTTGTTTTCAATTTTTGTGCACCCTACATATCACTTTAAACTTCTGCGGTGTTGTATTTGAGGGGGTACATCGCTACAGTGGTTGCTGCACTGCATGATATATCCCTTGATCACTACTTTCAAAATCTATTTTAACTGATCACCGTACATTGTTTATATGCTTTAAAAGGCGAAATAGTTCCGATCAGAATGCCTCCGAGGCTTCGGTATTCGAACAGTCAGAATAGTCAAAACGGATCCAAAGTGCAGCATATTGTGGATAGGGATTGGCATCAGGCCAATGTTAAATCTATGGAGACAGTACCAAGGCCGGTATTTTTTTGAAGAAAAGGTGGCAACCCTAGCTGTGGAGTCTAATCTCGGCGATGCATATTGTTTAGACTCTTGTATTTGATCGACATGGTTTAAAATATATCTATTTTATGATGATTTAGCCACTATTTACACAGTATATCATACAAAGTAGATAATTTTATATTTATTGCATTTTTCAAACTTATCTGCACTTATCAGATAAAAGGACATAACAATTTTCTAGACCAGATTATGCATATACTGATGTGTTAGACCCAACACACTGTTATACAGTTACACTTCCATTAGCAGTTGGGTAGCAAATGGGGTGCAACAAACCTGAGAGACAGAGTTAGTACCTGTTCCAGAAATTGAGATATAAAGGCCCCATGGAAACAGCAAACAAGTAGAAGTGGGAAGTGAGAATCATGGGGAAAAGGAATAGAGAACAAACAAGAGGAAGAATGGGATCTTTCTCATATAACTCTTATTCATCAGAAAATATATGTAGAGCAAGACTATCAAAATGTATACTTTTCCTCACTTTCTAAAAATTCCATCCGACCATTGTCTGATATGCCGGATACTTCTCCCTTGCTCAGGGAGAATAAGATCCTTGGCCGTCCGAAACTATAAAACTGTGGTAAAATTGCCATGTGGCCCCCTGACCACATTGCACATCCTCACTCCCACTATCCACTGTAACAGCTTTATGTGCACACAACTTGTCAGTGCAGAGATGGCAGTGGTAACTAAGTGGTATCTAAGTGACAATAATGAAAAAAACACAATCTGTTTTAACTAACATCATACACATTATTGCATTGTTCTTGTCCATGCTGAATACATCTTACAAATATTCATGGTGTGAGTTTGGAAAAAAAGTATGTGAACCCCTGAGCTAATGACTTCAACACAAGGTAATCTGAGCCAGGAGTTAACAAATCTTGAGTCCAATCAGTTAAACGGGACTGGAGGTGTACTTTGGAGCTACTTTCACTCAAACATGTTGAGTTTTCTTTTCACATAAGGCCTCTGCTGATTTGAAACATGACTCACAAATAATACATCTCAGAAGACTTAAAATCAATAACTGTTGATTTGAATAAAGCTGGGAATGGTTACAAAGGAATCTCAACGAGTTGGCATATTGATCAATCCACAGTTAGACAAATTGTTTAAAAAACGGAGATGATTTAGTACTGTGGCTACCTTCCCTACAAGTGGGCACCCAGCCAAGATGACTTCAAGGGCATGCCAGAAGTGGGAAGGTAATCTGGGCTCCACTCCCGTGGCTAATCAAATAAGAACGTGGTAAAAACCAAAAAATGCTGGACACATGGTGATGCAACTGATCTAGCGACTCAAGGTAAAATGTGGCAAGAGGAAGTGCTTTATTTATGACAAGATGATAAAACAGAGGCAACAATCGTAGGGATGTGAAACACACTTTACACGTTCCACAAACGCACGCACAAATCTTAAAGTGTGTTCATCATCCCCACGATTGTTGCCTCTGCTTTATTATTTGGACTTGTGCAAATAATCTTGTGTGCTGACTTTATCTATTTTGTGCCTGATTTTAGACAGCCAAGTAACAGTTGATATAAGCATATACTCTATTCAGCTTTTATTAAAAATACTAACTCTGAGGTTTATCCCACAGGCTTAAATGCTTCAGTGCTTTAGAAAACCCCAACTGTATGTTAAGCAGGACAGGTTCACTTTTGAGTACTTCTGCCTGTGCCTGTTATCTTTATTTAAAAAAGAGACGTCGTTCTGCACTACATTACACTTTGAAGATTCTTCTTGAGATTGAACTAACCAGTACAGCCCTGGATTTTAAGTATTAAACAGTAAGGTCTCCGCGACTGGGCCCAGATTTGAGAAAGGGGGTATTACGTTCAGTAAAATTAAATGGGGGTGGGGTGGTTTGGTCACCATCCGATAATGATTGATGGCTTGCCCAGAGTGAGAGGTTGGAGATCCAAAGATTTAGGTGGTGGCCAAGAACTTAAACCAGGTCCTCCTTCTTACAGGAGCTCGCTATGGGTTTAAGTTTATTTACATTAATTATTTTACTATTTCTTTAAAAAAAACTGTTTATACATTTTCATACTGAAATATTGATACTATTTATTTAGAATTTAGGGACATTTGTGTGACAGTATGTTTATAAATAAACGCTGAAGCCTCTTCAAACTTCAACCTTGTGTCGTGTCTTTTATCCCACGCAATAGATGGCACCTCAATCACTCAGAAGATAAATGGGATAACAATTTATGGAAAGGGGGTGGCCACACAGCCAGCATAGACAAGGTCCTGACTCCAAACAAATCCTGCCACATAAATTCATGTAAGAATGTAATATGTAAGAAAAGTAAAAATGCTTTATTGACATTTTTCTAAACAAACTTTACATTGATTGGGAATTATATCATTACTGGCCATATATTCATATTATAACTTGTATGTATTGTTTTGTCATATATCACACAACCAAACTTTGAGTTCATGCGTGTTGCTCTTAATTGTGCTCTCTTTATGTTGGTAAGTCTCTATATCAGAGTCAGTGCTGAACATGTGACCTTATTTTTTAAAATACTTTTATGCCTAATTAGAAAATGTTTGGGTTTCTAGCAAAAGTTTACTCTGCAACTCTGGTGGTCTATTTTTATTTTTTTGCCTTCTATGAGATAGTCAATTTTGCCGCCTTTTTTTAAAAAAAAAGAATAAAATTAACATTGGCTTTAAGCCAATTTTTTTTTTGTACCGGCCTGCTATGTACGTTTAAGTTTCTTTTCAGAGCATGTATTTTTGAAAAAGTGTCTTATATTTGAGCTCACCTTGTAATTGGTGTTTAAAAGGTAGTGGGGCAGCCCAGGCACGCAGACATCCTTTCACATCGCTTTGCACTGTGTGACCTCCTTGCCACCAAGACTCATCAAATGCACGGGCAACACATAGTACCCTGTGTAGATGTCTATTGCAGTTACTACCAATAGACCACCAAGGATGGGGCAAGTTCACTGGCAACATGGATTCCGTGGCAATTTCAGTGGGTGCAATATGCTTTATATTTAGTAGTTTTCTTTTTTTCATTCACTACATTCAAGTAAATAAGTGACTTTAGCTTGGTATCCTGCTGCTATCCTAAATGTAGAAGCAATTTGACAGCAGACTTTCGATACTTTTTTTTGTTTGTTGTTGTTGCTCATGCTTCTATTGAGACATAGTTTTGAGAGAATCCCAGACAGTACTCCATTCACAGGTGGACCAGAGCAAAGGCATGCTTTTGAAGATGCAGGTCTCATGGAAGCAATGTCTGTAAAACAGAGCCTCTTAGAGAAGTGATGGAGTTTACAGATCAATTTGGAGGATTTCTGAGCTATGGCCAGGAAACCCGAGCTGTTCAAAAAGCCAAAATGCTTCTGAGACTTAGAATAACAGACTGTGCTAAGAAGCCGGGCTGACTTCTGGGAATTATCAGAGTGTTTTTGTAACCCCCCAGACTGTCTCTCATCATTGAAAGCATTCAGTGAGGAGTGAGGTGACAATGATGTTACACAACTACTACATTAAAAAAAAAAAAAACCACTACAATACGAGACATGTCACATCACAGGCCCACACTTTTGATAGTTACATCTTTATTTATAACCGCATGTTATCCTGTGGCAAATGCAGCTTATTTTACCAGACATAATCTTATTCATTTACAAATGGAATTATTATTAAAGTGTGTGCATTTTTACAGTTTTCAATCACACTGTTTGACAGCCGATAAGAAACCCTGGTCTCAGCAAGTCTGTCTGATTTCTTTATAGCTATGAAGAAGTGGGCCCGACTTAATCCTGATAAATAACGTGCCTCCTCAAGAACATTTCAACATGTCCACTGGTGGAATCTTCTACTAATTTTAGTAGAATCTCTCATAACTACACTGCGATTTTCCACGAAATACTTCTTGATGTTTCCCCTGAGCTCCCTTACCTCCAGCTTTAGTTCATGACCCCTCGTTCCAACATTTCTTTCTTCTTCTGTAAACATGAATATTGTTAATAAAATAGGGGTTTTTTCCCCTCCTTCTTTGATTTATATAGCTCATTTATATTGCTCTTGAAAGCCAAAGATAAATAGAAGAACAGATGAGAATAGAGCGATCCGGAATAGGAGAGAAAAAAAGAAGGGAAAGAAACTGTTTCAAAGCATGGATAGATTAATTAAGTCAATCAAAGAGAAAGAATAACAAGGGCACATCCATGCCTTTAATTTGTTTGTTTTATTTATATTTTATATACATCGTTAGGGATACAGAACAGAAACATGTGCCTTTAAAGGCATTGTAAAGTAATGTATAATATTTGCCTTTAAAAGTTTCTTCTTTAATATTTTTGCACTAGTTTAAAAGCAATTGCTTGTGTTTCACCCAATAATCTATGTATAATTTACCTTTCATTACATAATTAGAATTAAGCTTCAAAAGAGGCTAATCTTAGGCTTTTAAGACGCGTGTGATGCCATTTTTCTTTCCATTGGGATTGTGCTAAAATATTATGGTATGGGGGTCTAGTGTGGTTTGGTTAAAGGGACTGTATCACCTAAACATTGGTTTTACTGTGAATGTAGAGCATACACATGATTGAAACGATCTATAAATTGTATTAACAAAAGTTCAAGCAAATGCCTACATTAGGATAAAAATGTGCTTTAGCAAGCAAACACAGAATTTGATTGGACAAGCAGACATCATATTTGGATTAGCAAAGGAGACACGGTATTTGGACTGGACAAGAAGACAGAGTATTTGGATTGGACAAGCAGACAAAGTACTTGATTTGACATGGAGACACAGTATTTGGATTGGACAAGCAGACACAGTATTTGATAGGACAAGCAGACACAGTTTTTGATTGGACAAGGAGACACAGTATTCGGATTGGACAAGGAGACAAAGTATTTGGATTGGACAAGGAGACATTATTTGGATTGGACAAGGAAACACAGTAAATTGTCTTTACTTGGAGTTATCTAACTATGCTATAACCTATGGTTGCATATATATATATTTTGCAGCTATAAAAATCATCCACAATTGTATTTATCTATTTTACCTTCAATTGTTTACATGGATGTATGCTTTGCAGGAAAAAAGCATGATTAAACTCAAAATGCAAATACCACATGGCGAGCAAAATTATTTTGGCAGTGATGTTTGTACTATAAATACAATCTAAAGATGAAATGACCCACTGTCTGTCCCCCATAATGCTAAGCCTACAGCCCGCACACTTCTGTGGGTTTCTAACATCACCGTCTGGCATGTCTCGTTGCACTCACAACTGCTTCAGTAGTCATCTGGGAGGTGCTGGAAACAAGCTTCAGGCAACTATAACTCATTATCTATACATTTTCTGGCAGTTGCACCACACCATATAGATTAAATGTCTATACCTGCCTGAATCTGAGCTTGTCACCAATGTATTGTTCACTTTAGCATCATTAACATATAGTGACAAGAGGCAAAAAGGGGAAAAAAAACACCTCAGGTAACATAACAAAAATGTTTAAAAATAGATACATGTGTCAAGCTTTGTTATATGAAGAATCCATTTGTGCCCTAGTGAAGAATCCATCTGTGCCCTAGTGAAGAATCCATCTGTGCCCTAGTGAAGAATCCATCTGTGCCCTAGTGAAGAATCCATCTGTGCCCTAGTGAAGAATCCATCTGTGCCCTAGTGAAGACAATGATAGTTTTGTCCAGAGACCAACTTTTCCCTTTTCTAACCCTGTGTTAGCTCACTATGATTTTTTTTCAGTACAGAAAGTAATTTGGTAAAACTTGCCAATCTTGTGCTGCACAAAAAGTTATAAAAGATCTTTTTATACCAAATTATTGCATTCTTAAAATGATGGACAACTTCTCATGGGCAGAAACTTGGCATAGCTTTGAATTGTAAATAATTACAGCTAGTCTGACCTTATATTACCTGTTTCCATGAGGACAGAATGGAAATCTCTTTCTTCTTCTTCTAACTCTACTTAGCAAATGGAAACATGCTCTAAATATATTTTACATAACACAATGTAAAGCAAGCTAGAAACGGGACATCCAATGTACTTATATTACATTGTATTAACACGTACTCATACAGCGCCAACAGTTTACTTAGAGCTAGGTATAGAGCATAGAAGGGGACTACATACTAAGTTAGACAAACAAGAACAGACTGATAAATGAGGTAGAGCGCCCTGCTCGCAATTTTATAATCTAGAAGGATTGGGGGACTTGAGACACATAAGGTCAAAGGGAAGGTGGCGGCAGTAACAGTAATGATGATTGCCACTGGGTGGATTTGACCAGAGATTAATTGTGTGTGTTCTAGCTGGATGTAAGTTATCTATTCCTAACAGTGTTTGAGGACAGCAAGAGCTAGTTGAGATTAGCCATAGGTTAATTAATTTGTTATATTTATTACAGTTCCTGAATTACACCAGTACAACTGCTCAGGGTGTCACACGGTGTGGTAACTCAAGGTGTCACCCCCCTGAATTTCCTCCTATACCATGCCAAACAGATTCCTTAGTAATGCCAGTCAGATGGCCCATTAAATATGCCATATAGGAGGCCCACAAAATATGCCACATACAGGAGCCCCAAAAATTAAGCTACAATACAGGAGCCCATTAACCATAACACACACAGGAGCCCCAAAACTATGCCACACACAAGAGTCCCATAAATGATGACACAGATGAGCCCCACAAATTATGCCACATACATGAGCCCTACAAATTATGCCACACACAGGAACCCCATTAATAATGCCACGCACAGGAGCCCCATAACTATGCAGCTCAAGAGCCCCATTAATTTTGCCTCACGCAAGAGACCCATTAATTATGCCTTACATAGCAGCCCTATTAGTTATGCCACACACAGGAGCACCTTAATTATGCCACACGCAGGAGCCCCTTAATTATGTCACACACAAAAGCCCCATAATTCCTTAGTAATGCCAGTCAGATGGACCATTAAATATGCCACATACATGAGCCCCACAAATTATGACACACACAGGAACACAGGAGCCCCATTAATAATGCCACACACAGAAGCCCCTTAATCATGCCACACACACCTGTCCATTAGGTATGCCATACACAAGAGTCACATAATTATGCCACATACAAATGCTCCTTGAGGGGACAATTTACCATTCTAAAACAAAAAAATAAATCTATACATCTATCTCTCTCACTAGTTGCATTTATACTTATATGAACTAGGACACTGTTTGTCCATTAAATATGGCACAGCTGGCACATTAATATGCCAGTGTCATTTTTCCATTAATATGCCACAGACAATTTGGCCAGTAATATAACAGTATAATTTTGCCAATTATATGACAGTATTATTTTGCCATTACTTTGCCACACCCATGTTGCCCTTTAGTATGCCAGTATTATTTTGCCATTAATATGCCAGTATTAATTTTGCCACTAATTGCCAGTATTATTTTGCCATTAATATGCCACAGCCAATTTGCCCATTAGAATGCCAGTCTTATTTTGCCATTAATATGCCAGTCTTGTTTTGCCATTAATATGCCAGTCTTATTTTGCCATTAATATATAGTTACATAGTTACATAGTAGTTGAAAAAAGACTTGTGTCGATCCAGTTCAACCCTTTTCTTATCCCATGTTTACCACTGTTGATCCAAAAGAAGGCAAATAAAAACCCCTTCAGCAATTTCGAATTCTGCGTTCAGTGGGAAAAAAATTCCTTCTTGACTCCAAATGGCAATCTCCTTGGATCAACAAGCACTAAATAAATATTAATGCTTATACTAACATGCATAGCCCTCTATGCTCCGGCTCATTAAAAAGTATCCAGGCTGCTTTTGAAGGCATCTAAGGTATTTGCTAGAACCACTTCTTCAGGCAGTGAATTCCATATCTAAAGCACATATCAACGATCAGAGAAATTATTGCAGGTTAATAGATAGAAAAAAAAAACCATGGTAGTCAGAGTTACAGCAGTGCTCAATAATGAATATTAAAAACATACATAAAAAATAATAAAAAATCTTTTTAATTAGTAGATTTCCCCAAGGAAACACCATTTAAATTATATGTTGCATTTTTATTATTGTAACCAAAATGCATAATTTTACACTTGTCTACATTGAAGCTCATTTGCCATTTACCTGCCCAATTACCCAATTTGTCCAAATCCTCTTGCAGCGAAGATACATCTAGTACAGTCTATGAACAGTCAATTTGCTTCTCTGCTTATATATTGCTACTTCAAAGACTTCTCCATACATATGTTTTAAGTTTCATACATTCTAAATATTAGTGAACGTGTCTGGCACACTTGCCTTTCCCTCTTACTCCTATTTTTGATATTTTCTTGTATGAGACACTAGAAAACTTGAGTGCAGTCACAGGTCACTTGTGGGTTACCCTTTCAAATTGTTGCACTTATTATGATAGTGTGTATTGTTAAATTGTGCACTAATTGTGCACTTCCCTATGCCATCTATGAAGTTGTCTTCTTGAATGTTTCAAAAACACTGTTTACCAACAAAAAATAAATTATAACATCTGCCTTCAGAAGTTGCACTTGTAAAAGTGAATTCCTTTCTCAAAATGTCAGTGACTGTAAAACAACCCACTTGGGATTTAAACAATTTCATGATTTCTGGAAATCAACTTAATGCTAAATTTGTTTCACTATATAAATTTGTATTAAACAATTCAGTTTGTTTCTGCTACAAAAAAATAGTGTCCATATGAATGATGTTGTTAAAATGCAAATGAAAATTGCACATTTGTTCCAATAGCAACTAATATTTGTTCAAATATTTAATATGGCAGGATTATTATAATGAAGATTTTAATAATGTATAACAAAGTGTACACCTAAATAAAATTACAAACACTACATACAAATCAATAATTTCCAAGATCATAAAAATTATACCATTTAATTAAAGCACACATTTTCAAACACATGAAAAAAAAAACACACTTTGAAAGTTGGCCAGGACAAAATAATAAATAGTATTGATCTATGAGCTCAAGCACCTTATAAATGGATCCTAACCTGGCACGTTTCTCAACCGTTTTCTCAGAGGTTAGTGTGAGGTCAATATGATATCATAAAAAGGTCTTGTGGCCAGATCATATCACATTGAACACACACCTCCACTGAGATAGACGAAACATATCAGTTGGGACCCATTTATAAGGCGCATGAGCTAAGAGAAATATCGGCTCATCTTTTGTCCAGAACAACTTCCAAAACACTTTGAAAATGTGTGTTTTAATTAAATGTTATATATTTTTATGGTCTTGTAAAGTATTGTAAATTGGTCTTTAATTTTTTTTGTTTTCCATTTTAGATTGTCAAAATAATTTCGTCCAGCTGAACACCCATTGGCCACATGCTCTCAAGGATACTGTTTACATCTTCCAGGATGTTTGTAATACACCCAAAGAGTTAAAGTGTATTAATGTTTGTATCGTTTCTGGACCCCTAGTATAGCTAAAAAATAATATATATATATATATATATTTTGTGATATATAGTATCACAAAAAGGCTATGCATGCTATATGAAGATATATCTTTCTCGAATGTGGACCCAATTATTTTTATTTCCCCAATATAGCTACTCTTTGATAAAAGACTTGTCATTTTCACCAGACAACTACATAGGATACTATTATAAAAAATATACAAGCATATAAATTGACATCAAACCTAATCGTAACTTGTCTATCTTTTGATTATAATTTATAATAACATGTATATTCACAAATCACTTACAAAACACATATTACAATACCAAAGAAATCGATGTGGGGGAGTATATCATGGCAGTATACCAGGTGTATACTGAAAAAAATGGAGGAATTCAGACACTATGGGTAAGAAAAAGTGCTATTTCAAAAAAGTGCTACATTTGGAGCAAACTGCTATAGCATTCCACTGGTTTCCATGATTATTGCTACTATTTTAGCACTTTTTCCTGAGATAGCACCCGTTTTGTCTTGATGAATAAGGCCCCAAGTGTGGTGCAAACACCAATACCAATAGAGGAAGTAAAGAAACGCCTCCTGTGTAGGGTCTGAAGAAGTTCTCCATTTTTTTGGTATACACCTGGCCAGGTTTACTACTTTTTATCAAGGAAAGAGGCTACTACCATTACATATCCCTCCCATTTCCTGTACTTAAGGAAATCCTAAGGCTATTTCTTTGGCAGGATATATGTACATATTGATATATTTTATGTGCATGTTGTATTTCTCTGTATGCTTTGTTTTTTTTTCTATGATTATTTTTGTTTGTGTTCTTTGTATATTACATGCATGGATATGATTATATTTTGCTATTTTTTTAAGTACCTGCCTGAAGGAATTATTGATACATTTTTATGTTAATATATTTTAGCTCTGTCTAGTTCGTTACATATTTTGCCTTTTGTCTTCTGTGCTGCTCATATAAATATAAAGACTAGCTGCTATATCCCATTCACTGAACACTTAACAGAACTGCATCTAGGATGGATCCTCCCACATGTGATTATACTTATTGGGTTTGTATATATTTGTTGTAAATTGGTGCTGGGATTATCACATTCGCTTAAGCGCTGTTTAATATTACCTACATATTACATCACTTTAATGAAAGAAGTTAATTAAAAGAAACTAAATAGATATGTACTGCAAAGAATATGATTAAAAAACAAATAATGCTTTGTCTGTAGCTTCTAAGCATATTATTAAGTGTTATACATGAATGTAAAGGGACCTATGTAAAAACGTAATTTAAACATTAGAAAAATGCAGTTTTTTGTCAAATTGATACAAAAAGGCGACGCTAAAGTAGTGTTATTTTTTTGTTTCTTTTTTTGTTGTTAAATGGCTAAGAACACTTTGATTACATTTCAGTATCTAATTTAACTTGTAAGATTTTTTGGGGTTTGTGCAACAATTTCTACCAGAAAATTTACTGTGATGAATATGAATAAAATACCAACACAGCTTAGTAAAAGTATTCTTGGAAACTAGACTGGAAAAGGGCACATATGTATCATAACATTTGAAGATTTTTAATGGATGACAATGTTCTAGCAAAATGATAATTGGTTGTCACAGTCACACCAAGAGACATCAAGAGTCAAACCTCTGATCTGTTCTGTGGGGGCCAGACCCTTTGGTTTCTTTAGTCCCTGGTAGACTGGGCAGACCCTTTGGTTTCTTTAGTCCCTGGTAGACTGGCCAGACCCTTTGGTTTCTTTAGTCCCTGGTAGACTGGCCAGACCCTTTGGTTTCTTTAGTCCCTGGTAGACTGGCCAGACCCTTTGGTTTCTTTAGTCCCTGGTAGACTGGCCAGACCCTTTGGTTTCTTTAGTCCCTGGTAGACTGGCCAGACCCTTTGGTTTCTTTAGTCCCTGGTAGACTGGCCAGACCCTTTGGTTTCTTTAGTCCCTGGTAGACTGGCCAGACCCTTTGGTTTCTTTAGTCCCTGGTAGACTGGCCAGACCCTTTGGTTTCTTTAGTCCCTGGTAGACTGGCCAGACCCTTTGGTTTCTTTAGTCCCTGGTAGACTGGCCAGACCCTTTGGTTTCTTTAGTCCCTGGTAGACTGGCCAGACCCTTTGGTTTCTTTAGTCCCTGGTAGACTGGCCAGACCCTTTGGTTTCTTTAGTCCCTGGTAGACTGGCCAGACCCTTTGGTTTCTTTAATCCCTTGTAGACTGGTGTGCTGGAAAGGCTTTAGCAGGATATAAAGCAGGCAATTGTTCAAACCTACTGGCACGGCTGTTCCTCCTGAGAATTGTTCTAGAGTTTCTGATGCTGTGTTCAGGGTTCTGTGTTTTTGGTCCATGAGAAGCAGTTTTAATTTTGTGTTCTTTTCCCCGTGGCGATGCTGCTGGGATCATCCAAGCTCTGAAACTTCCCAAAGTTTGGTGCTCAATCCTGGTTAATGGCAGTTGCTGTGAACAAGATGTAGTTACATAGACTCTATTCTTGAGAGAGTTGCTGTGCTACAATTCCATGTTTCACAGATTGATTCATGATGATCCAGTATTCTCCTTTTCCTGTCTTTAGCTTGGCCGACATAAGACCTGATAATGTTTCTGTCACATGGGATTTCACCTGCAACAGTGAAACATACTAAATAAGTTCTCTCATAATCCTGGCTATTAACTGACATAGCGACTTGACAAAGGACCCTCGTATCAAAACAGTGACATTCTTGTGGGTGCAATTTTCAGGGTCACCTAAATGTTTCACTGTCATAGGGATCTATTTACTAAAAGTCGAGAATAGTGCAAAGAGGTTGGCTTGGAAGGTCAACTTTAATTATAAAATATGACCTCCCTAGTCAACCTCCTCACGCTATTCATTAAAGCAAACTCAACCTCCCACTCCCCCAGCAATCCAAAGTCCATCTAGATCTCCAATCTTGAACTCCCTTCAATGAAAAGCAATAAAAAAAGCTATTTACTAAAATCCAAAGTTAAAAATGGGAGGGGAATTGGACTTAGACATCCAACTCCCTCTCCGCAACTCACCTCCTTTATAGATGGCGAGTTTTATAAAAAAATAAGTTAAAAAAAAGAAAAGTAATAAAAAAAAACTCAAAACCAGATCCTAGGAGCTCCACCACCTCTTCAGGAAGTGAATTCCATACCTTTATTGTCCATACTGGAAAGAATCCCTTTGTCATAGACGAAATCTCATTCCTCAAGTCTTAGTGAGTGACTTCTTGTCCTTTGTACTGTTCTGTTAATTAACAGGTCTTTAGAAAGCCCTTTGCATTGACCCTGTACATATATCATATCCTTAATGACAAAATAAATATTTTTCCTCCTACTTCCCTCTGTCTGGAATGGGATAGCCCAAGGCCCAGGACAACATAATTATTAAAAAATTGAAATTAAAATAACCTCCCTTATTTGGGAGTTGCCCCACGCCCACCCAGACAAAGGATCTTGGAAAAGCCCCCCCCAGTATTATTTATTGAGGAAGTAGTTATTTATTCGTATTCTGGGGTTCTTGGGCATGCCCCTGGAATATTTCTTAACAGTGTATTGGGTTAATTAAATCCCCCCATCACAGGGCTATTTATTAATTGACCAGGGACTCTGGGCAAGTCCCTGGTCCATTTATTGTTGTGGGGCTTGGAGGCAGGATCCCAGCCCTAGTAATCTTCTTGGGGGGGGGGGGGGGGGATGCTCCCAGCCCTGGAAATAGGGGGGGGGCAGGGCCACTTGACCCACCCATATGTGGTACAAGTCCCAGAGGCCATTTAGGAAGACATCGGTACTCAGTTTCGACCTCATAAATTTAATGAATACCATTTTGTGAGGTTGACATGAGGCTCCGAGGGGGGAGGGGGGAGTCTGTTTGAGGTTGGTGGTCGAGATTATTGCTAATCTCAACCTCCAATCCTGATTTTTAGGAGATAGAAGCATAGTCTATTATTTCATCTACAGCCTTGCGGAAGGAACTTTTGAGTAGTTCTGTCTATTTGGTTGTATTGCTATCAACGGGTTAAACTAAGTAATCCTTTAACATTTTACACAGCTGTAACTATTATAAGTAAAGGAAAATGTGGGCAGAAGATAAAAGCAAAGGAAGAATAGTATAGTCTCTTCTGAGTTTGTTCCATGAAGATGCGTGCTTGAAACCTACACGTGAGGCCTTGAAAAAAAGCTGTAAACATCTTTATCAATGTTCGTGTGCATGAATGCAAGAATATGTGACATTACAATCTAGTTAAACGTGTTTTTAGAAGTAGGAAGACAAAATCCTTCTGTTTTTCATAATAACAGCCAGTCAATAAATATAATATGTTACTGCCTGCAACATTTGTCAAAAAAAACAAAACAAAACCAATCTTCTATATTCGGTATTGTTACTGGATTTCTTCTTTTGATATGTTGAGTACAATACTAGCAAACAAAACAAATGTATTTACTACTTGCAAGACATACTGAGATTTTTCTACAGGATAATGTTTCAGACATAACAGCATAGGAAAGTATTGATGCATTCTAATTCCTTACTGGAATTCCAATAAAGCAAAAATAGAAATAAGAAATAAAGAAAGAAAAATGACTTTGACTTAAAAGTCATAAAACAATTGTCTGCTGTGCACATGCAGACTGGGGAATTTTACTTGATCACAAATGTCAAATAAATATATTTTTTTAACGAAGACTTCACTGAAATCCCCCTTCTGCATTCAATCAAGAATGCATTTGTTATATTCACAGCCAACACTTCCCACTGAGACTGATATGTTATTCTCCAAATATGATAAATACTACAAGGAAATGTAAGAACTTGGCACACATCAAATGTAGGTTAGCCATTTTAGAGGAATGGGGTGCTACTAAAAGTTCAAAGTCATAACATAAGCATATAAAGTAACTGGAAATATGTAGTGCAAATACCTTAGAGACGTACCTACATTCAGCAAGCCCTGTGGTGCCCCAGTCGCTACTCTCCGAATTGAAAAAGTAATGATATTAAATGTTATCTTCAAAATGGTTTCAAAATTGTAACAAATGTGTATTGCGACACAGTCGGGATTAGACAAAAAAGGGGAGTGACTTTTAAGTGTGTCGAGCTTTACGGCTCTTATACATAGACATACTAATCAAAGTAAAGTATCTTATGTATATAATTAATGCAATAAATTTGCTCCTGAAAAGTAACCTTTAGTGTAAAAAGTATAAAAGTAACCATTGTGAGACCCAACATACATATATATATATATTTATAATACTGACTAGGTCAATACAATTAAGTTCTAAACAGTTAATGGAATTATATGAATACTGTGCAGGTCTTCTATATATATATATATGTTAGCATTCTCTAGATTGAAACCAACGTGTTTTAAAGCATGCTTTAGAACAGCACATTATCTGAAACATATTCCATAAATAGGCCAATCTATCAAGTAAAACAGTGCATGAATAAAGTAGATCCAATTATAAATAATGTAGATTGGTTGCCCAAATAGTGTAAACATAATGAAACAATATTTACTACGCACCCATCATACAATATAACCTCTGACGTGGCTAATATTTAAATAGTCTCAAAGCACAAAAAATATCAGGAGGTAAAGTGAAGGAAGGGGAAACAAGGCTATGAGATAGCTACATGAGTGAAAAGATAAGAAATGGTAGGAGAGAAGAAAGAGAAAGGGGGAAAAAAAGGAGTGGGATTATCAGAAAGGATGAGGTAGCTGTACAGATAAGGGGTTACAAAAAAAGGATCTGCTCTTATCTAGTCTAGGGTCCAGGAGGGGAAGGAGTGTCGCAGGGAGGAGACCTAAAGAGTGTAGCAGAGGTCTGGAGAAGAAGTCAACTTCATCAAGAGGAGCCAGGTCCGACTGTAAGCCTCATGTCTGACTGAGGAGGTGAGTATCAATTCCTCCACAGATCTAATCTCGTCTACTCTAGCCACTCATTCCTTTAGTGTTGGTGACGTTTGTTGTGTTCAATGAACTGGTCTCTGATTTTGTAATGTTGAGCTTTCGGTGCGAGCGGGAGCTGTATTCGTTAAATTGCACAGTACAGGACTAAACTCTGGTCTATTCAATAAACCAGTATGAGAATTGCCAGTATTCTATGGAACAAAAAGGTCCCTGTTGTAGTTGTAGATTCTCTACATCAATTACTCCACTCTATTCCTTAAAAAGGGCTGTCACCATTGACCTCAGCTTGTATTAAATCCACCAATCCCCAACTATGAAGAGACATTGGGAGAATCTCAGGTACACTGTTCCTCTATAATTTTATTACCATTTTTTATCTCTTACAAGCATTTTTTTTTTGTTGCATGAATTAGGTCAGTCAGGGTCTCAATTAAGGTTTAAATTAAGGACTGGTGAAAATGAACATCTAGAAAAGGAGAGAAAGCGGATGATTTGTGTATTGGACCAGTTAATGGTAGCAGGAATTTTTGAGAGAAAGAATGGAACTGTTGTTGTATACAAATCTAATAACACTGCATATTTCTTACTAATGGGTGGTTTGTGGGGAAATCAAGGGTGCACGATGTCATATAAGGAACATAAATAAAAGAACAAATACACAGTGCAATAAATCTCAACAAACAATGTGTCAAGATTAGAGTTGAGCGGACACCTGGATGTTCTGGTTCGGCAGGTTCGGCCGAACTTGGAAAAAATGTCCGGGTCCGTGCTCGAACTTGACCCCGAACTTGACCCCGAACCCCATTGAAGTCAATGGGGACACGAACTTTTGGGCACTAAAATGCCTCTAAAAAAGTCCTGGAAAGGGCTAGAGGGCTGCAAAATGAATAAAAATGTGGGTAAGAGTGTCCCCATTCATACGAATAGGTCAATTGAGACATTCGGTTTATAGACTTTCGGTTTATGGAATACATGTAATGCTATTGGCTTTCTATAAACCAAAATAGAGTCCCTATTCTTATGAATGGGGACTCTATTTCTATTTCGGAATGTCTTTCGGTTTATAGACTTTCGGTTTATGGAATACATGTAATGCTATGGGCTTTCTATAAACCGAAATAGAGTCCCCATTCATACAAATAGGTTCAATTGACCTATTCATATGAATGGGGACTCTATTTCGGTTTATAGAAAGCCTATAGCATTACATACAATGTAATCGCCGAACCCCGAACTCCAACCCGAACATACAGTGGAATGTCCGTGTTCGGGTCCGGGGTCCAAAAACCGTAATGTTCGGTACGAACCCGAACAGTGCGGTTCGGGTACGCTCAACACTAGTCAAGATCCACAGATGTATTCAGCTCATAACATGATCGCCACAAATCCTGAAGACACAGGGACACTTATTTACCCGGAGAAACAAGTTGAGCGGGCGCATTTGTGTTCATTTATGCTCACCACATTGAGGCTTCACTACTTTCTTGAACTCTTCTGTGGACTACCTATTTATGATTTGAGCTGAATATGTCTATAGATCCAGTGTTGTTCCACATGTAGCAACTATTTATTTGATTGTACTGCTCTATGTTAAGTATTTATCTCACTATGACAGAGTCAAATATTACTTTGCCATGGAACAACAGCTCTTTTGAGGCTCAATTATTACGGACGTTTGTGAGTGTATTATATTCAAACCACTTGACACGTTGGTGGTTGAGATTTATTGCACTATAGATAGTAGATAGCTAGCTAGATATATAGATAGACAGACAGATAGATAGACAGACAGATAGATAAATATGTATATATATATACATAAAAGAGGTTAACTAAATATTCAAGTGTTAAGAGGCTGTAAGCAAAACTAAATAGGAGTATTTGATTGCTACTGGAATGTGTATTTTTGGTATATGTGACAACAAAAAAATATATAAATTGGTGGTTATATATTTATGAATAGGAGCATTTACTTATTTATTTTACTCAGTGTATTTCAAAAGAATGTGCATTTGTTAAATATTTTTTTTTTTACTGTCTGAATAAAAAAAACTATAAAGAAAATGGTTTTAATGAAACTAATAGGGAACGGTCTCTGGCATTTTTCAACTGTCTGTGATTATGTGGCTTGCTGACAGCTGATCTGAGTACAAAATGCAATGTTTTTCCTGCTACTGACTCTTTGGGACGCCATAAAAGTCATTTTAACGTTTTATAGGTGTTGGGAACTACACACTCTTTCCAAATGTTGGACAGACGTCTATGAAGCTCGCATTCCATTCTTTTACATATCCTAAAAAATGGTAAAATAAAAATAAAAACATGTGGCTTTCATTTGCTGTTTGAAGCTAAGGTCAATTTTGTGTTGCTTAGAAGTACTCGTTCCTACCAAGATATTCAAGAATATAATTAATTTATTGCCTACAACTGTTGTGCTGCCTACAGGGTAACCCTATTTTATTTCTGCCATTCAGGGACACCGGATGAGCGGCTAAGATTACACAAACACACAAACAAACACACATATATATATATATATTTATTGCATACACGCTGATTATAATTCCAATATATTCAGATTTTATAATATATTTATATTTATAATATACCGTATTTGCTTGAATATAAGATGACCCTGATTATAAGACCACCCCCCAAAAAAACTAAAAGCCTGAATATAATACTACCCTGTAGGAAAAAGTTTAACTTGTATATATTCACATGTGAATCCCTTTTTCATATTTAATAAAAATTATGATATAAAAAAAAAATGCATTTCTTGTTTTTATTTCCTTTTATGTGCTTCTCCACCCCTCCCTCCCCAGACTTGCCCAATGGTGGCTCTACACCCCCCCCATGCTGGCTTTCTCCCCCCAATGCTGGCTCTCTTCCCATCCCTCCTTCCCCCCCAAAGCTGACTCTCTTCCCCCCTCCCCCTAACGCTGGCTCATGTTACTTTTAACATTCTTACAAGTGTTTTACAAGATATTATAAGATTGCTATGTGTTCCAGTGTGTCACCAGTTATCATGTTTCGCGACTCCAAGGATTCCATTTTTTTCCCAATACAATAAAAATAACACAGAAAAGGAATAAAGTATAATTTCTTCAAGGATCCAAAATTAAAACATGATAGCGAACCAGTGGTCATTTTTTGTTTAGTTCTAAAGATAGAAAGTATCTGAGGTTGGTTTCATTGTTTGGTACATGCGTTTGACATATGAGCTTTATTTTTATTTATTTTGTGAATTCTACTTAGCCGTGGAAGAGTAGGAAAGACTTGGAAAATAAAGTCCCTAGCTTTCTGAAAGTCAAACTGTTGACCAGTTTCCAACAACAGGAGCAACTGCTCCCTTTATTCAAGTGGTTTTAAGGTGTTTCTTGGATAAAGAAAAATGTCCGGGTTCAGGCTCGAACTTGATCCCGAACTTGACCCTGAACCCCATTGAAGTCAATGGGGACCCGAACTTTTGGCCACTAAAATGCCTCTAAAAAAAGTCCTGGAAAGGGCTAGAGGGCTGCAAAAGGAAGTAAAATGTAGGTAAGAGTAGGACAAGTGCCCTGCAAACAAATATGGATAGGGAAATAACTTCAAATAACATAAAATACATACAAATTAAAAATACAGCTGAGCCATAAAATAGCACTAGATGGAATCTTTGATTTTAGTTTTGGAAGAAAATAAATCTAAATCTAAAGCATGGCTGCCAGGAGGATCAACAGAATTATCCATTTGAGAGAGGGTTGGAGTTCAGGGTATTCTCTTTCAGTTTATACTAAGTGACTCATAGGTTGAGGAGGCGGTGACCATGGCGGTGTAGGTTGAAGCGGCGCTGGAGGAGGAAGAGGAGGAGGAGGAGGTAGCTAGAATTTTTCAAAGTGCGTTGTAAGCACAGTATTGGACTGTTCTATTTGACTCTCAGATATGAAGTGCACCGCAAGACGCAAATGTACTATTTACCACCCAAAACTATTAGAATTTTTCAAAGTGTGCTGTAAGCACAGTATTTGACGGTTCTATTTGACTCTCAGATGTAATACATGTAATGCTATTGCTATTCTATAAACCGAAATAGAGTCCCCATTCATACTGATAGGTCAACTTTCGGTTTATAGAATAGCAATAGCATTACATGTATTCCATAAACCGAAAGTCTATAAACCGAATGTCTTTCGGTTTATAGACTTTCGGTTTATGGAATACATGTAATGCTATTGGCTTTCTATAAACCGAAATAGAGTCCCCATTCATAGGAAATTCTTATGAATGGGGACTCTATTTCGGTTTATAGAAAGCCAATAGCATTACATACAATGTAATCGCCGAACCCCGAACTCCAACCCGAACATACAGTGGAATGTCCGTGTTCGGGTCCGGGGTCCAAAAACCGTAATGTTCTGTACGAACACAAACAGTGCGGTTCATGTTCGCTCAACACTACTAAGAATCTTATCCAGGCAATGGACTTGATTCAATGAGGCGGTACATTAAGGGGCAAAACTGAATCAATGCTCTGCATTACAATAATTATCCAACTGTTAAAAAAGCTCTATATGACGCATGTTAGATAACACATCAAGGGGGTTCAATAAGGTGTGTTAAAACCTAGAAAAAAAACGATACTCTTTTTTCCTGTTAAAACCTAAATGAAAATTGATTTGCTCTTTCCAATGCTTCAGGGATCACAAGTACTCCCCTACAGAACTGAAAGTGTGCGGGCCCTGCACTGTGTGGGTCTTTTGGAGTCAATCAGCACTATAAGGGTGCCGCAGTCACCCCATGCCGGCTCATTTTTAAAAATTTTGTTCTCACTAGCATGTGGTTCCTTGTCATCAGTGAACCGCATGCAATTTAAGTTGGGAGCCCGCCTCCTTACGACACTTATTGATAGAGGAAAACTGCTGCCATGGGTTTGTGAGTGTATGTATGTGACTGTGTACATGAATATGTGTGTGTGTGTGTATATATATGTATGTATTATTAAACAGGATGATGGCTGACGCTAATGATAATTGCTT
This sequence comes from Pelodytes ibericus, assembly GCA_036172795.1. Lineage (NCBI taxonomy): Eukaryota > Metazoa > Chordata > Amphibia > Anura > Pelodytidae > Pelodytes > Pelodytes ibericus. The sequence continues at coordinate 32,292,745 of CM069868.1, read as the reverse complement.
CAGAGGCTGTGTCGAAAGAGGAGACAACATCCATATATGGTGGAAATGCCCCAAAATAAAAAGAATATGGACCAAATTATGTAACATTATTAATGTGATTATACCCATCCCAGTGACATTAACACCTTGGAATGCGCTACTCAATCTAACAATGAATGACCTAACAAAATATGAAAATTAATTAGATGATTATTATTAGTAGTATTATTATTAGTATTATTAATATTATTAGTAAATGGAATAAATTAGAGCTATCCTGGTATGATGTGATTACAAGAATAAATACAATCTGTGTAAACGAAAAGCTATCGAGTATTGTGAACAACAAATATAAAAAATTTCAGAAAATATGGACACCGTGGCTTTCTAGCCCTTATGGTAGATCTGTTACTAATACTAATATCATTAGTAATCATTGATTAAGCTAAGGAAGTACAAACCTCTATTTTATTTATTTGAGTTTTTTTCTTATTTTTTTATTAATATTAAGTTGTAAATCTGATATCATCTACTTTGTAAATAAGTCTGATTAATTCTGCAATCTGTTAAACAATTTGATAAATGACACATTGACACAATGTAATTTTTAGAAGATCAGTTTCTAACCTAATAAATCCAAATAAAGATATATAGTATAAACAAAGAAATGTAACTTTGTATATGAGTATACATCTGTGTATATGAGTGTGTGGGACTGGGTGTATGTGTGGCTGTGTGTGTCTATGTGTAACTATGTATGTAAGTGCATGTATATGTGACTGTGTTAGTGTGTGCATCTATATTATTACATATATTTTTTTTATTTAAGGTAGTAGGGGCACATTTGAAATGTGCCCCCCTCTACCTGGCCAAGGTAGGAGGAGGAAGGTAGGTATCTTTTATTTTTATATTTAATTCAAGTCTGTTCAAGTTTGGAGGTAGTGCTAACCTTTACCTCAATACAAGGAATTCAGTGAATAGACCTCTTTATAGACCAAACTATTGGGACACACCAATTAATTATTTAATAAGGCGTTTCAATCATTCCCATTGCCACAGGTGGATAAAATCAAGCACCTAGCTGTGCAGTCTGTATTTACAAACATTTGTTAAAAAAATGGGTTGTTTTTGAAGAGCTCAATGAATTCAAGCGTGGTACTGTGATGCCACCTTTGCAGTAAGACAGTGTGTGAAATGTCATCCCTGCTAGATATTCCACAGTCAGCTGCAAGTGGTGTTAGTGGAAAGCTGAAGTGTTTAGGAAGAGCAGCAACTCGGCCATGAAGTGGAAGACCATGTAAAGTCAGTGGTTACCAAGTGCATGGTGTGTAAAAGCTGATCCCATAGCTGAAGAGTTCAAAACTTCCACTGGCATTAATATCAGCACAAAAACTGTGGAGCTGGAGTTTCATGGAATGTGATTCCATGGCTGAGGATCGGCATTTAAGCCTCACATCATCACCAAGTAGAATGCCAAGAGAGTGGTGTAAAGCATGCTGCCGCTGGACTCTGGAGCAGTGGAAAGGTATTTGGTGGAGTACTCACTGTTTGGAATTCTGTGGGGCAAGTCTGTGGTGTCTGATGGCAAGTCTGGTGGTTGCCAGGAGAACGTTACCTGCCTGACGGCATTGCGCCTACTGAAACATTTGGTGGAAAAGGAATAATAATATGGGGTTTATCTTCAGTGGTTGGGCTAGGTCCCAAGACATTATGGACAGTGGTATGCTTCGAACTTTGTGGGAACCGTTTGGGGAAGGCCCTTTTCTGTTCCAGCATGGAATGATATTGGAAGACTTACTCTCAGGACTATAACTTCAGCCACACAGGACACATATGTTATATTCCAATAGTGAACGGACTCAGTAACCGCAAACCACACTGAATTGATATATTACACTAGCATTGTTTGCAAAAGAGATGCTCTGTCTTACATGTATTATATGTGAGCTGCACTTTGAATAAATGTGTTTGTTTTTTACTGCCACGTCACGGGATTGCTTTTTTCCACTTCCCGCCTTCCTCTACCCATATATTTGTTCTTGGGTATCTCCAAAGAGTTGTGTGGTATTTATCTTTTTAGTGTTAGCTCTCTAAATCTGTCCATGAATAAATGGTTGGATTAGTCTGACGTGGAATAACCTTTTGGATGAACTGGAAAGGAGATTGCAAGCCAGGCCTTCTCGTCCAACATCAATGCCTGATGAGGCTGTTATAGCTGGACCAACTACATATTAATGTCTATGTATTTAGAATGTGATATCATAAAAGTCCCTATTGGTGTAATGCTCAGGCATCTCATTATGTTTTTCCATATCATGTACATAAAAAGTAACATCTGTTGACGATGAACAATAACCAGTGATGATATGACACCCTAAATGATCTCATTGGTATTGTCATTCCACAGAGCTGGTATGTGGAAGTGTAAAATAATGTATACTGTATATATATATATATATATATATATATATATATATGTGTGTGTGTGTGTATTGGGGGGGGGGATTCTCTAACTTTTGCTAATTGGCTTATAGGTTGCTATTGGCTTATGAGTACTTTTTGGCCCTAAAATATTCAATGCCCTAAAATGGGTCAGTTTGGGTCAATAGGAATAGGGGGAATCCAATGCTTTCTCAGGCTATTTTCCTCAAAGGATCTCTGAACCTAAATGCTCCTAACTGATGGTTCCAATTTGGGTAAAATCTCTGCCAAAAAATTCATAGACACCAAAGTATTAGGGGAAAAAAAGGATATGAGAAAAAATACTAACAATCTCCCCTCACCATCATCTCCATATGAGAAGGCAGCATGGTGTCTGTGCAACTGTGTACCCGCCCGATGATCTGATGTCAGAGCACCAGAATCATGTAACCTTCTGGTGCTCAATCAGATCAGTGCATGGGGAGCATGAGGTAGGAAGCATGGAGGGCTGCTGTCTCTCGCAAACGAGGTAAGTACAGGGGAAGGGGGAGGATGGGTAAACCGGCTGTGGCATATTAATGGGCATACTGACTGTGGCATATTAATGGGCATAGAGTGGCATATTAATGGTCATACTGGCTGTGGCATATTAATGGGCATACTGTCGATGGCATATTAATCGTCAAAGAGTAACATATTAATGGGTGTACTAGCTGTGACATATTAATGGGCATATTGGATGTGGCATATTAATGGGCATATTGGCTGGGGCATATTACTGGGCAAAGTTTGGCATGTTAATGGGCATAATTGCAGCAACAAGTCCTGGATGTGCAATGCGGTTGATGGGGCGTTTACTGAGGTGCATTTAAATCATTGACATGCTATACATAGACCTAGATAAAGTGACTTTGGGAGAATGGGGGGTGGGGGTGGGGGGTGGGAAAAGGTATATAGTGAGGGGGGCCCAGAATTTTTTTTCTGGAAGGGGCCCTTCAATCTCTGATGGTGGCCCTGGTGCACGAGATAAACAAAACAGATTTTTAAATATAATTTTTTCCTTCCTTCCTTGCTGCTGTGCAGGTCCGCGGCTGTGAGGGAAGTGTTGTGCGCTCCCCTCCTGCAGCACAGCTTCAATAAAGTCTGTTTAAACTTTTTTTTCCTCAAACTTTATTGAAGCCGCGCGGCTGGAGGGGATCACACAACGCTTCCCTCACAGCCACAAACCTGCACAACAGAACACTGGGAGGAGGGGGGGGAAATCCTGGCATATTGGAGGGGCAAAATCCGGGCATATTAAATGGCTTATTGGAGGGGCAAAATCCTGGCATATTAAATGGCATATTGGGGGGCAAAATCCTGGGATATTAAATGGCATATTGGAGGGGCAAAATCCTGGCATAGTGAGGGGCAAAATCCTGGCATATTGAGTGGCAAAATCCTGGCATATTAAATGGCATATTGAGGGGCAAAATCCTGGAATATTGAGTGGCAAAATGCTGGCATATTAAATGGCATATTGAGGGGCATATTGGAGGCGCAAATCTTGGCATTTTGGAGGGGCAAAATCCTGGCATATTGAGGGGCAAAATCCTGGCATATTAAATGGCATATTGGAGGGGCAAGATCCTGGGATATTAAATGGCATATTGAGGGGCAACATCCTGGCATAGTAAGTGGCAAAATCCTGGCATATTAAATGGCATATTGAGGGGCAGAATGCTGGCATATTAAATAGCATATTGGAGGGGCAAAATCCTGGCATATTAAATGGCATATTGCAGGGGCAAAATCCTTGCATATTGAGGGGCAAAATTCTGGCATATTGAGGGGAAAATACTGGCATATTAAATGGCATATTGAGGGGAAAATGCTGGCATATTAAATGGCATATTGAGGGGCAAAATATTGGCATATTGAGTGGCTAAATACTGGCATATTGATTGGCAAAATAGTGTGTCTTAGGTTATGTGTGTATTGGTGTCACTGTGTGTGTGTGTAAGTGGTAAGGGTGTGTGTAAGTTTGTAACTTTCTGTGTAAGGGTGTGTGTGTAAGTGTGTCACTGTGCCTGTGCAAGGGTGTGTGTGTAAGTGTGTCACTGTGTCTGTGCAAGGGTGTGTGTGTAAGTGTGTCACTGTGTCTGTGTAAGGGTGTGTGTGTAAGTGTGTCACTGTGTCTGTGTAAGGGTGTGTGTAATTGTGTCACTATGTCTGTGTAAGGGTGTGTGTAAGTGTGTCACTGTGTCTGTGTAAGGGTATGTAAGTGTGTCACTGTGTCTGTGTAAGGTTGTGTAAGTGGTAAGTGTGTCTCTGTGTGTGACTGCAAGGGTGTCTTTGTGTTTAAGGGTTTCAATGTTTGACATATTTAGAGCATGCAAGTTGAATATTTAGATGTATTTATTTTTTACACTATACATTTACTTTTATATATATATATATATATATATATATATATATATATATATATATATAATGTATGGCGGGTTAATGGTGGGTCAGAGGAGACGGGCACCAAAATGCACCTTCGCCTGTGTAGACGAAAATCCTTGCACCGGCCCTGCCAATGAGCTGGGATTGTTAAAGCGCCATATCGCAGAAATTTACCTCTGGCGTTTTATCTATGAGCCTGGATCTTTAAAGCTCTGCATCATGTGAGTGTATTCATTTTTGTGGATATTCATTCTGAAGCCACCTCATTTTTAAAAAACCTGCTGCACTCTATTGACATTGCATTCCTTTTGTCTTTAAATAAATCTTTTAATAAACTAACAGATGCTATCTCTGGTGCAGGTAGTCCAATGGAAGAATGTTTTGCGGACTACATGCACATAAATTCTTTCAAGGGACACTCCCTTTCAAAAATTGAAAATGTTTTATTTTTTTTATTTTGCGTGTGTTTTTGGGTGCCACCCCGTAGTGACTTTACAGCACAAATTTCTCACTTTGGGGCTGGGGACGCAGAATGCAGTCTATAATCTGAATTTTTATGCCCACTATGATACACAGGAGCAAGTAAGAGAGCAGGGGAGTATCTTATGACATCATCATGCAGGCTTGTAGCCACAGTTGTAAAGTGAGACTGGCTGGAAGTTTTTGGACAATGTTGCATCATGGGAAATATTCTCAAATTGGAGCCAGGGGATAGACACCTAATTTTATTTTTACTTTTGTATGAAATTAATTCAATCATATAAAACAACAGTGGCATATGATTTATATATGTGTTTGGTTTAAATTACCAGGTTATCTATTTACATCTTATGTAAGTGGTAGTGTCCCTTTAACATCAGAAAATATCTTAACTGGGCTTGGTGACCAGTATTTACTTTCTTTGCTGCATGATCTAGCATTTGAGTCCGAAGGCTTAAATTAGTTGTTTTAGATATTTTACATACAGTTAAACATTTGTGCAAAGTAAAATATTAATTCTAGTACAAATGAGGGATGATGCCATTGATGTTTTTCAAAATTAGTTTTTGAAAGAGAATTTAGGTAGGTCTGAACGAGTTGCTTTGTTGGGTTTGAGACATAATGTTAACATCACTGTCAGCCATGCTGACAAAGGGGGGGCGGCGACAATTGTGATCCTTAATTGTGAGGCCTACAAGAGTGAGGCCCTCTGTCAGCTGTCTGACACTGATGCTTACAACTCTTTATGTTTTGATCCTTTCTCCAAGGAATTACATGACTTGGTAAATTGGGCAGCTACAATTGCTATACTAACTAATCATGTAGCTGAATATTTAAAAACTCTTGGTTGCTGACTATGCGGGATTTACCTCAGGACGTTCTAGGACCATGTCAACTTGTTTTTGCGTGACATCACTAGCGCGTCAATTGTCACAAAGGGGATAAAGGGCCACTTAGCTAATTTTCGGTATGGGGTATGTGTTGTTTTTATTTTGACTTTATTCAATTTGTCTTCAATACAAATATAAAACAATCATCTTTAAATATATATAAAAAAGAAAATGATAGTTTTTGTAAAGGTTTCCACTTCTGAAATGCCTGTTAATTACCACTGTGTCATCCAGTACTTCACATCACTTTCGCAATCAAAAATAAATCGAATTTTGGACACAATAAAAACTCATTATAAAACAGAAAAGTAGTTAATAGAAAATATAAATATTCTTTTAATGACTAAAAGGCTTGTGTTGTCACCAACAATTAGAATTAAAAGATAAATCAAGAATGCCTTTTGTTATGAAAAAATACACACAATGTTACAATAATGAAAACATGCTTGTTCTCAGTGAAAACATATTTTTCTAACCCATATTACTCAGCAGAGGTGAACATTTAGTATTTCAATTGACTTTATTATATGTTTTTCAGTATTTAAATATTGCTTTTTTTAGGCTCCATTACAAAGGAATCTTGTGGATCTTGGTACACCCAACAGAAAATACATGTTTAATACAATACTATTCTGAACTATGAAATAACTTTCCAACATGATAAATTCAAATCATTAATATTCCATGCATTAAAATACAGTTAAACTAACTGCTATTTTTAAAAAATTACTCTTATGTACCAACTAATGTGTTGTGAACAGGCTCAAGAAAACCAAATCAATACAGGTATACAGAAGTATTGATAGTTTTTGTTTTGTATTTGCAAGGAGCTAAACACTTACCTGAAGTATTTCAAGATGTGGTCTGAAAATTGTGAAGTCCCATCCATAGTGTAAGCGAAGAGTATACTAACTGTGCTGGGTAACTACTCTCCCCTGAAAGCTTGAGGCCCCAGGTTGGGTCAGCCACATACCAGAGCCCTGGGGTAGCAGCTGCTGTATCCAGTAAACCGGAGAAACATTGCAGACATCCTGGAGCAGGCATGGAACACAACAACTTTGACAGAAAGGCAGGATGTTGTAGGCTGTAAAAGGGCTTCATTCACAAAAGACCTTATGGTTGAAATCCCCTTCTCATTTCTTAATAAAGCCCTGTAGGGTCTACTCAATAAAGAGATAATTGCAGGGAATTGAGATAGGAATTTAAAACTTTAGGCCAAAGTAGCCAAGGCGGAAACATTCTCAAATGCAGCTGAATAGGAGAGTTTTTCCAACATAGCTACTTTGGCCATAAGTTTGAAACTCCAGTCTCAATTTCCTGCAATTCTTTCTCTTTTTAGTAGACCCTTCAATCTATAAAGACACCAGCAAATATATAGATTAGAAAATGTACTTATCTGAAGTGTTCCTTCTGCTTCCTGCAACATAGCTGGTGAAAACACCAATGTGCCACGAAAACAGTTGAATGTGCATCTCCCTACCCCCCACTCAATAGGGTTGGGCAGAGACATGTGTATATGTTTTTTTGGGCCTACTTTGTAGTTTTCACCCCTACCCCTTCAGCAGAGAAGTCATTTTTAATTCTATGCAGGGCATTGCTGTAAAACCTAGAGCTTTCTGCATTAAAGAGCAAATGCAACTACTGTTTCCAGCCATTCAATGGCATTTTTTCTACAATTGCTATGTATTTTAAATTCATGATGCTTTACAGTCCATGGAATGTATTCATGAAAGAGAGAACTTCAGGCAATTCTGAAGGGAATTTCCGCAGAATTGGGAAACATTTTCCAACTCGTCTTCTTTGGCCTTAAGTTTGAAATTCTTTTCCTAATTCCCTGCAATTCTTTCATTCATTACATTATATTACATTAACATTTATTTGTACAGCGCCACCAATTCTCGAAGCGCTTGGTACAGAGCATAGAGGGGTACTACATACTAATTTAGACAAACTAGTACAGACTGGTACATGAGGTAGAGAACCCTGCTCGTAAGCTTACAATCTAGAGGGAATGGGGTCCATGAGACACATAAGGGATTGAAGAGGTCAGAGGGATTGAAGTTGTAGTAACAGTAGAGTGGATGGGAGGCATTAGGTGGGATAAGTCAAAGAGGGAGTGTGTGTTCCAGCTAGGTGGGATCGGCTAGAGGCAAAGTGACTGGTAATCTAGTGGGTTGGGTAGTAAGCCTCTCTAAAGAGATGAGTTTTGAGGGACTTTTTAAAGTTTGAAAACGAGGGAGAGAGCTGGATGCTCCGGGGAAGGGAGTTCTAGAGAGAGGGGGCAGCTCGGGCGAAATCTTGGAGACGCGAGTGAGAAGTGGTGATGAGATTAGAAGAGAGTGTTAACCCCTCTGAGGAGCGCAAAGGTCGTGCAGGGAAGTAACGGTTAACAAGGGAGGAAATGTACGTAGGAGCAGAGGAGTGGAGGGCTTTGTAGGTTAAAGACAGAATTTAAAATGTTATCCTCTAGCAGACGGGAAGCCCCTAGACTGTAAAGTCTCAGGCGTTTTAAACACACAGCAATTGAAGACAAAGTGTGGAAACACAATATATTACTGTTAAATACATTCTTTTCATGTGTAATGTAAAAATATCAAAATTGCAGAAATGTACAAAACGCATAATACATAGCTGTTAAATAAATTATGTTTTTTTAACCAAGTTTGATTTTCTGTAATAGCAACTTTTAAGGAATTTGGAACTTAATTACACACTTATGTGATAGTAGTAAGGAATTTTTTGAAGTTTTGCGTTATATTCAGTTACAGGAAGTCTTGTTAATTTCATAGAAGTCACAGGTTAAAAAGAAAAAAATAAATAGCAAAGGGATTCCTCCTTATTGCAAACAAGGCACAACAGCATACCACATGTCACAGGAACTCAAAAAATCAATATACATTCCTTTAAAAAAATCTTTATTTTAGTCCTTGGACGAGATCAAAACCAAACATTGTAAAGGGTAATGCAGAAGCGGACACTTGACACATTTTGCATCTTGAAAAGATTGTGTAAAGGGCAATGCAGAAGCTGACACTTGGGTAACAAACGGGGTCCAGGAAGCATAGGACCCTGAGCTCCCGGATTCAGGAGTTTTGTTGGAAGCTTGAGGCCCAAGGTTTGTCACGCCACATACCGGAGCACAGAGGTAGTAGCTGCTGTATCCAGTATCTCAAGGCAGAAACTGGAGAAACCCTGCAGACATCCTGGAGCAGGCATGGAACATAACAACTTCAACAGAAAAGCAGGATCTTGCAGGCTGAGGAGAGTGAAATAGCAAAAGGCATACAAAGGCAGAAAAGAAACCAGAAATGCATAGTATGGGGACAATGAGATACTGGAGCAGGACAGAAGCAAACATAAGTAGGACAGAGCAGAAACTAAACTTAGGTTAAACAACATAGGGCACTGGGCTAAAGACTAAAATATAAATACAGTGCAGAGACAGACAGGGCACAGACAAAGGAAAATCTCCCCTCCCCAGCCGTCTGCTCGGCTAAACTGATGGATCTGGGGAGGGGGCGGAGCTCAGCAGGGAGTGAGGTGAAGCTCTGCCCCCACCCTGTGAAGCAGAGCACCGTCTGCTTCCCTGGGACCTGCGGGCAACATAAGTAAGTGCTGCTCGCGCTCCCCATGCTTAGTGATAATGAAGGGTATTGGAAATCCTATACCCTGCATGATTACTGTGTGTGGGGAGCGCGTGTGAAGCTCACAGTGAAGCAGACTCGGCTCTACTTCATAGGGTGGGTGCTGAGCTTCACCTCACGTCCAGTTAGCTCCACACCCTCCCTGTAAGTAACAATCGGAGGTGGAGGAGAGAACAGAGGAGGAGGAGGAAAGGGAGAGAGAACAGATACTGGGGAGGAGGGAGAGAGAGAGAACAGATATGGAGGATTTGGAGAGAGACATACATGACAATGAAGAGAAAAGGGACAAACATGGGAAGGGAGAGACAGGTACATGTAGGGAGAGGGTAGTGACAGGCATGAGGAGGAAGAGGAGACAGACATGAGGGTAGAGGGGGGCACAACGGGGGTGGCAAGCACAGTGCTCCGGAAAAATTAAGGCCGGTCCTACCCACAAAAGCCGCACTGGTACCCAGCAGCAGTTGCCCTTGCCTGTATTAAGCATACAATGAAGACCTCCCTTTGCCTCCACGGCTGGCTTGTTTGTTACTTCTCTTGGCATTCTGGCTCCCCAACCCTGGCTTGTCCCCAACTACTTTGTCTTCTGGCTTCCTGACTTCAGCTTGGCTGTCCTACGATTCTTCACTCTGGCATCCTGATCTGGTCCATCTTCGAATCTGCTTGTTCCCTGCTGATCCAGTTCCATTTCTCAATCCTGACACGTCTCTGGTCCAGCGTGCTGCTCATCCTGATTGCTCGTGCTTGCGGTGTGGCTGTGGGAGTTCTGTTCTTAAGATCAGTCCTCCTCCAAGGGGCTGCCTCAGTAAGAGTCATTACATTGCTAATGGGCTGAATGTGAGAACCTTACACAAACTGAAACAGCGCACAAATTGGGCTCGTCATATTATATTGGAGCAGTGAAACAAAACAGAAGACAACACATAACCCTGGAATGGAAAAGATAAAATGACAGACAGCAAAGAAGCATCAAACAGTGGGAAAACCCTCTAAAAGAGCATAGACAGGGAAGAACTACAACATTGCTCTAAGACAGGATACAATAATAATGGAGCTGAACTAAAAAATGGCTTTTCCCTAACGGGACTCTAACAGAGAGTAACCTTTTTTCATAGGGCTCTGAAGCCCTTTCACAGAGTTGTAACACAGGACATTCCCCAATTACAGAGCTAAAGAACAAGGCAGGTGCCACTCAGTGGCAAAAATACGAGGAAGAGAAAACCCCAACTTGCCCTAAAAAGATCTTCCCTCACCAGCCTCTCTGTGTCGAGGTGGCAGCTGAATGTCTGAATGTCCCTATACAGTGCTCTGCGTTCTGAGCATTGGCAATCACGTGATCTGCACTGCTCAGACTACAGAAGAGAGCGGGCAGAAATATATCGCACTTCCCAGGTCTTGCCCCAGCCCTCAGGACTAATCCTAACCCCAGGGCAGGTGACCTACCCCAGTCTTGAGGCACCCCAGCTGGCCAAGGTCCCTGAGTTGCAGCCCCTAAAGCCCATGCCTTAATCTGGCCCTGGTCCGGCATGTGCAATGTGGGTAATGGGGCATAACCCTGGGGTGTATTTAAACCTCACTGGCACGAAATACAAAGTTTGATGCATGTAAACCTCATTGGCATGATATACAAAGGATAAAACGACTTTGGGAGGATTGGGTACTAGAGGGAGATAGAGGGACGGGGATTGACAGAGAATTTGTTCTGTAAGGGGCCCTGAAAAGTCTGATGGCTACAGATAGATGTTAATTTTTCTCAGGAACCATTGGCACAATTTTAACTTCAAAAGTGTAAATCAAAAACGTTATTGCCACCTTACATTCTTACCTTACAGCAATTGCAATAACAACCTCAATAAAAGAAGCCTTAGTTATAAAAGTAAAATATGTTTGCTAGTGTAACTTGGTCTTCAGAGCTGTTAAGTGAATTCAGTTCCACCCATGTTATATCTACACTCGCAATCATTATATCATTTGTAGAACGTTGCTAGAAAGTGAGCTAAACAGTAGGTGCCTTATGCTCAGAGCATCAGGCTGATGAATACTGTGGGCTAAAACAGTACAGACCTTGTGTCTGCAGTGAACTAGGACAATCTATACAGTCAGCAGAGAATTGAAATCTATGAGACTGGTGATCTCATTCATTTTGAAGTAATCTTAATTTCTGGGCAAATGAACAAAGTGCTGAGCTTTGATTAAGTGCATTGCTTAATCCATTAAATAACACTCAGATGTTCCCTGCTCTAGTAATATAGTGAGAAGATGGTTTAAAGCTACGCTAGCAACCCTGGGATGCATTTCTCCTAGGACTGAGTGTGATGTCTCTGGGGATGGTAGGGAGTAGTCTATATATCTATATATTTTAATGTTTCAGTAACAGACTCAGAAACAGAAAGCGTTAAGCGTGGGGAAAACAAACACCCTTACACTATTTAGAAAGGGAAGTGAAAGTATGTTCAGGATAGACATAAGGCTATCCTAGATTTACGATAAGGCCGGGGAGTAATAAAAGTATTTAGAAAACTGGGCAGACGAGATGGACTGAATGGTTCTTATCTGCCATCACATTCTGTGTTTCTATGTTACCAAGAACCATAGCAGTAACGAGGTTGATGCAAATGAGGCACAAGCCTTGGGCATACATGATAGTCTTGTAGCACAGACAAGCTTTAATGCACTAAATAATACTGCATTATGGGTGGTACATAGAGCAAAGTAGCTCTAAAGGTGATTTCTGCTAATGGTTTACCAGCACGCCAACTTCACACTCCCTCTATTACACCACCAAGGTCAGGTCTCCCTGCTAGTGCCCAGTAAGGTAAAATAAAATGAGTTCATAGTAAGGTAAAAGCAACCAGAAGGTGGGTTAATAAATGTATGCAAAGAATAATAGAAACCTTTCCAGTCCATATCAATATCAAATGTAAAAGACTTTTGCAGCCAAGCTCTTTCTTTGGATTCAGTTATTTGCTTACTGGTGCTTGAACAGCTCAGCGACAATCCAAGCAACCCACTTCCTCTTCGACTTCCAGTTCAGCTCGTTGCAATTTTTGTCCTGTTGTTTTCCCTCTCTGCCCTATTTATTTCTTTTGTTGAAAATGCTCTGTTAGCCACGATTGGTGTAATCTTCCATGCCATCGCTGCTCTTTATCAGGTGGAATATGGGACAAGAGGACCGTGTCCTACTGGCAGTTGACGACGTCAGCAGGAAACTAGAGCTCATGTAAAATCGCTGGTAGAATGGTTTGCGACGGCTAATGGCTTAGAAGCCGGCGGGTAACTTTTAGTTTCATTGTTGATTGATGAAGTTTAATAAAGCCGTGGGAAAACTCTTACACACTATTTATGTGCCTGTGTAAAGGATTGGAATGGGTTTGGGTTTTTGGGGTTGGTTGGTGATCTAGGCCTAAGCAGTCAAGAAAGAACAGAAACTTTTGAGGGATGTTTGTGCATGTAAAGTATCACCGACACTTTTGGATCTATTCAGTTTGACTTTGGAGGTCAACTTTCATTTTGAGTCAAATTCAGTTTGACTTAGTGTCAAAAATATCATCTATCATTTCACCTCCCATTACTTTCAGTGGGGGGGGGGGGGGGGGAGGGGAGGGGGGATTTAAACCTGGGCTTTTTTTTAAATCAAACTCGGGTGCCAAATTTGGCCTAGTCTCAAAATGAAAGCCCGCCTCCAAAGTAAAATTTTACTGAATAGATCCATTTGAATAGGGCATCGCTGGCACTCTTTCTTCCTATATACACCAAGCCATGTCCCTTGTTACCAGTGGGGAATGTAGGGAAGTATGCTTAGATGAAAACTGGCGACAACAACAAAAAGGGTGCGAATCCCTGGTGTAAAGGATAAAAAAAATTAAAAAATCAACATACAATCAAGAATGTATGGAACTATTATACCCATAGCACAGGTGACAGGCAAGTAAATTCTATGCACTACCTTATTGCTTTTTTCATACCAGACTGTCGCCACATGAAGTAAGCTGAGTGGAAGAGTAAAAATCTGCAAATTTTTTTTTTTTTTTTGTGAGTAAATTAAACATTATTAAAATACAATATATATTCAAATTTGAGTACATTTAACTTTAATACGTATGACAAAAATGTTGTCAGGGTCAGGGCCGATCCTAGGGTCACGGGCGCCTGGGTGCAGGATTTTTTTGGCGCCCCCAGGTGGGCGTGGCTATATGATAAACCCCTCCCCTTTACACATGTATGTTCCAGGCATACCAATTTTTCATTATTGGGGTGGGGGGATTCTTGTGGAGAGCACAAACTTTATTTTTAGATGGAGGACCAACACAAGCTTTTTTTTTAAATAAAGATATTTATTTGGCCGTAAAACAGTGTAGTGGTTTTATTTATGTCTATGATGCTCAGCCAGCAACATGGGAGACTTTTTGCTGGCTAGCAGTTTTAACTACAGTTCCCATGATTTCCAACCAGCCAAAGTCTCCCATTAGTCTGGCTGAGCATCATTGGAAAAGAATTACACAAGGAGCAATAAATAATATTCCACCAAGTCAGTCACTCACGTGTCTCTCTCTTCCCATACCTCCATGTCTTTCTCCCTCTCCCCTCATACCCTCATGTATCTCTCTCTCCACGCATACCCTCATGTATATCTCGCTCTCCACTCATACCCTCATGTATATCTCTCTCCACTCATACCCTCATGTATAACTCTCTCCACTCATACCCTCATGTATCTCTCTCTCTCCACTCATACCCTCATGTATAACTCTCTCCACTCATACCCTCATGTATCTCACTTTCTCACCACTTATACCCTCATGTATCTCTCTCTCTCTCTCCACTCATACCCTCATATATAACTCTCTCTCTACTCATACCCTCATATAACTCTCTCTCTACTCATACCCTCATATATAACTCTCTCTCTCTCAACTCATACCCTCATGTATAACTCTCTCTCAACTCATACCCTCATGTATGTCTCTCCCTTCATACCCCATATATTTTTCCATGTCTATCTTTCTGTTCCTCATGCTCCCCATGGTGGTCTTTTTTTCTGCATGTCTGTCTCTCCTTCTATACACCCATGTCTGCTGTCTCTTTCTCTTCATAACTCACATGTATGTCTCTCCCTCCTCATAATCCTGTGCATTTGCCTATTAATATGCCACAGACAGTTTGCCCATTTATATGCCACTGCCAGTTTGCCCATTAATATGCCACAGATAGTTTTCCCATTAATATGCCACAGATAGCTTGCCCATTAACATACCACAGTTAGTTTGTCCAATAATATAGCACAGATAGTTTGCCCATTAATATGCCAGTGTCAGTTTGGCCACTAATATGCCAGTGTCAGTTTGTCCATTAATATGCCACCACCAGTTTTCCCAAGAAAAGCATTACCCCCTCCCCCCATTCCCCAGTACTCACCTTGCTGCTGCTCTTTCGTGTCTCCTCCGCACAGTCTTCCCTCTATGCACACTCAGTGCAGGAGGCGGGAAATAGCCGCCGACAGGATGGGGACTGTCAAGTGGGCAGCGGTGGCCCCTTAAAGTTGCCCTGCCTACATACACAGCCACACTTACGCACAGGGTCATGCATACATACACACAGTCACACTTACACAGACACACTTAGTCAAGGCCGCCACTAGAAATTTCAGGGTCCCTTACTAAAAACATTTTCTGCCCCCCCCCCCGCCGACAATATCTCCCACTCGCCCCACCTACTCTCACAAGCATGTTATCCCAGTCTAGTGTAATATGGAGGGTGGTTGGGAGCAGTTGGTCAATATGCCAGTAATATTTTGCCCCTCAATATGCCAGTATTTTACCATTTACTGTGCCAATATTTTGCCCCTTAATATGCCATTCTTTTGCCATTTAATGTGCCAGTATTTTGCCCCTTAATATGCCATTCTTTTGCCATTTAATGTGCCAGTATTTTGCCCCACAATATGCCATTATTTTGCCATTTAATATGCCATTCTTTTGCCACTCAATAAGCCAGTATTTTACAATTTAATATGCCAATATTTTGCCCTTCAATATGCCATTTAAAATGCCAGCGTTATGCTTGTTATTTGCACCCTTCCCCAGTACTTACCTCCTTGCAGCTCTGCACTGTTTAGCAGGTCCCCGGCTGGAGGGGAGCGCTTAACGCTTCCCACACAGCCGCGGACCTGCTAAACACAGGGGATTTTTTTTTTCTGTTGTGACCTGGACCCCTGATGGTGGGCTTGCACTTAGTCACCATTACACACAGACACCCTTATACACACACAGAGCAATACACACAGTCACACTTATGTACACACACTTACACAGACAGTAACACACATTGACTCACACAGAGAAAAACACATTCACACACACACAGTGAAACACACATTCACACACACACACACACACACACACAGTGAAACGCACATTCACACACACACACACACACACACACACACACAGTGAAACGCACATTCACACACACACACACACACAGTGAAACACACATTCACACACACACACACACACACACACACACAGTGAAACACACATTCACACACACACACACTTACATACATTCACACACACACACACACACACACACACATTCACACACACACTGAAACACACACACACATACATTCACACACACACACACACACAGTGAAACACACATTCACACACACACTGAAACACACACACACATACATTCACACACACACACACACATACATTCACACACACAGTGAAACACACATTCACACACACACACAGTGAAACACACATTCACACACACACACTTACATACATTCACACACACACACACACACACAGTGAAACACACATTCACACACACACACAGTGAAACACACATTCACACACACACACTTACATACATTCACACACACACACACAGTGAAACACACATTCACACACACACTGAAACACACATTCACACACACACTGAAACACACACATACATTCACACATTTAGTGAAACACACATTCACACTGAAACACACACACTTACATACATTCACACACACAAATTGAAACACACACTTACACATTGAAACACACACACTTCTTTTCTTAAAAAAAAAAAAAAAAACACGTCTTACTATTGGTCCCCCTCCTTGGAGGGAGGAGGACATTTCCGGACGGTGTCTGCAGAGGCAGAACACCGTCATTCAGATCTTCTGCCGGATGTCACCAGAGACATCCGGCAATCAGACAGCGCGGCGGGGCGGAGCTTGCACCCGTCGCGCTGTAATGAGATTAGGAGGTGCGGTGACCGCAGGCGCTCACCTGCGGGCCGCACCTCCAGAATGAGGGAGAAAGGTGCTCATCGGAGCGCCTTTCCTCCCGGTGCGCCTGGGCGCGGTGCACCCCGTGCACCCGCCCAGGATCGGCCCTGGTCAGGGTGTTGCCTTAGGTTAATTACACAGGTTACAAGGAAAGAAAACAGAGGGCTGAGGAGGCTGTTATAGAAAAAATGAATGGAACAAGTGAGGTAAAATATTCATGATTATCGGCTTCCATACATAAACTTCTGTTTCCCATTTAATGTGATGTAATACAGTGGATATTTCCTGCATAAAAGTACATTTAGGACAAGGCATTGTTAATTGCTGTATGGCCTAGAAATTTGCACTATGGGGAATATGATACATTATTATTACCACAGGCCTTTAAAATGGCATATGTTGCAGTCCATTTGTTCCAGAAACAACCATTATTTTCAGATAGTGCTGGTTATTATTAAGTACTTTACAACAAAACAATGAAATAAATTAGATATCATTATATAGTATTACACTGTCACACAACGGTGCTTGTAGTGGTATGGCTGCTTGCCTTGCAAGACAATCAGCATGTATGCAGTTGCTTAGTGTGTTCATCTAGGTAGATATAATTCACATGGTAAAATGAATGCTTTATACAGGGGTGGGGACCCTGCGGCCCTCCAGATGTTGCAGGACTACATTTCCCATACTCCTCTTCCAGACTCTTAGCTGAAAGAGCATTATGGGAGATATAGTTCATCAGCAGCTGGAGGGCCTCAAATTCCCCACTCCTGCTTCATAACCAGAGGTCCCATTATAATATGTTGTTTATGTGTCTGTGGCAAAGGGAAAGAACTGCATTACCTTAACAATGTTTACCTCATACATATATTAGTAATACTGTTTAGAGCAATCCATGTTTTTTCTATGGCGGAAGCTGGGAGGTCCCATGCAGTGGTGTATTTGGGCACCCCCCCCCCTACCCACTTTGCACACTCAGTACATCACCCATATGCACACACATTAAATGCCCCATCACCCCCCATTACATGCCCCCATCACATGCTCCATTTCCCCATCACATGCCTCCATCTCCTCATCACATGCCTCCATCACAGGGCAGCTTTAAGACCCTAGTAGGCCCTGGGTAAAGTCTTTATCAGTGGACCCCCCTCGATCCAATTTTTCCAAAGTCGCATTAAAAAAACTGTATGTAAATGTAAACTTTTCAATATTAAATGCAACTATTCTCATATCACATTCAACTATTTGTATATGTAATAAAAATATTATTGAAAAATTGCATTTCTCATTTTTATTCCCTTTTTGTGCACCCACATTGCACCCAAAGGACTTCACACACCACCATACAGTACCCACAGCACTTGCCATGCACCTAAATTGCACCCACATGACTTAGCTTGAACACATATTTCCCCCACACAATTTGGCAATCCAGAGTGTCACAGAACATACCACAGTGTCACTTTGTCCCACAGAACTGCCCCTGCAGAACAAACCACAGTGTCACCTTACCCCATACTACATGTTATTTTCCCCCAAAGAACATGCCACAGCATCCCTTTGCCAATTAAAATAATCCACTGTCAGGTACCAATTAACATGGCTCAGTCACTTTGTCATTAATATATGCAACGGTTTGCCACCGTTTGTCCATTAAAAATGCCACAGCTTGCCCATTAATATTCCAGTGTTATTTTGCCATAATATGCCACTGCCATTTTGCCATTAATATGCCAGTATTATTGTGACATTAATATGCCACAGCCAATTTTCCCATTAGTATGTCAGTATTATTTTGCCATATGCCAGTATTACTTTTGCCATATGCCAGTATTACTTTTTTTTTTTTACAATGTATACAAAAAACAAAAACTGTCTGCGCTTCTCACCTTAATAAAGTTGGCAACAAATATATAAACATAATATAAATGAGAGGTTTTGGTTATATGAATTGGCCAAAGCATAATTAAGCTCACCCGCCACATCAAGGCACACTCTCAATAAGGTGAGAACCTACTCTCACGTCCTATCTGGTGGGCGCTCAAAGCAGCTTATACTGCTACCAAAACCTTTTCAATGTGTTGGATGAGGTGCAATTAAACCCCATCCCAATTAACCCTTTAACAGCAAGCTGCAACCTCTAAGCCCCCGTTTCTCTAGCATGTACAAATTTAACTTTTCCAGCCTTTATTAATAACTAAAAACTTCCATTCACAGGCATAGGACACACAGAGATGAATACACCTCCTAGTGGAGCCCTAGCTTGTGGATAGTTGTACTTTCTACATTAATAGCTAGCTTGATAAAACAGGCCAGTTACACTTTGGCACTACAAACATCATGGCATACATAGATCACTGGAGTAGGACATCACACTGTCTTTAATTTAGCATATTAGAAAAAACATAATAGTAATTTTAAGTACATTTTTAAGTATCCTTTGCTGAACTGTCTGACAGCCACTAAACTTAACCCTTTTACCCCACCCAGCAAATATACAATGATGCCCACAGAATGACTAGGAGCATCACTGGAAGAGCCTTTGGCCTTCTGAAATTCAGACTTAAGTGCCAGGCCAGAAGGGAAGGGGAGATCATTTTAATATAGGATAACTGACAAAATACTGTTTTCCAACAAGTTAGGACAGATAAACACTAGACCATAATCATACAGTAAAAAGTCACACCACTGGATATAATAAATTGAGTTCAAGTAACCTTTTAATGTGCAAAAATAAGAGTTTTAATTCAGTCACCATGGCTGATTACATGTTGATTGCTTTTAAAACATCCTGATACATCCCGAGCCAAAAATTGACCCTATCATCCCCATAGACTTCTAAGAAATGATGAAGACTAATTTTGGAATTCATTTGGTTATTATAAAAATAGCTGAATTCTGTCCAAAATGAGAAAAAAGGAAATAAATAATTGTAAAAAAAAAATGTAATAAAAAAAAGACTTTGCCCAAGTGGGGCTCCTAACATTTACATGGGGGACCTGCCACCCCCTGTTAAAAACAGGGCTGAGAGTTGGGACAGTGCTTATAACCACCTAAAAAATAGTAACCCATACAATAAATTGACTCCCCACCCATAATAAATAAATGCACTCCGTAGGGACTGGGGACAGAGGGCTGCTCAAATGCCCCCAGACCCCATCAAAAATAAATGAATACCCCCCTTTGGGTCTTGTGGCTGCCAATTTAAAAAAAAATAATATGCCACCGCTGTGGTCTTGGGCTGCCAATGGCCCCAGATTCCATCTAATTTATTAATTTAAAAAATCACCCTTTGGGTGCCAGGGAAGCGGGCAGTAAAAATCCCTGCACACATCCCTGGCACCCAAATGGTGCCCTGTAAATACAATGATTACCTGTATCCAGATTCCAGCGGAGATCTGCGATGCCCTCAATCTTTATCTTTGCCCCAGGGAAAGGGATCACTCAATAATAAAATAAAACTGAATCCACCTAATCAAGTAAAATAAGAAATTGCGAGTGTCCCTGCTCTAAGCATCCGTCCCCAGCGGGGAATGGATGCATAATGAAATCCCTGCTTTGAGAGTGAGGATTTCATTTGTAGAATAAATGGCACCTGATGGGCTGAAAATAAATGTATATATAATGAAATAATAGTGAATGCTAATGGATGGACCACCACTGGTGCCTCTCTTGTGTAGAGACAGCTGTAATGGTCCTGTTGGCCTCTCAATTGATTTCCAGCTCCCTTTTCTTGTGTTGGCCTGACTATGGCAATGCTGTCATGGAAATTGAACTGGGACCATCTCTGTTTCTCTTCCTTCTCCTCACCCTCGTCTTTGACCTTCCTGTGCTGTCCCTCTTGGAGTGGTGCTGCTGTTTGTGTGCCTCCTTCAAGGGCAGGGATCAACGCTCTGTTCATCTCTAATCTATCTCTGTCTGTGCATCACTTACTCTCACTCCTCTGCTCTTGAGCCCTGTGATACAAAAATACAGGCACATTGTGACAGAACTTGGATTCTGGGTTTTTGGTTGCAACAGTATGAAAAGTAAAAGACATTTATCATCCATGTTCACATTAATACACCAGTTGGGTTTATCCCTCACTCACGTCTGTAGTGATGGCATCCAGAGCTCCATCGGGGTCCTAGCCAATCAATGTAGGAAAACAGAAATCATATCTCTGATGTAGCAGACACTGTCACCGGGGGGAACGCAATAAATGCACAGACTTAACCAAAGTTCATAATATTTATTAAATAGAAATTGGCACAGACAGGGGAATCCTGTCTCCCCCTCCTACATGTAGATGTGTTTTGCACACTATACTTGTTGGCATTCTAGAAGGCAGATTATAGATACAATAAATGTTTGAAACATTCTGTATTTTTTTTTTTACATAAGGTTAAATTCCTTGGTTGTCATGAAATGTTCTCATCACAAACGATCCTTGGATTATTTTTGTTTAATGACATGAATAAACAAAGTATCAATCTTGGAATACAGTTAAACTAAGAAATGTATTTGTTTGGGATGAGTTCAAGCCACAAAACATGTCACTGGATATTATAGAAAGGGTTCTGTGTATTCTAGCCCTCTTCTCCATATCATCTAGTTTGTTCAGCTGTGTTCAACACTGGGGCATCAGAAGACTCTTTATATTAAGGCTGAATGAAGGAAAAGACACATCAAACCAAATCTGGCATAAAAGCAGAGGAGGGAAATGTAATTCCTTAGCCAAAAATAGTCTTCATTTAGCTCATAAAAGTTTGTTTTTCTCTCCAGTGCTGTTGAGTTCTGTTTCAAAGTTAATGAATTTGTAAAAAGTCTACTATATGAGAATGACAGTATGCATGTTAATTTTCAAAATTTTACAGGGCACAATACACCACTATGCTACACACACATTTTATATATAACAACAAGAGGACATAGTCTTAAATTATAGGGGCAAAGATTTAAAAGTAATATCAGGAAATATTACTTTACTGAGAGGGTAGTTGATGTATGGAATAGCCTTCCAGCGGAAGTGGTAGAGGTAAACACATTGAAGAAGTTTATGCATGCGTGGTATAGACATAAGGCTATCCTAGATATAAGGTAAGGTCAGGGACTAATAAAAGTATTTAGCAAATTGGGCAGACTTGATGGGCCAAATGGTTCTTATCTGCTGATACATTCTATATGTACATGTTTATATATATATATATATATTTGAATCTCTAACATAATTTACTATTGGTAGAAGGTGCTTTCCAAACAGTTATTGAGTTTGTGTGTTTTTATGTGTATGTAATATACTGACTTGATCAATAGCAATACTAATAGAATAAGATTTCTCATAGAGACTTTAAGAGAATGCTCAATGCATTGTAGTATATATTGAATTTGCAGTGTATAAAGTAAGGTAGAATGTTTACTCTGTTTGATATAGGCAATTTATGATAGTTAACCAGTTCCCTCATGCTGTTTTACACTGCAGTCTCTTAGGTCCGTGGTTTGTATTATGCAGTCCTTGTGTCCTAATGTGCTCTACAATGTGTCACAAAAACATATCTAAAAAATATATATACTGTTGGCTGGCAAGTAACAAGAGAAGGTGTGGGAAAACCCTTGTATCGACTGTACTCCTCAGCAGGAGTATACAACGTATCAGTGGCAGCATCATATGAATTGACTGGAAACGGTGAACTTAACTGCTGTGTATGTAGGCCCGAACCGCAACCGATATTCACTAGGTATTCCTACACTTCATGTAACTCCTTTACGTTTGCTGATTCCTAGCTCCAACTCTATACTGTATTGTGTCTCAACACCAAATAGAGGTGGAGCTAGAAACTGGCAAATAAGTTACATGCATGTGCAACAAAGAGACAAAACCAAGAAATGGGAGCCTCATATCAATGAGAACATGGTCCATTTAGAATCATTTACTGAAGTCTGCATAGTGGTCTTAAAGGACGACTGTAGGGAATAAGGAGTTCTCCTCACATTAATTAAAAAATACAACTAAAAGAGCCTTCTCTGCATTTTCAAGGGGGCAGACATCTTGGGTCAGAACATTCTTTATCTGCCCCAAGATTCTAAAAAAACTGTCTACCCCGATAGAGCTATACAAGCAAAGAGGGGGCTCAGTAAGGTGTTTTACTTATATTCTTGTTTAAAGCATTTCTATTTAAATTGTCTATACTTTCAATTTAACAGAACTTTTTTTTAATTTCTGACAGTTTTCCTTTACAAAACTCTTTTTAGTGGATGTGTCAATTTGTAAATATGCCAGGCCTAATCCTGTACATTTTCAGTTGATCAGCATTTTTGACACACCACATTTAATGTAGATAGGTACGAATGTTTTATAAATGGAAGTGATGCATTATGGTTGTTTAGAAGCTAATATGATTTAACATAAAGTGTGCCCTCATGTGATGCATTATTGAGCATTTTGTGGTAAGCAATTGTGTTATTCTTGTAACTAGCCTTGACTAGAAAGAAATATGGATGCTCCTTTGCGATTTTCTAGGATGTAGTAAGAAATATGGAGGGCAACCCTTTGTAGACTGCAATGAATTACTTATTATTGCTCTCTATAGCATGGATAGCATTAATGTGTAAGTAGGCCACTTTTCATTTGCCTAGTTAGGGTTTAGGCATCACTTTTGGTGATTTCTTTTAACTGTGTGCTAGGGTCATTTTTGACCTTGGGGGGAATATAATCCAGGCTCCATTCTTATTGTAACTACCATATTTTTCTGTTTAAAATTAGGGGTCGTCTTATCCATGGAATTTTGCAATTTCGGTCACTTTAAGAAGTTCGGCCGCTTTAATCCCTTAAACCACTTGGACGTATATATACGTCCTGCAAAGCAGGGTGATCATAGGTGCTCTGAAACTGTTCCATCGCTCTGAAACTGTTGCTTGACTGCCCCTAGAAGCTGTCAGCAACATTACAAAAAAGGAAAAAGCTAACCCTAGATCTAGTAACCATAGATCTAGGGTGAGGGTTAAAATTAGGGTTATAATTAATAATTGTGTGTAAGTGTGTGTATGTGTATGTTTGAGTAGCAGAGTCTGTAAGTGCGTGTTTGAGTGGCAGAATGTGTAAGTGTGTGTTAGTGTCGTCTTATACATAGGGGCGTCTTATACATGGAAAAATACGGTATGCTATTAACGATAATTTAGAAACGCTTGTTACTGTCAGATTTTTTTAATGATAATAATAACCATGATTTACACCATCTTTGGCCTCTAGATTATATGCTGATAACTTTACTATCAACTGTGGCTGGCAGACTGTTTGCTTATAATAACTATACTTTACAACAACATGTTGTAGCAATGTTATATGATGATAATAATTATACTTTACAACCAACTTCACTCTTTATTTGGCAGTGGGCTGTTTGTGACATACTATTAGGCCTCAGTAGGGTGAGGGTGAGGGACTGTGCTTCTCTTTTTTATGAGATGCCCATGGTGCATAGCCTGCTTTATCCGTTCTATTGTTCTGGGGTTGTGTCATGTGGACTAAGCAGAGCTTTCCTCAATGGGGAGTTCCATCTCCTGAAAGTACCATGAACTGGAACAGATTCACCCACAATTTACCACATTATTATTATGTTTAAATGTTACTTATGGGGAAATGCATGTGATGTTGGTGTGCAAATTGGCATTTGTACCTTATGCTGCCACATTGGAAAATTAAAATGTTTGACAATCTATTCATTTACTCATGCTACACGGTACACCTGTGATGCTGCCAGACTTACACTTTATATCTGCTATAGTGCATTCCATTTGCTATATTGTCTTGCCTCTATTACCCAACCTTAAACAAAACACTTGATGCTTAAAGCACATTGAGATTTCTGCAGAGTGCACTAGAGCAAATCACTGTTTCCTCAACCTGGTAGCATTGCTTGTCAGCACATAGGAGTGGAAAACTAACATCCTAACTCTGCCCTGCATGTATCCTCCCAGAAATATGGCTGCTCACGTGCTGATTTCACAATGTATCTATGGCTCTTCTTTTACTTCTTGCACTTCACTACCTATGTATATCTATATTTACATGTATTACAACAGATATATAGTTGCTTTTGCAATGTTCCAATGATGAAAGAGTCCATTTAAGATGTATGTAATAAAGATAAAACAATATTCAACCATTTAAAAGGTGTTTGTTTTAATTTTCATATGTTTCCCTTCTGTGTGTGCCTGCACCGAGTTAAATGCTACATTTTACTTGGTCCTAAATGTATAGTTCTAGCTTTTTATATATATAATGCACACATAAATGTCATGAACAGGAGACTCCACAGACACATTTGAAAATGTTTAAAAATGTTTTCCTAATTTAGGCATTTGCTTGCAATTGTGGATAATCTATAGATCATTTTCAATAATTTTTTTTTATTCTCTACATGCACAGTAAAAACAATGTTTAGGTGATCCAGTCCTTTTAAGCTCTCCAGTTCACAATATGTACTTTCCATTTGGTTTTCTAAGCATCTGACATTTGTTTTTGTGGCCACGGTCTTGCTTCTACAAAATGTTTTAAAAAAACCACACTCATATCCCCTTGATCCATGGGTGGAAAATATGTAATTAAAAGTTAGATTATATAATTAGTGTATGTGTTCCCATCATCATGCTGCAAAGTTATGGGGTTCTATTTATGTCAACAAATATTAACATTCTAAACTATCAAGACCCTTAATTGTGGAAAAAGTGCACTCATACACTCTTTCTACAGCTAAAAGTTTGACTTTGTTGATATTTTCAAGAAATAGTAGGAAATCCGATGTGTAAAGTTCTGTAGAAAAATTTTGAGAGGTGAAGGAAAATTATTAGTAGTCACTTTATCACAGCTGACATTGCTAGGAAACTAAACATGTCTAAATGTTTCCCTTGCCGTCCGAATACGTGTGTTGTGTGGGGCTCTGTTCCTGGTCCCCCATGACCTTCCCAATGAATGAACCTTTGTACCCTGAATCAGAAAAAAAATGTATTATATACACCAACATGATGGGAAATCAGAGGGCCTGGAAAGCAAACTATTTTCGGCCCACATCACAGCTGAGAGAAAGATTGTGCTTACTGTCCAATGTCTGAAAAGAGCACTTGTAAAAACATATAGATCTACACCCACTGAAATGAGGAAACACAAGGCAGCAGCTGTTTACCTGACCCTGACTATTAAAATGCTCACTGCATACGGTGTACACACACACACATACATATATAATCATTGTCCACAAGCCTCGAACCCACCATTTTAATTTTCGTGTGGACTAATAAAATTGCCTGGTTCTCTCCAAGCCAACTTATATAGCGTATTTTCCGGCGTATAAGACGACTGGGCGTATAAGACGACCCCCCAACTAAGTCATCTTATAAGCCGGAAAAATCGCATCTATATTTTAACCTTTTAGGTTAAAATATAGAGTTTTCCACCCTCCTCCCCCTTTCCCCAATCCCTAATTGCCAGTACTTACCTATGTTATGCTCTGTCTACCGCTGTTAAGCCGGTCCGTGGCTGTGAGGGAAGCGTTGTGAGCTCCCCTCCAGCCGCGCGGTCAATAAAGTTTTGTTTAAAAAAAAAGTTTAAACAGACTTTATTGAAGCCGCGGGGCCTGAGGGGAGCTCACAACGCTTCCCTCACAGCCACGGACCGGCTTAACAGCGCGAGCGGAGACAGAGCAGAAAAAAGGGGAGTAAATCCCAGTACCAGGCGTATAAGACGACCCCCCAACTTTTGAGAAGATTTTCAGGGGTTAAAAAGTCTTCTTATACGCCGGAAAATACGGTATATCTGTAGAAGACAAACACTGATAGGTCTTATAACAAAAATTTGCGTTTGTTAGTGCATGATGAGATTTACAGACTCAATACTTTGGATTATTCATTAGTAAACATTGGAGATATGAATAAAGATGGCGCACATGTAGATAACGCCAAATAGTGGCGCTATAGGCGTGTGCGCCTATGTAAAAAGCAGACTCCTGACAAACTTCTGGAGTCTGAGCCGCGTCCGCCACAAACACATTTTCGGGTTGTGACGGCGCTCATTGTTCTGTCGCAGACAGTGTAAAAAAGAATAAGGTGCTTAAAAGTGCCTGATTGGTGTCGGAGAACCTCTGCCAAACACTATTTGGCGGAGGTCTCGTTCTCAACACTTTGCAGTGCAGGAGTTTTTATACATGACCCCCCATTGTGTTTATACTTTGGAATACCCAGTTGGGCTTTGTGTTCTTTGAATGTATATAAAAGCAAAAGAATTTAGCATGTTTAAACTTTGACACAACCTTTTCTTTCTAATGCTTGTCTGCCCCCATGAAACAGAAAATGTTTGTTAAAGTTGAAACATGCTGAATTCCAATGCTTTTTCTGTTTGTATGAGAGATTGTCCATATTACTGAAGGATCTCTTGATTTAACTCTCCTTGCAGTTCATAGCATAGGTTGTGTTGGCAGATAAGAACCATTCGGCCCATCTAACCTGACTAATGTCTGTCTAATTTAATATAATAATAAATATATATATATATTTAATATACATTTAAATATATTTTAAAAAAATATAATATATATATATATGTTTGATATAGTTGCGTTTTAGCATAATTTGTTTGTAAATCAAAATGTTTTGATTAAAACATGTTCTTTTAACTTATTATATATAGTAATTCTTTACTTTTGTACACCACTACATTGTTATATTTATCAGCTAAAGTTTAGCACTCATGCCATAATTTAAGGCGTGTCCCAGGGATGCCTACATTAATGCTATGCAAAAAAACTAATAAAAAAATAGAAATGACAGGTTCTGGTGATTTAATTTGGGGGAATCATAATTAAGCCACATCATTTACACTCAACAGAAGCAGTCCATAAATTGATGTACTATCTAGAAGTAAAACACAGCACCCAATAATGTCCCCTAAAGCCAGCCCTTACATGGGGCCCAGGGGGCAATATAAGGGAATATGAAATGTATATATATATATATATATATATATATATATATATATATATATAACTCTAAATTGTAGGCAAAGCTGGGTATTAAAGTTCTTACACAATAATCTTGATATAGTAAGGCTTGTGTGGGTCATCTTTGATTAGCAGAACAGTCCACATATTGCCTATAATAATAATTATAATAAAAAAAGAGAAAAAAAAGTAAGTCCAGCTATCTTATAACTATCATAGGTTTTCTGCTAGCTGGAAAAAAAAGAAAGAGATAAAATTACAGCACTCCAGCATACTTTGTTACTGTTACTATGTAAACATTAACAAATATGCTCTGTGTTACTATGCTTTTGAAATTGTATTAGCTATGTATACTACAAAAAACTAATCCCATGAGTTCCCAGGTATCATAATGAGGAGGGCATTATCCTGTTACGCTATATTCCAGTAACAGGACAACATTACAGAACATGATACCTAGTGTTTGTAATCAAAATCCGACATATGTCATTTCTGGTAATATTTATACTGAGTGGATCATTTGTAATCATATTGCTTTATTATCTTGAGTTTATTTACTACATTTGGCATCAGGAAATGTCATAAACTCTGAAGCTGAAAGCATATCTGTTTTACCTCAAGACATATATAAAGCCTGAGATTAAAGATGTTATTTGATTACTACCATTTAATGGCTATGTTGACTCATTACCTTAAAGGAAGATTACACGTTGTTTAACCCTTACTTCCTTGAAGAATTGAGCAAACCCGACGTGTATCTTAATAGATGCACGCGGGTTTACTAATTGCTGTGTCTCACATGTGAGACACAGCAGTTCCTGGTTGTCAGGTGCTGACAAATGTCAGTACACGCACAGCCAATCAGAGTGGGGGCTCGCCACCCTCTGACAGCTGAATGCGAGGGTCGTTCACTGCTAACACAGCAAGAGGCCCTTGTTTTTGCATGGGATCAGCAGGGGAGACCTAGTGAAGGTGCCCCCTGCTAATCTCATTCAAAAACAAGGGTCTCTCTCTGCGCTAGCAGAAAGAGCCAGTCGCCGACCAGACGGCTGCCTGCTTCCTATGGAAGCATGGCAGCTGTTGGTCAGAGGATAAAATGACATGTACTATCAAAAGTACACTCCAGTTCATCCTCATACTAGGGACAACTAACTTTTCACTTGTGCTTCTATATTAGAAGCACAAGTGAAAAAATGTTTAGTGTCCCTTTAAATGACTTGATATCAAGGAATGTGTGAGATTCATATTGTGGAACTAATAGGGAAAGTCACACACTTTTTATATCCAAATGAAGATTGGGGTATGTCCCATACCTTTTTTAATTTATTTTGCTTTAATAAAAGTTAAGTTTTACTATTTTGTTTCTATGATTTTTGGGTTATCCTTGGCACCAATTCAAACAAAGTTCTCTTTGTTGGAGTGAGTGTACAAAACTTTAATTATCATTTAGAAACACTTCATGGACAAATGACTGAATATTTTCCAAATAAAATAAAATAAATAAATAAATATATATATATATATATATATATATATATATATATTATAAAAAAAGAGAGAGATCAGAAAAGGTATTTCTGATTGTATACCATTCATTGACAGCAAACCATCTACCACCATTTCTCATCAGCTTCTCTAGGACACCATCAATTTTACTCTTGATAGGAATGGTTTATGGCTTAGTGGAAGTATGAATCTATTCCCAAGTGGCATTTCAGTAAAATTCGGCACCTGTAAAGTATCAGCCCCCCCCCCCCCCCCCGAAGACTATGAATCTATACATAGAGAACTATAGAAATCACCATTTTGAAGTCTACCCAATCACTTGTCTGGCAGATTAAATGTATTGAATAATAATAATTTACAGTGCAATATTGTTGCCAGTAATGTATTCCCATTATATAAAGAATATGGTGGACATGGAGACATGTTTTCAATCTTTCTAACCACCCACAACACCTGGTGGATTATGGACAGCAGGAAACCTCTCCACTGTAAATTACAGCACAGTGAGAAGCAGTGTTGAACATATTTACATATACCAGAGATGTCCGCATGCAGAGTGACATTCATCCCTATATGTCCATGCTCCACTGACTCTACTCTATTTTCTATAACACACACATATTAGCGCAAAAATCAAGCTCGATATAGCTGACATAATAGCCCCAGGGGCACTCTGTTACAATGTTGATAATTATCTGGAATTGTATTATTTTATTGGAACATTTTGACAAAACTCATATTATTTTTTGGGGATTTAAGAGCCACCAATAACAGACAACTGTCCCACATGTAGAATAAAAAATACTTCAATGGTTTGTTTACGCACATACACACACACACACACACACACACAGCAGGCGCAGGGTAATGCTTCTGGCAATGTTCTGATGGCAAACCTTGGTTCCTGCCATTTATGTAGATGTAAAAATGGTTCAGGAATGGTTTGAGGAACACAATAATGAGTTAAAGGTGTTGACTTGGCCTCCAAATTCCCCAGATCTCAATCCAATCGAGCATCTGTGGGATGTGCTGGACAATCAAGTCCGATACATGGGGGCCCCACCTCGCAACTTACAGGACTTAAAGGATCAGCTGCTAACGTCTTGGTGTTTTTGTGTCAAAAGGGTAGCTACACAGTAATAGGCAAGTGGGCATAATGTTCTGGCTGATTAATATGTATAAATCCCATTGCTGTGCCGTGCCAGCCCCCAAAAGACATCCCAGTGCCATATCTGCCTCAAAATCATATTTCAGATATCACAAATTAGGAAGGAGAGGGTAGCACAGATGTTGCACGTGATACCCGGATGTCTGGCTCAATTTAAACATTTTGTTTTCTAAACCATTCCTGGTCTACATCCTGCTAAGTGATGGACACCAGTTATCTTAGTTTAATCGAATACATGGGGGGATAAGCATCAAGTTGGGCTGACCATGGTCCCAATCGTAGCGACTATCTATGGATCTGCGTGATCCCATTTAATAAAGATAAACTGCACTTAATGCACTTTAAGGGAACAAACTTCCACCCTCTAATTTATTTTCTTGTAGTAAAATAATTTGAGGTGGTGAATAATATAATTATTTTAGGTCAGTTTACACATGTTCTGGATGACCATGTCATCCTTATTGAGCACCAGCCAGATGTTTCCATCAAGGGTTGACATTTTGGTTATATATTATCATTTATATATATAACTCCATGTTGCAAGAGGGAAATCAAGCAATTAATCCTGTCCAAGGATTCCACAAGAACAGACATGATTAATTAATATTTGGCTTCCGGCAAGACATGAATAAGCAGCAGTATGTGCGTTGGACAATCTGGCATCCCTATTTCCAGATGTTGTATAGATGTGTCTAAGTCTCAAAGATCCATCCAATTGACTTACCGGAAAGATGATAATATTGGAAAGTGACAAAGCATTTTGATCCTGAACTGATTCAGCTACAAAACATGTTACATTCACCAAGAATGCAATTACGACTATTGTTAGTTTCTGGCAGTTTTCAATTGTCCAAATAAATTATGTGAGTAGTTCTGGAATGCAAATTATTTTAATGTATGCATTTAATAAGTAACTGATCACCCCTTCATTGATGCTGCATTTCCGTACCTTTTTCTTCCACATTTTTTTTATGTTTAACTTCTGTTATGTTATATTAGGGGTTGTCTATGTTATTTTCTTTGCTCCCAGTATAGTGATTAGGCAACAGTCTAAGTCTGTAATGCATCAGCAGCAAGTATTTAAAGCCATAACATGTGGATGGGAAATCTATGTGGCTCTTATAAAACATGGAATATATACTGGTAATGAATAACTTATGTGCCACATGTGCTAAGGAAAGCTTTCGATGTATTCGATGTCAAATGATATATTGGGAAACCTAGCTTTCAATAAAGAAGGGTACCATGAAGGCCTTGAATGTGTTATGAATAAGTGTGTGGATTCATTTTTAAGATACATATATGTTCTGTTGTAGCACTGATCTCCCGGTGAGGATGTAAATATGCCCTCAGACCATGAGCTCCTGTTAGTCAGATGTGCTGAATAAATGTTTGATAACAGAGGGGAGTCTTCAGAGCTTTTTTTAAAAAACAAACAAAAAACAAATCTGTAGTGATGGGGCATGTATGATTAAATGTGACAGAGAGCTCCAGAGTGTAGGAAATTCCGCATGTCTGTCTTAAATGTGTTCTACAGCTAATAGGAAGTGAGTGCAGAGTGGAGCCTAGATCAAGGAGGTGTCACTCTGAATGTGGAAGCACTCTGGATCACTTCCAGTACAGCTAATAGATCAATCACCACAACCAGTAGCATTCCTATCTGTCCCTGCACCTATGCATTTGTAGTAGGCAGGGCCACTTTAACCAATAGGCAAACTGGGCACTTGCCCAATGACTACTGCTTAATTGAGCCCCCACTGGCTACGGGTGTCACCCAGAGGGGGTGACACCTGTGGTGACAGCATCCCCGCAGCCAATCACGCTGCTGAACTTTTTTTTTCTTGGCAGCCGCATACGCTGGATTTGGCTGCCGATAATAAAAAAAAAGTTTAAAAAAAATAAATCATTGCCATTGGATATGACAGTACATCATATGAATTTCCCTCCTCCGAGCAGGAGGGAAGACAGCACGGAGGAAATGACCGGGGACACGGAGCAACCAAGAGGTGAGTACTGGGGAAAGGGGGAGGAGGGTGGCATATTATTGGACAAATTGGCTGTGGCATATTAAATGGAAAAATAATACTGGCATATTATTGGGCAAATTGGTTACGGCATATTAAATAGCAAAATAATATTGGCATATTATTGGGAAAATTGGCTGTGGCTTATTAATGGCAAAATAACACTGGCATAATAATGGCAAAAGTGCTGTGGCATATTAATGGCAAAATAAAATTGGCATATTAATGGGCAAGCTGTGGCATATTTAATGGACAAATGGTGGCACATTTTAATGGGCAAACTGACTGTTTCATATGTTAATGACAAAGTGACTGTGGCATGTTAATTGGTACCTGACAGTGGCTTATTTTCATTGGCAAAGTGATACTGTGGCATGTTCTGTGGGGCAAAATAACATGTACTATGGGGGAAAGTGACAATGTAACTTGTTCTGCAGGGGCAGTTCTGTGGGACAAAGTGACACGGTGGTATGTTCTGACACTGTGGAATGCTAAATTGTGTGGGTGCAATATGAGTGCAAGCAAAGTGCTGTGGGTGCAATATAGGTGCATGGCAAGTATCGTGGGTACTGGATGAAGTCCTTTAGGTGCAATGTGGGTACAGAAAAAGGGAATAAAAACAAGAAATGCAATTTTTCAATAATTTTTAAAACATTTTATTACATATACAAATAGTTGAATGTGATATGAAAATAGCTGCATATAATATTGAAAAGTTTATATTTACATACTGTTTTTTACAATGTGACTTTAGAAAAATTGAGTCGAGGGGGGCCCACTGCTAAAGACTTTGCCCAGGGCCCACTACGGTCTTAAAGCGGCCCTGGTAGTAGCTATCACCTCCTTTAAGGCTATCAAGCACTTGTGGGAAATATTCCCAACATATATATACCTCAGAGCCAGCTCTGCAGATCAATACCATGTTTCCCCTTAGACCCCAATCAACGCTTTCTGCTCTTTCCATGCACAGTGATGACTCAGAGCTTTGGAACATAATGCTCATCATTATGTGCGGGGAGATCAAGGCAGCGCTAACTGAGTTCTGAGATGAGGTCAGTAGGGGACATGGCAAAGGGACATAGGAAGAGACAAATACATGGTGGGTAGGAGGTATAGGAGAACAATATAGGGGAGAGACAGACATGTTCAAGGCAGGGGGAGACAGACAAACATGGGGATCATGGAGCAAAGAGACACAGAGGGTATGGGGTTAGTGGGGGGAGAAAGATACACATGGGGGTTATGAGGAAGGAGAGAGAGACATGGGGAGACATATACATGGGGGTTATGAGGAGTAAGAGAGACATGCAGGAGAGATACATGGGAGTTTTGAGGACAGAGAGAGAGACAGACAGACATGGGGATATAGGAGGAGAAACAAAGACATGCAGAAAAAGAGACCATGGGGAGCATGGGGAACAGAAAGATAGACATGGAAAAAGATATGGGGTATGAGGGGAGACACAGACATGCAGTATGAATGGAGAGAAAGAGACACAGACATGGGGTATGAGTGGAGAGAGAGAGAGACACACACACAGACATGTGGGTATTTGAAGAGAGAGAGAGACACAGACATGTGGGCATGGGAAGAGAGAGAGACAGGCATGAGGGTATGGGGGGAGAGAGACAGGCATAAGGGTATGGGGAGAGAGACAGACATGAGGGTATGGGGAGAGAGAAACAGACATGAGGGTATGGGGAGAGAGAGACACAAACATGAGGGTATGGGGAGAGAGAGAGAGACAGACATGAGGGTATAGGGAGAAAGAGAGAGAGACAGACAGGAGGGTATAGGGAGAAAGAGAGAGAGACAGGCATGAGGGTATGGGGGGAGAGAGACAGGCATAAGGGTATGGGGAGAGAGACAGACATGAGGGTATGGGGAGAGAGAAACAGACATGAGGGTATGGGGAGAGAGAGACACAAACATGAGGGTATGGGGAGAGAGAGAGAGACAGACATGAGGGTATAGGGAGAGAGACAGACAGGAGGGTTTAGGGAGAGAAAGAAACAGACATGAGGGTTTGGGGAGAGAGAAACAGGAGGGTATGGGGTGAGAGACAGACAGGAGGGTAGTCTATAACTACTAATCAAATTATGTATTTTAAAGTTCTTGTAAAGATTCACTGAATTTGGTTTATTGAGGTTTTAGTGTACTTAATAGAGCTTCATGGCAACTGCTTCTTGAACACAGGTTGCTGCACTGGCACACACAGTGGTTGCATGATTTATTCCTTTTGATTGGTATTTCTTTTTATATAGAACAACACTATATGAATTCAGCCTAAAACAAACACAGCACAACCTGATGAATCTAGAGCCCGTTGGTTTAGCCAGCTCTAATTATTACCTGACCAGTTACAATCCATTGACTTGTTCCTTGACTTGTACCTCCTAATAAATATTGGAGCATTCCTGAAATTCCAAGGGACCGTTTCTGAGCTCTGGCTTTTTTTTCTAACAAGTGAGTCATTTAGCAGTCTGCTCTGAGGAAGTCTGTGCTGGCATGACTCCACCACAGAAGCTGCAGCTGTGATCCTTGCCATATAAGGCCAATGACAGAGAAGAGCAGTGTAAGTTAAGGATTCTGTATTTTCACACATTATTTCAGGATATCCACATTCCACACATTTTTTACATGTATACAAACTGCAATTTTATGTGACGATATTTTAAAAATTAGGCAGTCTTGATAGGTGCATTCTTGCAATAACGTTTTGTTTATCTATTTTGTTTAACTGTTTATTCAATTATAAAGACAATAACAAACATAATTTTAAAACATATTTAAAAAAAACACACAAAAAACAGTCAATTGTTAAACATAGAAATCACACTTATTTCTGTATTTAAAAAAAAACAAAAAACGTATTTTTAAGATGCCAGATGCAGGTGATGTTGGGTATAACGCTATCGCAGTGATTGTTTTTTTTTTTTCATATTTCTTTAAGTCACTTTTGGATCAAAACGCTGGAATGATAGGTAGATGGGTTGAACTTGATGGACTTGTGTCTTTTTTCAACCTCAATTACTATGTTACTATGTTACTTATTCCAAATATTGAAATGTTTGCCTGGTTCAGCATAGGACCACAAAAGGACTCCTAATTTTACATTGATATATATAGCTTGATTCAGCATTTTAGACCATACAAAGGTCTGTTTCCAATTACGTACAATCAATATCGTAAGAGATGAATAGTCAAATATAGTTTGTCCTTTGTCGTTTGCAGCCAATCTAACTGCAGCAGCCCTATCTCAGGCTTTTTCTTAAATGTGTCAAAACACACTTATATAAACACGTATAAATCATATCCCACTAGGGTATGACTCCCTCACTGCTCCACTGAACATGCACAACAGCACCATATTTAAAGATAGAGTATATATTTAGTAGATACTATTGGTTCATTACTTTATCATGGGTTTCTACAAGGTTGGCACAGTGCATCTGTTCCAATCTCCTTGGGATAATATCTCTATTTAGATTGACTGGTCATTTATCTGCTGCATTCTCTTTCCCTTAATAATAAGATGACATGTGGTGAGAACTCAGCTAATTATTTTCTTTAAAAAGACCAAATCCAAGGAATGGATAACTGCTAATGATTCTTTATACACATGTTTCTTCAAGATAAGTTTTATTCTTAACTAGTTGAACATTTCCTGATTGGGTAGATGAAAACTTTAGAGGTTTGATCGCTTCGTTACTAATAAAGATCCTAATTAGAGTTGAGCGGACACCTGGATGTTCGGGTTCGGCAGGTTCGGCCGAACTTCGTAAAAATGTCTGGGTCCGTGCTCCAACTTGACCCCGAACCCGAACCCCATTGAAGTCAATGGAGACACAAACTTTTGGCCACTAAAATGCCTCTAAAAAAGTCCTGGAAATGGCTAGAGGGCTGCAAAATGAAGTAAAATGTGTGAGTGTCCCCATTCATACAAATAGGCCAATTGACCTATTCTTATGAATGGGGACTCTATTTCGGTTTATAGAATAGCAATAGCATTACATGTATTCCATAAACCAAAAGTCTATAAACCGAATATCTTTCGGTTTATAGACTTTCGGTTTATGGAATACATGTAATGCTATTGGCTTTCTATAAACCGAAATAGCGTCCCCATTCATAAGAAATTCTTATGACTCTATTTCGGTTTATAGAAAGCCCATAGGATTACATACAATGTAATCGCCGAACCCCGAACTCCAACACGAACATACAGTGGAATGTCCGTGTTCGGGTCCTGGGTCCAAAAATCTTAATGTTCGGTACGAACCCGAACAGTGCAGTTCGAGTTCGCTCAACACTAATCCTAATACATTTGTTAACTTTAAATTATCTATATTTTGTTCTAATATATCCAAATATGAAAAACAGGAATTTGATTTTCCATACCAAGGTCCTATCATGCCTCCATAATTTGACTTAATGCAGAGTTATTTTTTCTGCCACTCATGACTCTGCCTCTAAGATGTACCTGGGCTATAATATTGGGCTCATAGTATTGTTTAATATGTGGTAATCCTATCACACCTTTACTAGTTTTTTGGGATAGTGTTTTCAAACTCAATCTTGTTTTTCTGCCTTACCATATAAAGTTTGTTATACATCAGTTAGACATTCGGAAATTTTGAATCGAAAAAGTCGAATAATCTCGGACATGTCCACCTGGGCAAAACATAAAAGATTTTACAGTAAAAATTACAAAACTCTATAGACAATGCTATTCTATAGTACTGCTACACTACTACTACTACTACTACTGCTATTCTACTACTACTACTGCTATACTACTACTGCTATACTACTACTGCTATACTACTACTACTACTACTGCTATTCTACTACTACTACTGCTATACTACTACTGCTATACTACTACTACTGCTACTCTACTACTACTGCTATACTACTACTATTGCTATACTACTACTGCTATACTACTACTGCTATACTACTGCTACTACTACTGCTATACTACTGCTACTACTACTGCTATACTACTACTACTATTGCTATACTACTACTACTACTAGAGCTACTTCTACTACTAATGCTACTGCTGCTGCTACTACGACTACTACATATATTAATAAATAAATCCTCCAGACATCAACATTTCTGAAAACATGTGAATTTTTATGGACATATAAAAAAATATAATACTTTGTGCAGAAAAAAATATATTTAAATCTAAAATACAAAAAGAACACATATGTATATATTTAGATATAGCTGTCTATCACTATATATATATATATATATATATATATATATATATATATATATATATATACACACACACACACACAAAATATATATATTGTCTCTCATGTCTTTATTACATAGGTAAAAAAGGCTCATATATACACACACACTACTGAAATAAAATCATACATATAAAAAGGGCAAGATGGTATTCCTAAACTCTATATGTACCTTAAAATCTCAACAGTAAATATTTCCACAGCTAGAAATAGAAACACCACAAAAAATAATAATAATACAGACCTCCACGGTCCTGGCCAGGTTTCTAATGTTAGACGCCACACAGGGAAGCGTTTTAGTAAGTGGACATAAGAAAGCTAATTATATATATTTATTGATATATGTATTATTATTATTATTATCATTAGTGCTGTCTATACAGTGTTGTATTTTTACCCTTCTAATCTGCTTGACTGCAGATCATTAAAAAACAAATTGCTATTCCCAATTTATCTTTTTCACCTGTAATCTTGGAGGATCTTCCATGGGCTTATATTTATTTATGTATAATTGGTGGTGGTGATAACACACAACAATTAATCTGCGGCACTGTGTATTTTTCCAAATAAGATTTTATAGTATTTATTATGCCCCTCCAAGATAATTTTTAAGACATTTTCAATCTCTAAGATATGTATGCGATGGAGACTGGTTTAAATTGGTTTATACTTTGGAGCAACATTAACATCCATTAATGTGTTACATTCAAATGGCTCCAGTCTGCAGTGAATTTTATGGTAACCTAGTAATTTAGGTTGCAAAAATACCTAAATCCATCAAGTTCAATTCTTCTACTGAATGTCCCTGCTTTTGATTCAACAGAAGGCAAAATATAGTGAACTGAATAAAGAATAGAAACAAAAGTGTGCTTAACAAACTAAGTATCAAAAGCAATAACCACCTTATTGGTGCTATAAATAGTGAGAATAAATAGGAAAACTGTATTGCAGGGAGACACTCGCCGAGTTGAAGCCAACGGGCGAAACGCGTAGAGTCCTGGACTCACCTGCATTTTTGGACCCTTTGTCTATACGGGACTTTGCTTTTATAGACTTTTTCTGTACTTAACAGTTTTAAAACTTTTAATATATATGTGGATAACATCTTGATCTTCATGCCGAATTTGGTGTGGCGCCCACTCTGAAGGCGGAAGTCAACCTAGATGTAAGCACATACTTGTCTTATTAAATTTGTTGTCTATTTTATACTCAACTTACACAGTTTTCCTATTTAATCTCACTATTTATAGCACCAATAAGGTGGTTATTGCTTTTGATACTTGGTTTGTTAAGCGCACTTTTGTTTCTATTCTTTATTCAGTTCACTATATTTTGTGTGGTTTAGGGACACACTGCCTAAGTGCTGCTAAACTAGGATTCCAGCGCTAGGTGTCATTTTGTTTTTCAGAAGGCAAAATACCCTCGCCAATCTACGTTTTTTTAAATTTTGCCACTTGTAAGTGAAAAATTCCTTCTTTACTCCAAAAAGCAATCAGATTTTTCCTTGGATCAAAAAGCTCTCAAATATGAATGTTATTCTATTATTTATAGCCCTGTATGTCCTGCTTTTCTACCAAAATATCCAGAGGCTTTTTGAAGGATTTATAATATTTAATAACACCACACCTCTTGGCAGTGAATTTCATAGCTTTATTGTCCTTACCGTAACGTATCCCTTCCTTTCTGGTCTCTGAAATCTTTGCTCTTCCAGTCGCAGAGGGTGACCTCTTGTTCTTTGAATATTTCTGTTAAATCAACCTTTTTTTACTCTCTTCATAACTAAGATCACAAATCGCCTTATGAATGACTTAAGGACCTTTTCTAGTTCTATAATGTTCTTTTGAAGGACTGGGGCTCAGAATTGCAACGCATATTCAAAGTGAGGTCTTACCATCTACAAAGATGATATCTTCCTACCATGAATCAATACCCTGTTTTATACATGCCAATATCGTATAGGCTGTTGCAGCTGCTGACTGGCTTTGAGTACTGTTGCCAAGTCGGTTATCTACAATTATTCCTAAATCTTTCTCTTTAGTAGTTTTTCTAAAGGAGATACCATTTAAAGTATATGTTACATTTGTCTATATTAAACCTCATTTTCCACTTCACCGCACAGTCCTCCACTTTCTAAATCCTTGCACAAAGCAGAAATATCATATAGACTATATTACCCTACCTAATTTTGTGTCATCAGTAAACACTGTGACATGGGGGGATCAATTACATTTATTTTACACTTTTGTACACTTTTTTTGTGTGTGTGTCACATGGTACATGGTACATGTTCGTGAGTTATCAGCTCATATTTTTATTCAAAAACGCAGTGAAGTGTGTTTTGTATACATTGTATTTCCCTTGCATGGTCTTCGGTACCATGGTTCAGTGAAGGCAGCCCTGGCCAATAGTTTACTTTGGCTACAGTTAGCTACCATTCTTCTGACAGCCAGTAGGTGTGGGCAAAAAAAGAGGACCCACAAACATGTGTGGCAGAGGACAAGAGAATTTGTTTAACCCAAAAATCGCTGGCCAGAAAAAAGAGACTATTGTGTTAATACAGTTCAGAAATGCAAGCAAAGGCTGAGAACATCAAAACAGACTCAGGTAAAGCAGTAAAAACAAGAAAGATGCGTTTTTGGTAAAAAGTATTCAACTGCTAGTAAACTTGTAAAACAGACTTCTCACATTTGAAATCCCCCAAGCAGGGTTGTTAAATTCAAACTTTATAGGAAAATGTTTGACATCAGGAGTAGGATCAGCTGTCAGGCAACACATATGTGTGTATGATAACATTTACATGTGGGGTAATTTGGGTGGGGGGCACTGTACAAATCCATAAATAAAATGTTATCAAGGAAAGGTTCCTGTAACAGTGTTACATATCTATTTTAAAGTGTGTGGCCAGTGAACATGTGACATAGTTACATAACTAACTAAAGATATGCAATCCTTCAAGTTCAGCTCTTTGACATATCCATATTTGTTGACCCAGAAAGTTAAAAAAAAAAATAAAAAAAATACTTCAGAATTTTGAATGTGTTTGCCAT
The DNA here is from genome assembly GCA_036172795.1 of Pelodytes ibericus. Lineage (NCBI taxonomy): Eukaryota > Metazoa > Chordata > Amphibia > Anura > Pelodytidae > Pelodytes > Pelodytes ibericus. The sequence goes on along the minus strand of CM069868.1, from coordinate 32,251,618 downwards.
GTATGCATTTCTAGAAAAGCATCAGACCATTTTTTTAAATTACAATTGCCAAAACAACTTTAGATGGCAGTTCCTCAATTTAACTACACAAACAGTAGCGAGGCTCAATGGTGATCTTGTGGTTAGCCCATTGGTCTGTGCAATCTATATGCAGCACAGTGCCTTTTCCTGATGTTTCCATGTAGCCCTATGTTCATTTGACTGTCTGAGCATTGGGAGATCACATGACCTGGCGCTTGGACAGTCAAATGCATAAAAGAAAGCAGGAGGCTGACGGGAATAGGTATGTGCTGCCTGGATAGCTTTTACTGCAAGTTAAGGCAGAGGGAAGTGGGAGATGCAATGTTAGCAGCCACTTGTGTCCCATGAACCACCAGCACTCTAGAATAGAAAAGAGGAGCAGCAAGGGTGTAAGTGGGAGGAGAATGTCTGGAGGGGTAATAGAGGGATAATTGGAGGCCTTGATCCCCAGGCTGGAAAAAGGTATACAGTAAGATCGAGGTAGTTTTTAAGACAATGTCTTTTTAAGACAATGGCAGGTGTATTATAGGATAAATAAAATTGTCAATTTTGCAAGCACAAGTATTGTCTGCTGCCTCAAAACAATCTGGCAGTGCCCCTCGCAAAATCAAACTCTGGATTCGCCCTTGTCTGGATGGATAAGCCAAATAGCAAATATTTCAGGTAAACCAGAAAAATGGTCAGAGCAGTGGCAACTGATATTTAATGTGAATAAGTGCAATATTATGCACCTTGGATGCAAAAACCAAAGGAGCAGAGTACATAATATATGATACAGTTCAACATCTGCAGAATTTTTTTTAGGGGTAATAATTTCAGCGGACTTAAAGATTTGCAGAACAGCAGGAAATGTGAGCAGAATGCTTGGTTGCATAGGGAGAGGTATTAGTAGAATGCTTGGTTGTATAGGAAGAGGTATTAGCAGAATGCTTGGTTGCATAGGGAGATGTATTAGCAGAATGCTTGATTGTATAGGAAGAGGTATTGGCAGAATGCTTGGTTGCATAGGGAGAGGTATTAGCAGAATGCTTGATTGTATAGGAAGAGGTATTAGCAGAATGCTTGATTGTATAGGAAAAGGTATTAGTAGAATGCTTGGTTGTATAGGATGTGGTATTAGCAGAATGCTTGGTTGCATAGGGAGAGGTATTAGCAGAATGCTTGATTGTATGGGAAGAGGTATTAGCAGAATGCTTGATTGTATAGGAAAAGGTATTAGTAGAATAATAGTGATAAAGTGTTGCGCAGGTCAGTAATATAAATTCAAAAAGAATATATAAATTCAAGAAAATGCAAAAAAGGCATATAAGTGCTTAAATCAATGACACCAATGTAATAAAACAGTCGATGAATAAATAATAAATAAACGAAAATTATATATATAAACTAAATATGAACGTAGAAATACTTATCAAGTCAAAGATTCAGTATTGGAAATATAGATTCCAGTCGGGTTGTACCCAAAAACTGTTTTTCTTCCAAAGGGATTGTACATAAAAAGACAAAAAAACATAGACATACAATGGGTAGTATTCACAGATAGGGATTAGCTGTATATTTTCCCCCAAAAGAAACACACTCACACACTCTAGAGCCTAAAAGTACTGGCTCTAAGTACATATAGCAGTTGGACTACAAGTCCCACCATCCCACGTGTGTAGGTCTCAACTCCAAGTTCCAGCTCGTTTTATCCAGAGGGTGAGTTGGTGGTAAACGAATTAAATGGAGTATATTTAGTGATAAAAAATATTATTTATTTGACCCTATATATAGTAAGGCTTATATTAAAAAACATATAATTACTCCATAAAATAAGTAATTAAAAACGGGGAAATAAGAACAAAAGGAAAAAAAGAGAGAAAGAGAAGGTCACCAGTCCTCCCGTGTTCAGCGTGTTTTACAGGCGGTGTGCACCCTCCGTCTGCTGTCAGCGGGGACCCTGTTGGTGCCTCTCTTCCGTGATCTTTAAAGTTCCTTTTTAAATGTCCTCAGGCGAAGCGGCGCTTTCCGTAGTAGATTAGTAGAATGCTTGGTTGTATAGGATGTGGTATTAGCAGAATGCTTGGTTGCATAGGGAGAGGTATTAGCAGAATGCTTGGTTGCATAGGAAAGAGGTATTAGCAGAATGCTTGGTTGCATAGGGAAGAGGTATTAGCAGAATGCTTGGTTGTATAGGAAGAGGTATTAGTAGTAGAAAGAGGGAAGTGCTCATGCCATTGTACAGAGCACCAGTGAGACCTCACTTGGAGTATTGTACGCTGTACTGGAGACCGTATCTCCAGAAGGATATTGATATTTTGGAGAGAGTTCAGAGAAGGGCTAATAAACTGGTTCATGGGTTGAAGGATAAAACTTACCAGGAAAGGTTAAAGCATCTTAACATGTATAGCTTGGAGGAACGACGTAACAGGGGGATATCATTCAAACATTTAAGTACATAACAGTTGCAAGTTAAACCTGGAGAATATATTTAAATTAAGAAAAACTGCCACAACAAACGGACATAGTCTTAAATTAGAGGGACAAAAGTTTAAAAGTAATCTCTGGAAGTACCACTTTACTGAGATGATAGTGGATGCATGGAATTACCTCCCAGCAGAAGTAGTAGAGCTTAAGGCAGCGGATGAGTTTAAGCATGCAAGGTATAACTCTATTCTAGATAGAAGATATCACCAGTAATTAATTAAACTTTTCAGATGATTTTTATTTAGAGTTAGACAGCTGGTACATTTATTAAGGGATTTGCAGTGTCAGTATCCAAGTGGGATTGCAAAACAGAATTGTTTGCTAGCTGTGTTTACAGAAAATACACAGCAGTTAAACCATCAGACAGTCACTTCATAATCAGTCTCTGCAACACCCAAACACTCCTCTTAACAGTAGGGTTTCCAGGCAGAGAAGCTATGCAGTGAGTTTGCTGTAACGGTAATTGTCTTCAAAATAGAATTCCTTCTTGGATATCATTGTCTTAATATCTCTAGGTTTTGTTTATTAACTATTATGTTGTCATGATATGGTATTGGCTTTGATTCATCATCCTCTTCTGAATGAAAAAGGAGAGAGAGTTCATGCCTAAAGTAGTAGTAATCGAGAGAAAAGCTGTATGTACATACACCCCCCTGTGGATGGAAGACTCTTTTTATGTATTGTTTTATTTTTGCAATATAAATACAAATGTAAAAAAAAATAACTTGTCAGTAAATATATAAATACCCAGTCAGCAACAATATACGATCTGGAAGAACCCCCACTGGAACATATTCCGAAGAGTCCATCCATAAAATCATGTAAAGCTAACACTGCATAAAACACTAAATACAAACAAATGCGACTAGGAGCTCAAATTAAAATTCCCCAATACTTCCCAACATTTCAAGACACAACTCTACGCAAGGAACTGTTTGCCACCATGTCTCCCATATAGAGAGTATCTCGAAATCTTTTAATTTGCTGCATAGTTGCCCCTTTCCTTAACTACTTGGTTAATTTGGCTCTGCACCAGTGCCCAGTAAATACCCCATGGTTCCTACCATCATCTAGAGATACTGATCTTCATTGCCAAAAAAACATTGTATTACCGTTTTCTTATATTTAGCAGTTAAAATGTTGAGATGCAGATGGAGCAATAGACCTCATTGGGTGCGGAGGAAAAATCATGTCAGATATTTGAACGTTCTTCAAAGAACTATATACCATCAATTCAAGAGATTAAAGTTGAGTTCTTGAAGATGTAGGCAGTGTGTTATTTTCTCCACCTCAACCCAAGTAACTCTCAGCTTTTCGCTGTCTACCTTGCGGTGGTGGAAATTTTCTTGGACTTTTACACACACAATGTAAAAATGTTCAGTGGACCTTCATAGGCTTTGCCTTGAACATGGGCTTCCTTGTACAGACTCATTCCCTGTCTCTGGGCACAACAGTGTAACAGCCCGAGTTACAAAATAAAATAGTGGAAAAGGATTTTATTAGGACACATCAGGACAAAAAATCCATGTTATGGTCCGGTGTTCTGACGAATTACTGGAGCAAATTCTCCTGCGCAATCGCAGGAGAATTTGCTCACTGCGCATGCGCATAAAGTTACAGCTGATAACTCAGCTGTAACTTTATGTCCACCGCGCATGCACGAGCTAAGCAACCCACATCCCGCCCCCCGCACACCCCTTCTTACCAGCTGATCGGACAGCGGCGGTACACAGCGCATGCGTGCGGCTATCAAGCCGTGTGGGAATGCGCTGTGTCCGTGGCTGGATTCAAACAAAACGCTGGTAAGTAACACGGGGGGGGGGGGGACATAAGGAGCCAACAGAGAGGTAAGCACCCTGGTGAGGGCTGCCTCATCTTCATGGGAGTTGTGATCCTACAGCAGGAGGATCACAACTCCCATGAAGATGAGGCAGCCCTCACCAGGGTGCTTACCTCTCTGTTGGCTCCTTATGTTCCCCCCCCCCCCGTGTTACTTACCAGCGTTTTGTTTGAATCCAGCCACGGACACAGCGCATTCCCACACGGCTTGATAGCCGCACGCATGCGCTGTGTACCGCCGCTGTCCGATCAGCTGGTAAGAAGGGGTGTGCGGGGGGCGGGATGTGGGTTGCTTAGCTCGCGCATGCGCGGTGGACATAAAGTTACAGCTGAGTTATCAGCTGTAACTTTATGCGCATGCGCAGTGAGCAAATTCTCCTGCGATTGCGCAGGAGAATTTGCTCCAGTAATTCGTCAGAACACCGGCACTGAAATAGGTTTGTCAGCATTGGATGTTTTTATTTCCTACGTCCTACTAAGTTTTGTTGTTTTTTTTTAAAACCCCTTCACAACTGAGGACAGTCCTGGTCCGTCATGACAAACATGCCCTTGAGGACCGTCATCGATTGGGGTGAAACTATCACCCCTGAGTGACTTGGTACTGAGGCACTTTAGCCATGCCCGCTGAGAACCCTGGTAATAGCTGATTACTGTGACAGCCAATCACAACAATCGGATGATTTACAGCTATCAAAACAAGTGCCGGCATTGAAAGCTTTGGTCTCTCCCTGCTCCACACTGACCGAGGGGCAGGGAGAGACCAACCATAGCACTAGCAGTCTGTCACTAGTGCCCCAATAAAAACATTTTACAAATAAGTTATATAAAAATAAAATGTTTTCCCAAAGAGGACCAGTGACATATTAGAATGGTTAGTGGTCAACTAGAGAGTACACCTAGGACTTACCCACCCCCCATCAACCCACATTGCATACCCAGGACATGCCCCATTGCCCACCATTTATGCCCCATTGCCCACATTGCATACCCTGCACTTACCCCAGCCACCTACCTGGAGCATAGAGTCTGTGCATTGCGCAAGTGCACAGACATGTTCCCATGCTGCCTTTTGCACTCCCGCACCCTCTGAAGTCATAGAGCCGAACAGGCAGCATGGGATTATGTATGTGTCTCTGCTGGCAAGCTTTTTTTTTTTTTTTTTAAGGTGCAGAGTTTTTTAGCAACCCTCCAAGGCAGACAAAGCAAGTGCCACCATGGCGTTACTAAATACAGCACTGCATAACCCCAACAAACCTCTGCATATTGGGTACCACTATACTCAGGAGTAGTTGCTGAACATATATTGGGATGCTGTCAATAACACATAATAACCTCTTTAAATTCATACCTGAATTACACAGTGGGCGGAAAAGAAAAAAAACAACAATTACTAAGGCAATGACTTGGGAAAGATTGGTGGTGAAATGAGTGCATGACAATTGCCAAAACACCCCAAGTTATATACCCATGTTTGTCTACTTTTTACATGTGCATGTGGGGGTGATTCCGGGGTTTATGACAGATATCAATGTTACAATAAATTAGCTTTAGAAGATCAGCAAATGATTTTTTCAAGAAACAGAGTCAGAGAAGTGTTTTCTATTTTTCTTACATCTTTCACCATATTTTTATTTTTTCTAATACATTCTTTCATGATTTATCATTTTTAAGTGCCAGGAAACTTGTATCATTAAGGAACAGTGAGCTGTTCCTGCTTCTACCTAACAGCTGATTTTTTGCTAGCAACTGATGTTACCTGCATGGAGTCCCAGATTAACAGGATTGCTTGTGTCAGTGCTCCCAAGCTTTGTTGCCTTAAGGTAGCACTCACTCATTCTTTGGCAGACTCATAGGATGTTGCGTGGGTGGATCCTGAAGTGGGCAGAAGTGGTCATGCATATGTGCCCCAACATACCTGGTTCTCTATACAAAGCACTGTGCATAGGCCATATCAATGGCATAGACTGTCAGACAGTTTGATGGGCCTCAAATATGGGACAGTCATGGCAAATTTGTGGCTTTGGCAATTATATGACACTCTTCCACAGTTCAATTTGCTTAGAGAATTTCTTGGACAAATTTGGAATTTTGACCTGATTAGTTGAACCTTTTGACAGATTGCAATGGGTTTGGTTTGATTTTTTTTTAATCTAATGATATAACTAAAAACAAGATTGTCTTCACGGATGCAAATGAAGTGAATGATATCCTCTTGTGAATGTTCTTCGGCTTCATTGCCGTGTTTTCTGTTTATTAGAACCAGACATGAGTTTATTTTTTCCTGTATTAAAATGGGACATCAACAACATCTTTCTCTGATCTCAGTGGGCACAGGAGAAGGACATTCCAGTAAAGAAATAACTTTATGCAAGTCCAAAAATCTTGAGAATGTGAACCTCTCACATAATAGTTTTAGCCAGGGGCGTTGCTAAGTCCCAAAAAGATCCAGGGCTAGAGCCCATAGCAGATTTGATAGCAGTGGCGTATCTCACACGCTTGGCCAGGCATATACATGCACAATATATAGATATAGAAATCCAATTGTTGACCACCATTATCACGTATAAATGAGTTATGTAGAAATAAAATAAAGTGAATAAAATATGTACAGATAGAAACAATAGCCTTGTACATTTGTACAAGTTAACCCCTTAGTGACAAGACATTTTTACCTTGACTTTCCCTTGGTGACAATGGCTGTTTTGACATTTCTGGGGTGTTTGTGTTTAGCTGTAATTTTCTTCTTTCTCACATACTGCACCCACACAAATTATATGTTGTTTTAATCGTCATAAGATGCGCTTTCATTAGATACCATTATGTTCATCATATCTTATAATTTACTACAAAAAAAAAATCATAAAATATGATAAAAAATAAATAAAAAAACACTTTTTCTAACTTTGACCTAAAATATAATTGACACAAATACAATCATTAAAAAAGACACTGTTTAAATAGTTAATAAATGTTGTCCCAAGTTCAGAAATATGCATGTTTCCATATTTTTAGGTATTTTTTTGCGAGTTATGGGTCAAAAACCAAAAATAATGTTTTTTGTTTTTTTTCCTATATTGACCTTTTGACCCCAACACGAACCCTAAATTTAACCCTAACACTAAATTTTATCCCAACTCTAACCCTTATGCTATCCCTTAATATATTTTAATTTTAATTTTAACCCTAACAGCTAATCTAACCTTAATCCTAGTTTTAAGATAATTGAATATTTTTTTTTATTCCATTGCAATGTTGCTGACTGCCTCTAGGGGCAGTCAAGCAACATATTCAGAGCGACGGATGTGATTTTATTTTCACTTCCGAAGCTCTGACCACAAGAGGGCACAGCCATATTGCCGGAGCATGTTCCGTGGGTGCCTCAGAGAGCAAATTTCGGTGCTGGCTATCGCCTCGACATCAAGGCAACAGACCAGCACCGTTAGAGCGGTGTTCACGATCGTTGATTGCGAACACCGCTTGTTTTACCGCAGGACATGTCAGGCACGTCCGATAGAATGAACACGTCCACCTCTGAGTCCCCCCCATATTGGTTCACTTGAAATATCTTAGGTGTTGGTCATTGACTTTGGAAATGGAAACACATTAAAATATTATTTAACATTGAAAGCAATGGACTCAAGCAGAAGAAGCTGATTTTTGTTTTCAATTCTTTATTCCAAACTGTTTAAATTTAAAAAATGTTTAATGAAAACAAAGACAGTGTAAGGTTCTGCAGTAGAGAACAAGACAGGAGGTAGTATTTAGGCAAAAAAAAGAAAAACCCCAGGAAGTTTTTTTGTTTTCCCACAACAGTTCAATAACACCTCACAAAACTCCCATCTTGCTTCGGCAATGCACAGAAATAAAAACAGTGTGTAGTTCTACACTGAGAATCATTGTCTAACCAGGTCCTGATGTCCAGCTTGGAAGGCATCCTAAAACGGTGTGGGTTCATATACTGTGCTAATGAAACAGCTATGTGCAACTCCACAGACAGGCTTGGTTTAACTCATGTTTTTCCTGTTTAAGCAGAGTGATGCTAAACAGGAGCTACCCTGTTATAGACATAAAAAGGGATAATAGCACAACAATGTTAACAAAAAGAACAAGAAACAAAAAAATATTGAATTAGAAAAAAAAACCTCTTCTCTCTCAAATACTCTTCGTGTATGTCATGATGTAATAGCTAGCTTAAAGTTTAGTAACAAAATGTATCTCCAAATGAAAGAAAACCATTGAATAGTATAAAAACAGCACACAAATGTTTTGCATGTAGTGAGTCCAGCACTGCTAAAATCAGACATCATGTACTTTTTGAATTTCCAATGGTCACATCTGCACAGAATTTTTCAAAGTGCGCTGTAAGCACAGTATTGGACTGTTCTATTTGACTCTCAGATATGAAGTGCACCGCAAGACGCAAATGTACTATTTAGCACCCAAAACAATTAGAATTTTTCAAAGTGCGCTGTAAGCACAGTATTTGACGGTTCTATTTGACTCTCAGATATGAAGTGCAGGACGCAAATGTAATATTTCACACCAACAAATTTCAGTATTTAAAAATGCCTAGATGTTGCCCACTGAGCTAACCGAACAGGATTAAAGTCATGTGCCTGGCACACATGCAGTTGCAAGTGCACTGCACTCTCTGTGGCGCTGGGCTCAGGGCAGGGGACAAATATGTAGTATAGCACCCACTAAATTAATCACTGTAATTTGAATAATCGCTGTAGTTTGAATAATCACTGTAGTTTGCAGATTCAACACCAGAATTGTTTTTAATATGTCTCTCAAAGCTGCAGCATCCTCTCCCTACGCTAAGAAGAGCTCATGTGATGTGCGTGTACGTGACTCCAGCTTATACCGTATTTACTCGATTATAAGACGACCCTGATTATAAGACGACCCCCCAAACTTTGTATATTCCTTTAGGAAAAAAACTAAAAGTCTGAATATAAGACTACCTTGTCTGTGTGTGTCTCCCCCCCCTCCCTCCCCTTGTCTATGTGTGTCTCCCCCCTCCCTCCCCTTGTCTGTGTGTGTCTCCCCCCTCTCTCCCTCCCCTTGTCTGTGTGTGTCTCCCCCTCCCTCCCCTTGTCTGTGTGTGTCTCCCCCCTCCCTCCCTTTGTCTGTGTGTGTCTCCACCCTCCCCCCGTCTCTGTGTGTCTCCCCCCCTCCCTTCCTCCCCCTCACCTTGTTTCTTTCCCTGGTGGCTAGTGGGGGCAGCCGGGGGATGTCTGCACGATACGTGCAGACATCCTCCAAGCTGCCCGACACCTCCGTCTATTATGACGGACAGATGGTCCGTCATAATAGACGGAAGTGTCGGGACGATGGAGGATGTCTGCACGTATCGTGCAGACATCCCCCAGCTGCCCGATTCTCCTGGCGGCTAGCGGGGCAGCGGAGGATGTCTGTACGATGAGCGCAGACCTCCCCTGCTGCCGCCCGGCACGACCGCCGGGACTTTTATGATGAAGCCGGAAGGACCCGGCTTCATCATAGAAGTCCCGGCGGTCGTGCAGGGCGACAGCAGGGGAGGTCTGCGCTCAACGCGCAGACATTCCCCTGCTGTAAGAGAGGGGGATCCAAGTCCCCTGCAGCTATGCGGGGGACCTGGATCCCAGTCTTATAGTCTGACCTCGATTTGAGGTCAGATTATAAGACGACCTCGAATTTAAGACGAGGGGTATTTTTCAGAGCATTTTCTCTGAAAAAAACCTCGTCTTATGCTGCACTGGCCAATCACAGCCATACCATTAGTAGGCATGGCTGTGATGGCTTCTAAGGGCAAACGAGTCAAACGCTTGTTAATTGGCTGCCCTGCAGCCTTTCAAAACCTGCCATTAAGTCGCCGAACCCCGAACTCCAACCCGAACATACAGTGAAATGTCTGTGTTCGGCTCCGGGGTCCAAAAACCGTAATGTTCGGTACACTATTACACTATTCATGTAAAATACTACATGCAATACATGTATATGCTGTTTTTATGCTATTCAATGTTTTTTCTCTTTCATTTAGACTACCAAACCTTAAGCTAGCTATTATATCACTGGAACCATTTGATGTACCTTCATACACAGAATAGTTTGTGAGTACTTTCATTTATCCTCATTGACCAACACTTTATATCACAGTATTACACTATGGAGTCTACTCAATAAGCCCCGACCTGGCATGTAATGGGGCCAGATTGGGCATTGTAGCCGATTTGTGGAGAAATCCGATGTTTGGCAATATTCAGTTTGGGGAAAATCCTGTGTGCTTATTCACATAATTTACATTTGATTTGTTAGAATTTATTTTACTAATATTTTATTTTAAGTTAATTCTTATTGGTATTGATTTAAAAATAAAAGATTTTGGTCCATTTCGGTGTCATTTCAAGATGGTGACAGTGAATGGCTTCTCTTCCTTGTGATGAGGTTTACTATGATAAAATAGATGAGCCAGAGGATGCTCAAATCCAGCTTTGTTCCCTGGATTCCTCTAGTTCAGCTACCTGCACCATGTCTTGTATTGACACACACATTAACGTCTAGTGAATCTGACCTGGAAATGCTATGGGGTTTATTATGTGTCTCAATCATTACAGTTCCACATGGAACCTAGGGATGCAACTGACAGAATGAATAAGTCATTAAAACCAGCTAAACGCCTTCAATGCTTAAAATTAAACAAGTGAGGTTCCATAAAGGACACTGAAGGAATTTAAGATAAACATCTCATCTTAACCCGTTCAGGGTTAGTTTTGTTTTTATGTCCATTCTGGACAATAGGTTTTTTGCTTATTTAGTTATGTGTGCATTTAAAATATTTAAAATAAGAACAGATAGGGCTTTATACTGTGACCATTTATTTTAGACTTAAAGCTTTGTGTAATGTGTAAAAAGTATTAAAGAGTGTAAAAATGTTTTTTTTTTTAATACATTTTTTTTCCTGGAACACAGTATATTTCTCTTCTGTCTCTCTCTAACAAGATAAAAATTTGTCAATCGGAGAGAGGGAACATTTTGACAATCAGTGTTCATACAGCACTGATTGTCTTTTTTTGCATGTATTGCATGGGATCAATGTGATTGATATTCACAGTGATCAGATTAATATATGCAAAAAATAATGGTTGATCCAGCTCTGCCTAACTGTTAAGGCAACAAAATCAACTTAACACATCTCTCCCCCCCAAATTTCAGTGAGGATGGCAATAGATTGTGATTTGTCTTTTGACATGCCACGATATTCCCTGCAATGGCTGACGCAGCATGTCTCAGCTATTGCAGGCTAAGGCAGCATCTTTTATGGGTGTTTAAGACTTGCCTCCATCAGAGCCAACCTTAAACACCCCTCAAGTGATTTGTATGGGGTGAGTGGGCGTGATTGACAGGTCAGTGACAATTGTCACTGGCCTGTCACTTAAAGACCGCCCACAGACAGTCCTGGCGGTCATTTTGTTTCTTTCCTTACGTGAAGCTTCCAGGAAAGACAAAAATAGAGCGAATTGCTGCGCAAATGCTGTGATTGCATTATTTTAAAGGCAGCCCGTACATGTACGGGCATTGTTGTAAAGGGGTTCAACCTACAACCCATACTCTGGATAGATATAGCACTCTCTGGTTAGGGAAACTGTGCAGTTCCAAGATAGACCTGATTACATTGTGGTCTGGTGCGATTTATGGAACTGAACTATATATGTTATTCTACGAAATCTCAGCTTCCTTCTGAACTTTCCAAAACCTCTTTTTCTGGTCCGTTTTGAACCCTAGAATGCATGTGGGAAAAAGTGATCTTGCGACTGGGACTTACAAAATTCTGGGGGAATTTCCGAAATAAAACTTTAAAAACAATCACAAATGACCACAAAAAATGCAGGAAAATATCCTTATATCCTGGGAAGTTAGTAAATAGAGCATGCTAACATACTAATTTCTAAATATGTTAAATAGTTATCACAATGAGCTCTGCTCTGTTTTGGAAAGTCATTGAAGGCAATACAAGCCCAGAAATATACTATATGGACAAAACTCTTGACACCTGACAGGAATTTTTATGACATCACATTCTAACTACATAGACGTTAATATATATTCCCCCTTTTGCAGTTATAATGGGGGAGGGATTCCCATCTTCTGGGAAGACTTTTCACAAGAGTTTGCAGAGTTTTTGTGGGAATGTTTGCCTATTCATCCAGTAGAGCATCTGTGAGTTCAGGCACTGATATTGCACGAGAAGGCCTGGTTCGCAATCTCCGTTCTTTTTCATCCCAACGGTGTTTGATGGGGTTGAGGACCAGTCAAGTTCGTCCACATCAAACTCATCTAACCATGTGTTTATGGACCTTGCTTTGGGGCACAGTCATGCAGGAATAGAAAAGGCCTTCCCCAAACTGTTCCTACAAAGTTGAAAGCATAGCATTGTCCAAGATTTTCTTGGTATGGGGAAAGATTCCTCTTCATGTAAGGGGACTTGAAGAACAGCCCCATACCATTATTTCTCCTCCACCAAACATTACAGTTGGCACAATGCCTTCAGTCAGGTAATGTTACCCTGGCATCCACTAAACCCAGACTTATCCATCAGTCTGCCATACAGTGAAGCATGATTCGTCACTCCACAGAACATGTTTCCACTGATCCACAGTCCAGTGGTGGCAGTGCTTGGTATTGTACTTGTTGATGTGCAGCTTGCATGCAGTTGCTTGGCCATGGAAACCCATTCCATGAAGCTCCTGCAGCGTTGATATTAATGCCAGTGGAAATTTGGAGTCTTCAGCTATGGAATCAGCAGAGCATTTTCAACTTTTCTGCATCATTCTCGGTGACCCCGCTATGTGACTTTACGTGGTCTTTCACTTCATGGCTGAGTTTCTGCTGTTCCTAAACCCTTCCACTTTCCAATAAGACCACTTACAGTTAACCGTGGAATAACTAGCAGGGATGACATTTCACAAACTGACTTATTACAAAGCCATCCTATCACATTACCACACTTGAATTCACTTTAGAACGACCCATTTTTTCACACGTTTGTAAATGCAGACTGCATAACTAGATGCTTGATTTTATACATCTGTGGCAATGGGTCTGATTGAAACACCCAAATTCAATACATAAGAGGTGTGTCCCAATACTTTTGTCCATATAGTGTACTTCATTTAAAGCTGTGTTATGCTATATATATATATCATTTTTTTCCATATATATATATGATAAAGATGGGAACGTTACATTTTTGTTCACTGTTCTGTTAAGATAAACACAACCCATCACTCAGTGTCAGCTGTTTGCCTGTATCTCTAGAAAACAGCAGTGTTGCTAGGGAAGCAGGCTAAACTTTTACCATTTCTAGGCACATAACCTATGCTAAGTAGAGCAAAAATATATTTCTATTAGGTTACTCAGTTTGACAACTCAGGGATTTTTTTTTTTGTGACATGCCCTTTTAAATTAGAAAAGGACAAAATATACATTGAAATGGCCCTTCAAAGTCATAGTTGCCAACACTCCTGAAGCTTGGGATTCTGCACTTTTTAAGAAATATTTTAAAGATTATATTACAAAATGTCATTCACAAAGGCAGAACAACAAAATATAAACAAAAAGAAGAAAGTACCTAAGACATCATTATCACACAACAAAAAAACAAAGAGAAGTAAAGAGAAACTAGAACATAGCAATATTAAATAATACTATAATAACATATAATAATTGGTTTAGAACAAGAGAAAAAAAATGGTAACACCACTGTTAATTATTACTGTCTTTGGCCCTCTTAAAGTCCTTCCTCATCAGCTGCCCCTAGATGGGAGATGTTGTTGTCTCTTCCTTTGGATGGCTCATGCCACCCCAATATGGTACTATGCAATGTGCACAGGCAGCAGGCAGCCTAGCAGACATAGGCAGGTCAAAGGCAGACACCTGAAATCTTCTGTACCAAGTAAGCTGGAGCTCAATCTTCCAGGATAATGCTACATCCCATGACGTCACAGAACCCTGTCCACTTTGTTCTCTGCCCCCTCTGCATTTTGGTATTCCCTGCAATAAAATTGACACGTATGTTAAAGAGTCATTTAGAGCTGGATATGGCTGAAAAATATCACATTTAATGTAAATAGTGCAATCTTGTAATCTAAACAAGTTGCATGGTGAGTTAGCAAGAAAGTACTAGAGAACAAAAGTCAGTACTATGCATGACAATGGAAGGACTATGTCAGCTGCAAAATTAAGGATTAGGGTAGATGCTCGGCATATGTTTCTTCTAAGTGCTCTTCTTGAAGCTTGATTGTTATTCAGATGTGTGATCTAAATATAATCTCTAAATATATTATGGCAGGTTTGATATCTTGTATGGCTGTCCTATTCTCTAAAGGCAATAAATGCATATGTTGCACTCCACCCACTCACAGGTGCTCTGTGTATGGTGTCCAGTGAGATTTGTATAAATTCTAGGTCAAGACAGATTGTCAGAGAGATTCATTCCAAGTAAGTAGCTAGAGATAGGACTCACCAAGTTTGGAGTACTTTGGCGTAGTGGTGGGCTAAGCAAAAGATGGCCATGTATTGTGACTAAATCTCCAAATTTTTTTCATCTAAGCTAGGTGCTTTTAAAAATATTTAAAAATTATTAAATAGACATGTGCATTCGTTTTTGGACGAATGCATTTTCGGATGAAAATAGCATTTTCGTCCATTCGTCAGAAAAACGAATAACGAAAATATTAACTAACAAAATCCGAATGAACGAATGGTTAATAAACGAAAATCATTCGTTCATTCGTCCATTTGTCCATTCGTGCTATTGGCATTCTAAACCGAAATAGAGTCGGTTTATACAATACCAATAGCATTGTACAAATGTACATTCCATAAACCGACATGAATGACTTTCGGTTTATGGAATGCATGTAATGCTATTGGCTTTCTATAAACCGAAATTGAGTTCCCATTCATACGAATAGGTCAATTGACCTATTCGTATGAATGGGGACTCTTTCGGTTTATAGAAACCAATAGCATTGCATGTATTCTATAAGCCGAAAGTCTTTAAAACGAACAACGTTCGGTTTATAAAATACATGTAATGCTATTGCTGTTCTATAAGCCGAAAGTCTATAGACTTTCGGCTTATAGAACAGCAATAGCATTACATGTATTCTATAAACCGAACGTCGTTCGTTTTAAAGACTTTCGGCTTATAGAATACTATTGGCATTCTATAAACCTAACTAGAGTCGAGTCCCCATTCATAAGAAATTCTATGTAGTTCTATAATTTTATGAATGGAGACTCTGTCTCTGTATAGTTAAATGCCGACAGCCTATAAACCGAACGACTTTCGGTTTATAGACTTTCGGCTTATGTAATACATGTAATCCTATGGCTATTCTATAAACCGAACGTTCGGTTTATAGAATAGCAATAGGAATACATGTATTCCATAAGCCGACAGCCTATAAACCGAACGTTCGGTTTATAGGCTGTCGGCATTTTACTACACGGAGACAGAGTCTCCATTCATAAAATTATGAATGGAGACTTTGTCTCCATGTAGGAAAATGCCCACAGCCTATAAACCGAACGTTCGGTTTATAGGCTGTCGGCTTATAGAATACATGTAATGCTATTGCTGACTGTTCTATAAGCCGAAAGTCTATAAACCGAACGACCTTCGGTTTATAGACTTTCGGCTTATAGAATAGCAATAGGATTACATGTATTCCATAAGCCGACAGCCTATAAACCGAACGTTCGGTTTATGGACTTTCGGCATTTGTATTGTAATGTGAATGTAATCGTAGTACTACTATTGGCTTTCACTACACGGAGACAGTCTCCATTCATAAATTTATGAATGGAGACTCTGTCTCCGTGTAGTGAAAGCCAATAGTACTACAATTACATGCATTCTAAATGACGAAAGTCTATAAACCGAACGTTGTTCGGTTTATAGATTTTCGGTTTAAGTCAAACTCAATTCATTCATTTATTAGGTAAAACTAAACGAATGTAACGAAAACGAAAATGGTAAATGAATTTCGTCCGAAACGAATGAAGTTATGAACGAAATTCGTTTTAGACGAAATAAATATCATTTTCGTCCGAATGAACTAAAACGAAACGAAAATTTTAGTTTTGCACATGTCTATTATTAAAAATGTTTAAAATTATTAAGATTATATGTTGTATGGGTGCACACTGCATTTATTGCCTTTATTGTAAAAATTGTGGTCGCCTTAGTGGTGCTCTGTGTAACATATGCCGGTTCTGGGGTGCTGTCCAAACCATTGTTTTTGTCCTATTCTCTACCCACAACATACTTCTAGACATTGGAAGATTTTTTTTAAATTGCTGATTTTGTATTAATTGATATGATTTTAAATGTAAGAATGAATTTTATATTTGTGGAATAAATGTGTATTACACTTCTGACCTGTTCTCTACCTTGTTCTTCTATATGATACTTCACTATTGAAATACTCTGGTGCATGAAGATTGGGGTGATTGCCAGTAATGCACCCAGAGTGCATTGAGTCATCAAAAAACCATCATCAAAAAATGATGTTATATTTAAGTGAAAGATTGCATACAGTGTAGACATTTTAAATAGAAATGATATAGTGAAAGAATACAAATAAAGTACATTAATCATGACATAAGACATGCTTTCAACGTTTGGTCTGGCCTTGCCATGTTGCTAAAAATATAAGGCTTTATTCATGGAAATTGAGAAGGGAATTTCAAACGTAAGGCTAAAGTAGCCGAACTGGAAGTCATCATGACAATGTTGGCTTGTTCATTTTTGCTTCTTATTTCTGATAGATTATTGTACCATAATGTATTCTATTTTCAGTGCATTTTGTAGGTAGATTTGCTACAATGTAACATTACTTTGCATTACTTAGTCAGCCTAGCTTTAAAGGTTTTTTATGCGCTTTATTCATAATAGTGCAAATTGCCGGCAATTGAGAAGGAAATGTCAAACTTAAGGCCAAGGTAGTGAGCTGCACCGCATCTGGAATACCTTCTAAGAAATTAGCCCTTTCTAGCCCTACTGCTGCTACATTCTTATAACAACTTCTGCCTTAGACCTAGTGGAAAGGGCACTTGGTCCTGCCTTGAAGGAACCAGGCATGGGATGTTTATATCAACTGACCCAGTGCTGCCTTGAACCCAGACCTGACCAACTCTGTCACTAGCTGCTCTACCTAAAAACCATGAGTCACCTTCAGTAGACACTCTGCCTATGTGACCCTCGCCAGATGAGCCATAGGGGCCATCTAGTTTCATATTTCACTACCTCATGCACCTGTAACCCATCCGCCCAAGGGGCCAGACACTGTCCTTGCCCTCGACCCTTCTTGTTGCCTCCTACAACCACCAGGTGTGGCCTCCCTTCTCTCTTCTGGCATTGCATCCAGGCTCAGATACAGAGGTCTTGTCCTTAGTCTTGTCCATCAGGCGCACTACAGATTGCTTCACTGTGGTTCTAGTCCCCAGCAGAGGTTGTACCGGAAGCCAATCTACTCCTCTCTATTATGCATCCTCCCAGACTCTGTCCAATAGTGCCTTCATTTTAAGAAAGACTTCCTTCTCCGCTTGCCAGGTGAAGCTTTCTTAGGATCTGTAAAACAAAGCTAAAGGTCAAGGTAGCAGAGATATTGTAAAATGGCTGCATTCTTTAAAATGGCAACTCTGTTTATACACCCAGCTACTCCCCCTAACACAGAACCACTAATAGAAGTTGATCCTTACCCAGTCCTGCTACTAACTAAGGTCCAAGCCCCTTTCTGCTGAGCTGTGCTGCTCCCAAGTGCTTCCATACTTTTTTAAATAATAATTTATGAAGGGAGCAACTTTTTGGTTATATTCTAATAATATTTATCAGCTAATTTCAATGGCAGGAATTATGTGTATTCCAATAGTGACACTACACTGTTTTTTAATAAAAGATAAACAAATATATACATATAGTTATCTTTTAATAATCTATTATTATTCTATATAGCTATATAGAGTGTTTGGAGGTTAATACATGTTGTACACTGTAAGTGGAGTTACAAACCTTTGCTGGATCATTGTTACTTTGTGGCCTGATCAAGCCATGTTAGAATTGTCTGTGTTTCTATCTGCTTTTGTCCTTCTTCCTGATTCTGACCTTACATCCCTATTTCTGGGTGTGACTGTGCATTCTTGTTTCCTGATCTGTGGCAAGCGATCCTTAAAATAAAGCTGTAATTGTCTTCTCATGCTAGTCCCAGCATTATTCCTATATAACCAGACCAGTGAAAAATACGACAGAACCTTAATAGTTCTAAGCAGAATCATAACTTCCCCAAAAATATTCTCTTTTTTCTTTATGTGATATTCACCTAACTCAAATGTCCGAGGCCTTGAAAGCAGACTAATTACAATTATAATTCTTGAAAACTCAATCAGATGTTATGCCGATCATATAATCTCTTTGATTTACCTTTAAGCATTATATATAAAACAAATAGTAGGAAATGAGGCATCACAGGGGAAGTATTATTCAGTACAGATTTATACTCCGAAACACCAGAGAGAGATGGAGTTACCAATGTTGGCTGCAATCAGAAGTTTGAGATGCTTTCTCACCACAGAATCTAATAAAACTGTCACCTTCAATTTCTTGGCTGAACTATTTATCTTTTTTATTGGTCTTGTCAGATCTGGCTTATATCGGCTTAATTCAAATCACATCCTCATGCTACTTATTAAATAAATTGCATCATTTAGACTTTTAACCAATCATTTAATTCCATTTATAAGATTTTTATTCCAATGTTATAAGACTTTTAACTGATCCTAAAGGCTTTTTTTTTTTCACAAAAAGCAGTTATGGGTAGCGTAACACAATGTTTTGAAGTGCAGCTCTATATTAAATGATATGCTGTATGACAAAAAAACTTTTTCAAGTGCCTAAGTTCCACAAAGCCTAAAGTGTAGCATTTTCAAAGGGTCTGATTTAAAGAGATGAGTGTGTTTATATGTGCATTATTTGAAGCTCAACCTTTTAAAAGCATAAGCCTGGCATTCTAACAGATCTCTGTAGAACTGGCTGATTTACTACTGAGAACATTCTTCAGTAACCTGTGTTTTTCTTGCCATTTTTTTTAAAAAAGCTGTTAACTATGTTTAGTAGTTAGGAATTTAGTTTTAGCCTCATTAATTACAGAACATGTCACAGTGTCACTTTGCCCCATAGTACATATTATTTTGCCCAAAAGAAGATGCACCAGCATCACTTTGCGAATTAAAGTTTGCCATTAACATACGCAACAGCCAGTATGCCCATTAATATGCCACAGCCAGTTTTCCTAATAAAATTATCTCTCCCTCCCCCCTTCCCCAGTACTTACCTGGGTGCTGCTCTCTTGGCACACTGTGTGCATAACTTGTGTGGAAGAGGGACATACAGCTGCCGGGTATGACTTGCTGTCATATCCGGCAGCACTAACAGTAAGCCAAATCACATATGCTGCAGCTTTAGTGGTAAATTAGGTCATGTGAGCAGTTCCGGGGGATGAATAGTGAATCAACTGTTCAGGTAGAGGACAAACATAGCCCAGTGGCTACACAAGACACAGAAGGCAGGCTCTGGTGTATTGGTCAAACTGCAGGACCCATAAGCCAAGAACCATGAATCTGAATCCTGTCACTGGTGGGTGCACATGGAACCATAACAGTACCTCCCTTCAAGGGCTAAACTATGGGTGGCCATTAGCAGGACCAGAAGGGTATCAGGCATAGTAGCTATGAATCAGCCTGGGGGCAGGAACCTGAATCCTCCGGACTGTACCCCTTCCATTGGACCAGGTACTGGAGAATGCCACAATGGTAACAGGACTCTAAGATGGCCTGTACCTCTTATTCCTCACCACCCTCAACCTCCACAGGTTGAGGAATTGGTGGATTCCTAGTATATTTAATCAAACCAGGGGTTTTAGGAGGTACACATTAAAAACTTTTGCTATGAGATGGTGTCCAGGCAGCACAAGTTCTTAAGCCACTGGGTTGATGTGTCTTTTCACCTTGTAGAGACCAATGTAATGGGATATCAGTTTCATGGAAGGCACCCGGAGATGTAAGTGTCTGGTAGAAAGCCAGACTCTGTCCCCAGGTAAGTAGCTTTGGGCCACAGTGCACCTCCCATCAGCATTTCTTTTCTGATTCAGGTTGCCCTGTTGGACACTGGCATGTATAGTGTCCCACTGCAAGTGGGAATGCAGATGCTGATCAAGGGCTGACATACCAGTATCGAGAAGAACAAGAAGGATAGCCGCTGGTGGAGGCCGTAAATGGTGTATAAAGGTGATAACCTGGAGGATTCCTGGGGGGCATTGTTCTTGGAAAATTCAGCCAGTGCCAACAGATCAACCCAGTCATCCTGGTTATCGTTGATGAACAGCCATAGATACTGTTCCATGCTTTGATTGGCCCTCTCAGCAGCCCTATTGGACAGAGGATGGTAAGCTGAGGAAAAAGAGAGCTTTATGCTAAGTTTGTTTCCAGAGCCGGGACCAACTGGCTCCCCCTGTCGGAGATAATCTCCACTGCAAGCCCGTGTAAGTGTACCACTTCACGTATGAAGACTTGTGCCAGTTCCTTGGCCAAGGGTAATTTGTGAAGAGGAATGAGGTACACCATTTTAGAGAACCGTTCTATGACTGTTAGTATAGTGGTATGACCTCTAGAGGATGGCTAGTCCACCACAAAATCCATTGATACATTGAACCAGGGACGTTGGGGTAAAGGAAGAGGTAACAATAATCCACTGGGTGGGTTTCTGGGAGTTTTCATGGCAGCACAAGATAGACAGGCAGAGACATAGTGCTGTACATTTGTTCTCCAGGTTGGCCACCAAAAGGCATGTGAAAGCCATGCTTGAGTACAAGCTATACCGGGGTGCCCTGCCAGATTGGATGAATGGCATTGTTTCAGCATTTCTTCTCTGGGTCTAGGAAACTTCTTCGCCGCAACTTCATCGCTGACAGTTCAGTGCGGCAGTTAGAACGCTGAACTGTCAGCAATGAAGAATAACGCGGCCGTTTCACCGCGGCTGCAGCTATGTAAGAGCTGACAGTTCAGCACTGAAATGTCAGCTCTTACAAATGTAAAAGTAAAACGAAAATAACCCCCCCCTAATAAATGATCCCCCCCCCAATAGTAACACTAAACACTAAACCCCCAATACTAACACTAAAATTAACCCCAATACTAAAATTAACCCCCTAAACCCTAATACTAACCCCAGACCCCTAATACTAAAGTTAACCCCCTAAACCCCAATACTAACCCTAAAACTAACCCTAATACTAACCCCTAATACTAAAGTTAACCCCCTAAACCCCAATACTAACCCTAATACTAACCCCCGACCCCTAATACTAAAGTTAACCCCCTAAACCCTAATACTAACCCTAATACTAACCCCCGACCCCTAATAGTAAAATTAACCCCTAACACTAAACACTAAACCTAATTCTAACCCCCTAAACCCAAATTCTAAACCAACTAAAATCGGTAAAATACTTACCTTTAGCGATGAAATGTCCCGCGATGAAATCTCCAGCGACGATCTGTCTTGTGCTGTAGTGTCGGCGGTGAAGCGGCTGCGCGGAAGCAGCGGCGATGAAGTGTCCCATCCGCTTCTTCTCTCTCCTCAGGAAAAAAAAAAACAGGTTTGAATCTTCCCCATTTAATGTAATGGGAGGAAAAATGATCACCGCTATTTATGAAGAATAAGTCAAACAGTGTCAAAATGAAAGTAGACAAATTTAAATTTTAGTGGATAGATACAGAAATGGTCTCTTCATATCCATAATGCGTTTTAAGGTAATTGTGCCTATTCTAATGCTGTTGGCCCCGAAATGCTAATTAAAAACCAATACCACAAAGGTCCATGTTCCATTTGATCTATCATCCTCTTTCCTGGAAGCTACATTAGGAATATAAGGATAAGCACTAGGTAGCGATTGATTCAGAAATAGCTGATGGCTGCCATAAATGACACTATTTTAATTTAAAACATGCACAATGATATAATCATTCTAGCAAAGGGTCTGAAATAACAGATGTTATCATCATGCCATATGCAAGCTGTTACTGCACTTGTTTCATTTGAATGAACTGTTTGATGTGGAGGGCCGGCAGTTGTATAGTGATGTAGCAATCTTTGCTTACCAATGAAACTTGGAGACTGTTCCAAGCATGAGATATAGAAAGTAGAGAAGACAAAATGTTTCCAGGCATCTCCATAAATGGGGCAGACAGCAAATAATCACTAACAGGATAAGATCCGTAATCCATATCCAGCCAAGAATACTATTTAAATAGCTGGACACTCTGGAATTTCCTTTATGTAGTACATAGTTACTACCGCTATTTTCAACAAATCCCACTTGTTAAATGCCAAATTGTAAAAATAAAACAAAATAAAAAAGAGAGAATTTCTCAATGTTCCTTTTCAGGTAAAACATGTTGTTATTATTATAATGTATGGTTGGAATTCTTGAAACATTTTCAAACTATTTTTTGTTTAGGCCAGTTGCATCCAGAGAGGATAAGTCTAGTAAACTAAATCTCATAAAAGACGGAAGTGTCGGGCAGCATGGAGGATGTCTGCACGTATTGTGCAGACATCCCCCGGCTGCCCCCACTAGCCACCAGGGAGCGAGAGAAAAGGTGAGGTGGAGGGAGGGGGGGGGGGGGAGAGACAAGGGGAGGGGGGGGGCAGAGAGAGACTAGGGGAGGGAGGGGGGCAGAGAGAGACAAGGGTAGGGGGGAGAGAGAGACAAGGGGAGGGAGGGGGCAGTGAGAGACAAGGGGAGGGGGGAGAGAGAGACAAGGGAAGGGGGAGAGATCGACAAGGGGGGAGAGAGACAAGGTGAGAGGGAGGGGAGAGAGAGAGAAAAGGAGCGAGGTGGAGAGAGAAAGAAAAGTTTTGGGGAGGGAGAGACAATGTGTGAGTGAGGGGGAGAGAAATAACACTGGTGAAGAGAGAGAGACAACACTGGGGGGAAAGGGGGGAGAGAGAGAGACAAAGCTGGGGGGAGGGGGAGAGAGAGGCAGCATTGGCACATAAAAGGAAATAAAAACAAGAAATGCATTTTTTTAATATCATAATTTTTATTAAATATTAAAAAGCAATTTACATGTGAATATATACAAGTTAAACTTTTTTTTCTATAGGGTAATCTTATATTCAGGCTTTTAGTTTTTTTTCCTAAAGGAATATCCAAAAAATGGTTGAACTTGACAAACGTAAGTATATTTTAACTTACTGTGCAACTATATTATGATCTACACCACTTAGAAAGACCCTGTTGTCTAAACCCCTCAATTAATAGGAAACTACCAGTCTATTCACTCAAATTCAACTTTGGAGGTCAACTTTAATTTCCTTCACCCGAGTTTGACTTAGAAAAGTCTCGAATCTTCCCCACTGAAAGTAATGGGAGGTGAAATGATTAAAGCTATTTTTGAGACTAAGTCAAACTTGGCACCTGGGTGGCACCTAAAATATAGCAACAATCATTTTGCCTCCCATTACTTTCAATTGGGAAGATTCAAACCTGGTTTTTTTTCGTGCCAAATTTGACCACCAAAGTCTAGTTTTTGTGAATAGATCCTTCAGTGACTGGGCGAACCCAGGAGACATGCAGAGGGTACAAACATAGTATGACAACAGGACACCTGTGATTGCAATGAGGCTTCCGAGAGCCCTAATAAATACTATCACATAGATTTCCTTGAAAATAAACTACATAGCTACTGGTTTTGTATTACTTTTCTTTTTAAGGACCATGTTTTTTTTTTTTTATTTATTTTTTGATAGTCAAGTGATTATGAGTTTCTATATTGTGCATTTACAGTGTAACTTCAAAGCCCGTACCTTTTTGTTCAAGGATTACTTACTTGTAAAGTGTGCCGTTTTTATGTTTTTTTTAAACGTTTAAATCCGTAGAATATAATGATGTTTTCTCAACAATTAGGTTTTGAAGGTATTAAACGCATTTGCATGGAATATTTTCTATGCTATCACAGGTCCTCTTTGTATTTTTTTTAGTTTATACATGAGATTTTCTGGAAAAGATAGACATATAATTTTGAGGACAAAAGATTAGGGAGGGAGTAAGTGCATATGGAAAATATGTGTATGGATTTTTCTCTTCCGAAGTCCGCAGTTTTTTTTCTAAAAATATGCAGTAAGTTATAGGACTACACTATGTATTTCTTAGTTACTTGGCAACAAGCTTGCAATCACTTATCAGCATTAGACAAGAGGCTCCGAACTCACAGGTACATGTCGAAAAACACTCATTGCCAATTCATGTATCATTAAAAGTCCATTCACATGTGTTTTACTGACATGCTGAGCTCATTTTTGGCTACGCCATTAAAGAACAGTACAGAACACAGATATATTTATCTGGTGATGTACCTGGACTCTGGCATATACTAGTAATACTTCATTTCAAGTTGTTTCAATGACTAGAAGCTTAGGATAGAACAGTAAGCATGCGCATTACGTAACATTTCAGAGAGTTATTCCAGTTGCAAGACCTTTTATATTTATAATATAATTGCTAAGTAAATGTTATGATTTGGGATTTATTGATGATATTAAAAAAAAAACGAAAAGAGACTTGACTTTATAGAAACAGCATTCACAAGTTATGGGAAGAATGACGATTGATGGAAAGATCCACTTAGACTTGCAGACATTATCCCTATTTCAAGCCCTATTTAATTTGAAAGACTTCTCTTGTGTTATTGTTGAGCTTCATCAGAAATATATTTTCCCAAGGTGTTACCCCCCCCATTAAAGTTGGACAATACTTACTGAGGAATCTGTCGCTGCCATGCCATTGGGGAAGCTAACTGAGGTCTGGTCTATTTGAAGTTGTGGGACTAAAACTATGAAGGCAAATCACCATACAAACTTCCTCGAACAAATTGAAGGCACAATACTATTGTTCAGTAATTAAAGAAACGGTGTGGAATTTACACTACTAGCACATGATACTGAGTTTTAGCCCCTTTAAGAAGATGTTTTTCTAGCATATATAAATGCAACATTTTCATAACTAAGATCTTTCAATCCTCTTATTAATTTTGGGACCAGTGCCTAATCGAGGTCGTCTTATAATCTGACCTCAAATCGAAGTCAGATTATAAGACATGGATCCAGGTCCCCCGCAGAGCTGCAGGAATGGAATATCCAAAGTTTGGGGGATCGTCTTATAATCAGGGTCAGAGCCGATCCTGGGCGGGTGCACGGGGTGCACCGCTCCCAGGCGCACGGGAAGAGAGGCGCTGAAGCAGGGAGCTCTCTCCCTGCCGTCCTCCTCCTTGTTAAAGCAAGCACAGCGCGACGGGTGCAAGCTCCGCCCCCGTCGCGTTCTGTGATTGGCTGCTGCCGGGAGGAGGACGTTCTCTAGAGTATCTGCCAAGACACCATAGAGAACATCCTCCTCCCTGCAGCCAATCACAGAACGCGACGGGGCGGAGCTTTCCCCCGTTGCTCTGTGCTTGGACTAACAAGAAGGAGGAGGTAATAACAGTTGGAGGGGTTTGGGGGGTGTTAAAATATAAAATAAAAAAAGAAAGAAAGTGTGGAAGTGTCTGTGAATGTGTATAAGTGTGTCAATGTGTATAACTATGTGTGTGTTACTGTCTGTGTAAATGTTTGTGTATGTGTATAAGTGTGTATGTGTGTGTCAATGTGTATAACTATGTGTGTGTTACTGTCTGTGTAAATGTTTGTGTATGTGTATAAGTGTGTATGTGTGTGTCAATGTGTATAACTATGTGTGTGTTACTGTCTGTGTAAGTGTGTGTACATGAGTGTCAAGTGTGCAAGTGTATCCTATGTCTAAGTGTGTAAAGGTGGCTGTGTTTGTGTGACTGTGTGTATTTTTGTATGACTGTGTGTATTTATGTATGTGTGTATAAGGGTGTCTGTGTAAATGTATGTCTGTGAGGGTGACTAAGTGTGTAATTGTGTGACTGTGTGTATTTATGTATGACTGTGTGTATTTATGTATGTGTGTGACAGTGTGTATAAGGGTGTTTGTGTAAATGTATGTCTGTGAGGGTGACTAAGTGTGTAACTGTGTTTGTGTGACTGTGTGTGTGTTTATGTATGACTGTGTGTACAAGAGGCCAGCATGGAGAACAGAAAGATAGAGATGGAAAAAGTTATAAGGGATGAGGGGAGAGACAGACATGGGGTATGAGTGGAGAGAGAAAGAGACAGACATGGGGTATGAGTGGCGAGAGAGAGACAGACATGGGGTATGAGTGGTGAGAGAGACAGACATGGGGTATGAGTGGAGAGAGACAGACCGACATGGAGCATGAATGGAGAGAGAGACAGAGACATGGAGCATGAGTGGAGAGAGAGACAGACATGAGGGAATAGGGAGAGAGAGACAGACATGAGGGTACGGGGAGAGAGAGACAGACATGAGGGAATGGGGAGAAAGAGACAGACATGAGGGTATGGGGAAGAGACAGACAGACACAAGGGTATGGGGAGAGATAGACATGAGGGTACAGGGAGAGACAGACAGACATGAGGGTATGGGGAGAGGCAGACAGACATGAGGGTATGGGGAGAGAGAGAGACACGTTAGTGACTGACTTGGTGGAATATTATTTATCACTCCTTATGTACTTCTTTTCCAATGATGCTCAGCCAGACTAATGAGAGACTTTGGCTGGTTGGGAATCATGGGAACAGTAGTTAAAACTCATTTTGCTAGCCAGCAAAAAGTCTCCCATGTTGCTGGCTGAGCATCATAGAAATAAATAAAACCACTACACAGTATTATGGCAAAATATATATCTTTATTTAAAATAAACGTTGGTCCTTTACATTAAAATACAGTTTTCTCTCTCCCCAATATTGAAATGGGCATGTCTGGAACAGAAATGTCTAAAGGGGAGGAGTTCATAATATAGCCACGCCCACCCTTGGGCGCCAAAGGAAAACCTGCACCCAGGCGCCCGTGACCCTAGGATCGGCCCTGATCAGGGTCG
Source organism: Pelodytes ibericus (assembly GCA_036172795.1). Taxonomy (NCBI): domain Eukaryota; kingdom Metazoa; phylum Chordata; class Amphibia; order Anura; family Pelodytidae; genus Pelodytes; species Pelodytes ibericus. The sequence goes on along the minus strand of CM069868.1, from coordinate 32,224,225 downwards.
TCTTATAATCGAGCAAACACGGCATTTGAGAAATTCAGTTAAGTTGCCCCATCCAAATGCATTTTTTTTACAAATCGATGTATAATGAGTCAACCCTTTAGTCTCTTGTCTAGTCTAGCTAATACCAGAAAGCTTCATGTGTCCAACATCACATTATCATAACCTAAAATGGGGAAAAAAACACTATCCTAGTCTAATTATGAGTAAGAGTTGCAGTACTATAATTTTACGGCTCAACTAAATTTAAAATACTGCTTATGACAAATTGCCAGTATCATTGCAGTAATTACCCATTAAAATAATCAGCCCATTATTAGTTTTATTGTGCAATGATCCAGCCATCCAAAGATCAATGAAGAATAAATACAATATATACAAGAATACAAGTTCCTTGTACTTTGTTAGCGTCTGTGATTTGATGACTATATATAAATCTCTGATATCTCTGTACACGTAAGTATTACGTGGTGAAATCCTCATTGTCCATAGCAGATACAAATGTGAATAAACATCTGTTGCCTTCCCAAATCCCAATCCAGATGTGAGCATTCCAAAACACTCGCATGGAAAAAAGTATCAACTGTTCTCCTAAAAGTCTAGCAAAATGCTCTTCATCTCACATGAGTCAGACAGTACAAGGTACGCAATGTACCATATGAATTCACAATGTATCTAAAACATTTTTTGGGTTGCTAAAAAAGGACCCTGGTTGCCTGATCTTACCTCTTCTTTTTTTTTCCTGTCCCAGGAAATAATGTCCTAGCAGTTCCATATATATTCAGTGTTATTTGTGAGCTGACTGTACATCTATTTTGGAGCAAATTGAAAACTCCCCGGTGTAGCTATGAATTATTTCTATAGTATGTGAATGTAACAGTAAGACACACGATGATAGTTTGCTCTATTTAATTTAATTCTAAACATATTGTTTAAGAATGTGTGATCACTTATATATGTGCATTTTTTTTCCAGCTTTTGTTTTAATATGTACACTACAGGAAGATAAACATATTTTCAAACTTTTAGAGGCAAACCAAGTGAAAGCCATATCTAACCAAGTAAGGCTAGCGTTGAAATACCCTGTGCTATAGGATGCTATCTACTCGAGTGGGGCATCAACCATTTTTTTCACTGTCACCATTACAGAGGAGACCACTCCCTTACTAAATCAGACTAATCCCACCCATAAGGACAGTCCAGACCTGAAATGCATGGCAATCTCTTCTGCACGAGGAACACAGCAACCAAAGACATATATTTTGTCCTATCATAGGTCCCGTCATTGTGTTACAGGTGGTGTCCCTCTAGGTGCAGTGACCCAGGCACCCATGTCTGGGCCTATCCTGCTAAATCGTAGAGACAAAACAAGTGGGAGCCACATCTCACCGAAGACAGAGAAACTTTGTTTCACCTGCTCAAAATTTATATATTGTATTTGCTCTAATATAAGACAAGCAAATGTTCTGAAAAAGACCCCTCGTCTTATATTCAAGGTCGCCTTATAATATGACCTCAAATGCAAAGCTGAGCTGTCGGGGACCTGGACCCCCCTCACAACACTGGTGGATGTCTGTGCAAGGTGTGCAGATATCCACTGCTGCTGCCTGGCACGTTTGTCGGGACTTCTAAGACAGAAGACAGGAGGTCATGTGACCTTCCGCCTTCCGTCATAGAGGTCCCGGCAGAAGTGCCGGGCAGCAGCGAAGGATGTCTGCACATATCATGCAGACATCCACTGGCTACCCCCACTAGCCACCAGGGATATGGGAGCAACCGGTGGACGTCTGCACAATACGTGCAGACATCCTCCGCTGCTACCCGGCACTTCCGCCGGGACTTCTATGATATTGGTCCATCATAGAAGGGGCAGAGGCAGCATGGGCAAGTCTGGTGATGATGGAGAGGGGGCAGAGTAAGCATGGTCACGTCTAGGGGGGAGGGAGAGGGGTCAGAGGCTGCATGGGCATGTCATGGGGGGGAGGTGGATGTGCACTGCTCCCTATCCATTGTTTTAAAATGGGTATGTGAAAAGAGCAACATTAAAATAGAAAACCATGATTTGCTGTAGGTATTTATTCAGTCAATCAAATTTATAAGAGTATTTCAACATGACTACAAACAATTTGTGGGCCAATTATAATGTATTTGTCACAGTTCAACCCCATTTCCTGGCTCCTGTATATTGTATCCAAGCTTTGTGGCCTGTAGTGGCTGCCATTCTAGTGTTTCCAATCTCCTATTGTAATGTCAGCTGCCTCGTTAACCTGTGTATACCTGCAGCTAATTGCAAACTGCGCCTCTGCATTGCTTTGGTTCCTGATCGTCTTCCTGAATTCCTGTTGCTGATTTTTGTCCTGCCTTTTGACATTCCTCCATTGTAGCTCATCCTGATTTGTGGATGACCCGGCCTGCTGACTATTATTTTTTCTATTTTTACCTGTTTGTTCCTGTTTCAGTGCGCGGTCTCAGTCAGTGTGCTGGGTAGTAATTTGCCTGAGGCTCAACCATAGGGTATAATACCATTCAGCCTGGTCTCAGCTGCCAGCCTGGTCTCAGCTACCAGTCCTGTCTCAGTCCACTCTCGGCTTCCAGTTTAGCACCCTGCCCAGAGGGCTTTCAGTCTTGTCTCAGCTGCCAGTCCTGTCCTCAGCTGCCAGTCTCAGATACCAGTTCTGTCTGTGGTTTAATCCAGTCCTGATTTATTAATCATAGAGTGCAGTTTTTAAATGTGTGCTTCATTAATAGTACTAATTATTGAACGTCTAAGTGCATGTATTGGAAAAGGTGGGGATAATACTAATAAAAACAGTTTACAAAACATATACTGGCAGTATAATTTAGAGACACTGAATTCATATGTTGCATATCTTTTACTGTCGGATATAAACCCATGAGTTCAATAACATATTCAGTTATAAAAGTTCAAATACAAAATTCACCAACACTAATCTGAAATAACAATTCTTCTCGTGCCTTATTGCACAAGGCTCCAAATGCATTGTTTAAAGTTCCTTGTGCATTTTGCTGTGGAAGATCACAAACTTACATATGAGTAAAATCCTCTTCATCAATGAAGAAGCCCTTTCCTGTGGTGTCTCGCTCTCAGACCAAACCCAAGAAAAGGGGTTTTGTTTGTTAGAAAGATGTTATGTATATCTTTGGGTATTATACACTTTGGGATAGTATTTACGATCGCGAAAACTGCTCTGATGGTGTTGTTCTAATGCCTCGATGTTGAGGCAATAGGCAGCTCTGGAATTTCAGGCCTGGGGCACCCACAGTCGCTGTGCCCTCTTGTGGGTAGAGCTCCGGAAGTGGAAAAAAAATTCACTTCTGGCACTCTAAATCTGTTGCTTGACTGCCCCTAGAGGCAGTCAGCAACATTGCAATGAAAAAAAAAAAGACGTAAAATCTAGGGTTAGGGTTAGAATAGTTTTTAGGGTTTCAATTAAATTAGGGTTAGCATAAGGGATAGGGTTTGAATTAAATTAAAATTATAATCTATTAAGGATTAGCATGAGGGTGGGAGTTGGGGTTAAATTTAGGGTTAGGGTTAAATTTAGGGTTCGGGTTGGGTCAAAAGGTCACTGTAGGAAAAAAAACAAAAAACACAATTTTTTTTTTTTTTGCCCTATAACTCACAAAAAAGTGCAGAAAAAAAATGGAAACAAGCATATTTATGAACTCGGGGAAACATTTAGAAACTATTTAGATGGGGTCTTTTTAATGATTGTATTTGTGTAAATTATTTATTAGGTCAATGTTAGAAAAAGTGTTTTGTTTTTTTCATCATATTTTATGATTTTTTTTGTAGTAAATCATAAGATATGATCAACATAATAGTATCCAATTAAAGCCCTACTTATGACGATAAAAACAACATATAATTAGTGTGGGTACAGTTTATGAAAAAGAAGAAAACTTTGGCTAAACACAAACACCCCAGAAATGTCAAAATAGCCCTTGTCACGAAGGGGAAAATAAGGTCAAAAGGTCTTGTCACTGAGGGGTTAAAGGACAATTGTAACCAAAATAATACCGTATGTTTAAATAAAGATTGTATCAAGTGTAGATGATTTATAACAAAATTATTTAATGAAAGAATACAAATCAAGTGCCTTATTATGCCTTCTATACTCCATATATTTCTCTCAGGGGGCAGGCATGTTGTTTAGAATGTTGCTCGGCCACACCTTTTGTAAGAATGTGACGATATATGTAGTTTATGTTAAGGTGCTCAAGAGTCTTTCAAAAGAACAAGAAATGAAGGGTAATAGCATAGGGAATGACGAAGAACCTCTGAGCAGAAGTTACCCAATGTAGTAGTACTTGTTTGCGAAAACAAAAAGTAATCAATCTATTCATAAAACTAGTGGTTCTGAAACCAGTCCCCAAAGACTGCCAAATGTTGCAAGTAGATATATATTGGTGAATTTTCTGGAACGCCCTATGTTTTGCATTGATTCCTTTATTAAAGTAGGAGGTTGTTTTTCAAATCCTTGTGTGACAGATTTTGACTCTTTGTTGGGTCATTTCTATTTTTCAGACTTATGACCTTGTTGTTACCAAGACTCGGAGGTATGACACTACTCTTGGTGTATGCTATTAAGTTTCTATGGTTTAAATCACTTGTTGAAGGAGTTTGAATCAACAATTAAGAATGCAGTGTCAATGCCAGATCATTTTTACATTCAGTAGTAGTGGAATGGTCATCCAAAGAACAATTGATTAAATATGCTTTTAAACTCTGACTTCTTCAAAGAATATGCCTCTAGGAAACCAATGTATATTTATTGTCTAGTAGCAAGTTCGGAAAAAAAGAGAAATGTGTTACGAAATAAATGATAGCTCATAGGCTCCTCTTTGGCAAGCGTCCACTTGGCAGCCATTAAAAAGATTAGACAAGTAATGTTATTTTTTTTTAAAGGTGACATTATATAAAGAATATAAATGGACAGAAATATATAAACAACACGCTTTTTAGTAAATGGCACATTGTTATCATAATAAACATGTCTGTTAAGAATGTCTATATTTTATGATGTATACATCATATGATATGCTAAGTCAAATTCCTTTGCCCTCCTACAAAGCATGGTTGGCAGCAATACCTTGTGGAGGGAAAAAGAAAAATGTTTAAACTATCCAGCCTACCCAAGGTCAGACTGACAGCAACTTGGACCCTTGGGCATAATCAGATTATACCCCCGCCCCCCCATGGAAACTATTCAAACCTGCGCACACTGTTAGTTGGCCTTTTAATTACTCTTACAAAATAATTTAAAGTAATATTTACAATTTATGAAACATAAATACTAAGTATTTTTTGTAGGAGTGGGGGTAGGATAAGAGATAAATTGGGAGATACGAGATCATGTTCTGTTTACCTTCAAAAGTGAACTCAACTCACAATCTGGATCACCTTGAGACATTTACTAGAGGCAGCTCGACCTTCAAGTCAACTTCAACTCCATCCAAAATGCAATGCAATGTCCCATAGGAAGTACCGAAAATTGGTGTTCAACAACATTGGAGAAGTTTGGCTGGGAGGTTGAGTTGGACTAGACTCAAAAAAAAAACATTCAATTCAACTTACCTCATCTGGGGTAGTTGAGATAAACTCAGGGGCCCAGTGAGTAAACAATGAACGTGGTGCATTGTCTGAAATAGGAAAATTCAAACATTAATAGCCGAGTTAAAACGAGAGACACATTGACTGATTAACTAATTGCTCTCTGAATTCGCCTCGAAATTTAAGAAAAACAGAAAAAAACATCAATTTACTTGAAGTTTTTTTATTTTTATCATACACTCAAAACCCCCCATTGTGTGCCTTGTCCTACTCTCATATTTCTTAAGCTATAAATATATGTCATGGCTGTTTCTGTAAGCACTCGTAGCTTTTAGATTTTTTTCCGCATGTTCCTGTGTTACATTTAGATATAAAACACTGCTATTTTCATATTTATAAATGTATTGTCTTGCCATGATCATCAAGATAGCAGAGAGTAGAATGTACATACCATGTCATACAGTCATGTACCTTAGTATTGTGAATCCAATTAAGAGACCATAGTCTAAATACACTTGGCATATTCAACATGCGCCAATATTTGTCTTATGTCATAAGTAACTCAGGGTGTGAGATGAAGGTTCATCTCAACACTTTGGATTTTAGTAATAGACCCTCAACATGGTTGAGAAGGTACTATAGGATGAGAAAGAAAAATAAGTGTGGAGGAATAGAGGAATGAGGCTGATGTCTTGGAGTTGCTTCTCTCCTTTATGTCCCCCGTTCAGCCCCTGGATATATCCTGTCCTATGCACCTAAGGAACATTGCCCGCATCCATCGGTTCCTTCGTGACAAGGCTGCCAAAACCATAGCGACTTGCTTGTGATCGCTCGTCTCAAGTACTGTTATACTCTCCTGACTGACCTAGCTCTGGTTCATCTTTCTGCCCTGCAATCTATTCAAATTATGGCTGCCTTTCTCACTCATCGCTCTGCGTTTGCTGCTGTGCTCTGCAATGACCTACATTGATTTCCCATCTAGGATAAAATGTAAGGGTCTATGCATTTTAGAGCGATCTGGACAGAAATGGGGCTAGACCGGGGGTTTTAGCTGAATTACGAAATTATCTGTAATTAGGGTACTCAGTATGACCATTATTTGCCCCAAACCATTAATTTCTGCCGATTCCAGGCCAGTCATGGGCCAAATTTATTTGAAGAAAATTGCCTGGGAAATCCTATTGATTGCCCCTACTCAGCCCCTACGATTGCCCGAATTTGGCTATAATAATAGAAAAGTGTAGAAGAGTTTAAGTAAACATATCTTAAATTCAAAAATATTCATATACAATTACAATATGTTAATGTTATATAATATAATAGTGTATTAACTTTAATATTTGCATTTTTTAATAATTTTTTATATGTCATATTAATTTACATTTTTTTTAATGAATTATGTTTTTTATTGATTTTAATTTTATTAAACTTCAGTCCATTTCACAAGGACTTTGGCTATTTCATCTACAGCCTAAATGCTCCCATTGACCTACGGGGGGGACGTCAGCTATTTCCGTAATAGCCGAGGTCCTCCCAAAATGGCCTGAAATAATAAAGCTAATAAAACATTGCACATCCCATTTTTTTTTTCATTTACCAAACCTATCTTACAAGTTCCATGGAATTATCTCTCCTAAACCAGAAAGCAATTACATTAGGCTATTTTTTTCCCGAACTTAATGTCCAAAAATCAGCTATAATCTTAATTAATTGTCTAAAATGTCCAGAATAAAAGAGTTCAACTAGACACACCTACATTATTTAAAATTCCAGGCCTTTCTGTGATCCACAACAAAAGTTATTTACCTTTTTTCCTATTTTTAGATATTTTTCATGTGGACTGCTTTATTGTGCCACTTCGTATAACAGACATTTTTAGTTGTCCAAGCATATTCTTGAAGTTTTATCGATTTTGGCTACCCATGTTACAAATGAGTGACACTACGCTTACTTATTGGGAGCAAATATATATCAATACATTTTGTTATGGATCACAAAAAGATCTGGAATTTTAAGTGTAAGTTTGTCTTCTTGAACTCTTGTATTATGAAAACTTTTGAGGTTTTAATTTAAAAAAAAATCATTTTAAATGTTAAGCCACAGCTCACTAAAAATAAGCAGTGTATGGAGAATAATCCATTAAATTACTACCATTGATTTTTAGGTAAGAATCTTAAGTATTGCAAAATGTGAAGACAATCGATTGATGCCAGCGTCAATGACAAATTCGAGCACATGCAAAAGATGGCTGTGAACTGTCTTTAGAAAGCCACTAAGATACTTTTCATTTGTTGATTGTATTGTAAAGTTGGCAGTAGCACCAGATGTAAGCTGTTGATTCCAGGAATACTTACAAGTGTTCGTCCGTCTATGTTACGTCAAGGAATGGAAATGTTACGGTCAGACTACGGCACATGGACTGCAAATGGTAGCAAGGGTACAATAAACTTTTAATGATTCGTGTTTGTTCCCATATGATCCAGATCTTTATTTTGTAAGTTATCCCAAAATGAATGCAGTCAGATTGTTACAGTATAAAATTGTATTTGATGAATCATATTCTAACATGCACATTCCATTCCAGTGACCTTTTTGCTATTTTTGTTTTAACTGCAATTGTTTAATGACCACCCTGGAGCTTCCCTAGAACGAGCACCTCAGCGGTATTAGAGCACTCTTTTCTGAAGTGGACCATTACAGCAAACATGGCAATGGCAGGAATAAGGGTTTAAGCAATAAACACAGTGGTCAAAGGTTCTTAAAAAGGGACATTATGGAACTTGAAAGGGTGGACAGGAGGGATACAAATCTAATATGGGCAATGGAAGATGTTAGTTAAGAAGAGATACTAGAAAATTTCCATTTGTATGTACTAGAAATATGGCACCTTAGAAGGAATATCATAACTATATATTATATAAAAATATGCAGAGCCAATTTAAAGTGCTTACCTGTGACCAATTTATTAAGAGAAATGTAAAATTGAGAAGGGCAAAGATTTCTCAGAGGAAGAGATTCTTTGTGGTAAAGACCATAAAAGTATGGAGTTTACGGCCAAGAAAGGTGGTGCTATCAAATACAATAGATGTCTTTGAAAAGGTTTGGATCTATATATTTATTTTTAGAAAAAAACAAACCTTAGAGAGCTCTACATATTAGAATCAACATTATTAGTAAGAGCTTGCTGATCAAGGAGAAATCTGATTGCCTTTTGGAGTCATTTGGATTAACAGAAGAAACAAGGTTTGCTAAAGGGGTTAACTTGATAGAAATGTATGTGTATATATATATATATATATATATATATATATATATATATGCTCCCTAAGCATTATGGGAGTTGTAGTTCATCAATAGCGGAACAGATGCATGTTATATGATTCATAAAAAAAAGTGCTATCAGTCATAGTAGTTTTTAGCAGTTTCATAAAGGTTGTACTTAATCATAGCCAAAGATTAAGCATTTCTAGCTTTAAATAAATTTTAACTTTTGCTTTATTAATAGAAGCAAAACCTGGTGCCTAGAGTAAACCCGACGTGCAGGGCCTGACTGGGAACAGAAACCAGCCCTGGAAACAAAATGTATACCAGCCCCATAGCATTACATTATTAAACCAGCCCCATAGCAAAATATATATTTTTTGTTCATAAAAGGGAAAACCATGCTTTTTCAAAGCAAATCTGAAGAGTATGTACACAAAGTTATATAAATTGCCAGGATATGCCCAATTGCCCACATTGACACCCAGAACTTAACCACACTCCCATCACCCACATTGCACACCCAGGACATGCCCACTTACCCACAATGCATACCAAGAACATGGCCCATTATCCACACTGACATTGGGAAGCACACAGACACCATGCAGCCTATTTGCACGCAGAGCGCTGGTTAAGGGAGATCTTCTGATCTCCCCAGTCAGAGTCTATGCTGGCAAGCTAATTTTTTTTCTAAAGGGGAGGCGTTTTAGCCGCCATCACAGGCAGGCTTTGCCATCGCACTAAAACATCTAAATGGTTCTTAAAAAATATTGCCATCATGTGAAGTTCCTGTAGCAATGATCCTGCAATTCTTACCAAACCATAGTACTTGCATCACAGCACACAGAGCTGACTGAAACCACGCTACAATACTCAGCTCTAAGAGAAATGTAATACAAAACATATACCGTGGCAATCAATATTACATATATGACCTAAAAGTAAAATTAGCAGCTTGCTTTAAACACTCCACATTCGGTACCAAGTCTTCAGTCCACACATTTCCCAGTAATATCTCAGAAGGAACAAAGAAAAATCAAAGGCAAAACATAATTTTAATGACAAAATAAAAAGTACAGCAATGAATTACATTGCAAGCTAGACCCATACAATGTTGGTACAGTGAGTTCAGCATTTTGCTTCTATAATTGGTAGCTGAGCAATAACTCCTCTGTGTCTCAGTTAGCAGTGCATCAGTTGGATGCAGGTTCCCTCAGGTTCCCTCGGATTGAGTGTTACTGGCCAGTTACAGTGTTTTACAAGTGTCTTAAAATGACAGCTAAACACAAACACTACAGATGTGTAAAAACATCCTGCGTCATGAAAGGATTATACAGTCTTATTTGTTTACTGATGGGGCTGTTCAAAACACAGGTGATTTAAGGTTAGTAGAAGGTGAGTAGAAGTGAGTAGCAGGTCAGTTGAACATTTCATCTCACCAATGTAGCTATACATTGTGCAGGAACAAACCTGGTTAGTTCCCCTGCTAAGTGAACTCAATGGGTCAGGGCTGTTTTGGTGGCAAAGGAGGACCTACAATTTTAAGAAGGTGGTCATAATGTTATGACTGATCGGTGTATACAACAACAATACCTGCTTAAAGATGGCATATACATAGCTACTATATAAAGGGCAGTTTTGAAGATTTTGTTGAATATTAAACTGACTTAGCGGTACTTGCTTACAAAGATAATATGACGCTGTTGCAAAATATAAATTGGTAATCACTCAGTCACATGTACCTATCAGGTCTTGGCATATTGCCTACTATGGAAAAGGAAGCCAAGCTTATTTCTGGGTTCCTTATAATGTCATCAGACTTTAAGTGGACAGAATTTCAGTTAAAAATAGACACAATATCTTGAGTAGACACATTTATCTGTGCAATATATAGCACCGACCTAAAGGGAAATTACATATTGGTAAACAAAGCCAGACAGAAGGTGACTTAATGTCTGTTTAAACTTGAGTAAACAGAGGATGATAAACTTTGGTGGGCAAGGCTGGACACAGAGTAAATACATGATAAAAGGAAAAAGCAACTGGATACATTTTTTTTTTAAAAGAGCAGACCATGGAGAGCTGTGTACAGTATGTTAGTGTAGGAATTCATATTTATTTAGAGCTTGCTGATCCAGGGAGAAACCTGATTGCCTTTTGGAGTCAAGAAAGACTTTTGTCCCCATAGAAGCAGATTTGAAATTGTTGAAATAAAGGCTTCTTTGGGTTCAACAGAGGTAAACAATAATAGGATAAGGGTTGAACATGATGGACAAAATCTTTTTTCAACCATAATTTCTTAGTTAACTTTACAGCCAGTTAAAAAAAAAAAAGTGTTATTTTCCAATCTCATGCATCCCTTTCTTTAACAATCTATATGTCATACAAGTATTCACAGAGGAGTTGGGTATGTTCTGATCTTTGCTGGTTTTTAAGTAGGTTTTCCTTGCAGAGCACCTGTCTGCCTGCCTGCAGTACATCCCATGTTGCAGCCTTCTTCCAGTACTGTACTAAACACAATTCTGCTGTTTTTGGCCTGCTGCATTCCATATTAGGCACCAAGACCTGTTCCCTGTTAGGAGACTATAACAAATTACAACTCCTTGTGCAGATGTTTGGTGCTGTTTCTGGATTCTGATGTTGTGTTTGACAATATCCTGGGCTTCAGTACTGTCTGCACGGGCATCGCTAGGGATGACACCCAAAGGAGGGTGACACCCAAAGCTGCCATCAGAGCTGTGCAGAGGTGGGTGCATGGGGTGCATTACACCAAGGCATGTCTGGAAGCATGCCTGCGCAGCACACAGGTACCATGCTGCCTGCCACTAGACACCACTGAGCTTACTCCATCACCCACATTGCACACCCATGACTTACCCCAGCCACCACTACTGGGAATACAATGTGGTGATGGTGTAAGTCCTGGGAATGCAATGTGGTGATGGGGCATCTCATGGGGTACTGGGATAGGTCCTGGGCGTGCTATATGGGTGATGAAATATGTGCTGGATTAAGTTCTGGGAGTGCAGTGTGTAACGGAGCATGTCCTGGGGTGCTGGGGGTAAGTCCTGGGTATGCAATGAGAGGGATGGGACATATCCTGAGGTAAGTCGTGGTTGTACAATGTGGGTGGTGGGAAATGTCCTCGGGTACTGAGGTAAGTCATGTGTGTGCAATGTGGTGATGGGGCAAGATCTGGGGTGATGGGGCATGCCCTGGGTGTGCAATGTGAATGATGCGGCCTGTCCCGTGGTAAGTCCTGGGTGTTGATGGGGCATCCTAAAAACAAGTTTATTGTTGTTTTATTTATTTGTATCAATAATTATTTAAACAGAAGAACAAATGAGATATGGAGGAAACTCAGGAGCAGCAATAAGTAGAAAAAAAGCCAGTTTAATAATTCATGAAGACGGGTGTGGGCCCCGGTGCTCTTTTTTCTACTTTATGCAGTTGTATTTATCAATAATTAATTAACCTGTATGTTTTCTCTGCAACTTGCCTGTCTACATATATGTTAATATGTTAATTGTCAAACTCTGTGTCATACCGTTCTGGACTTGGTCATAGCTGAGAACCTGTATTCTTCCTGGTAAAACATATAAATAATTAATATTTTCATCTTGAGATTATGATTCATCCCTCTTCTAGAAGAGATAGTTATTTACTGTTCAGAGGGGAAAAAAAGTCTTTCTGGAATCTGGATGTAGGCGAGCGCCTGGCATCTCACCAATACTCAGACACAAATATTAGTCTCTTTCTCTATATGATGGATGTTTTATATACTGGGAGTTAGAGAGCTAGTGAAACTTATAAAGTAACTGACTGACTCGTTTTCTGTCAGGCTAGCTCTCTGACAAGTGAGTGGGTTCAGTGAGCAATGCATAGGCAACGGCAAGATGATAAGGAATTAATTTTCCTCTCATGCCCTGTGCAATATCACAGATAATGGAAACAAAGATTAGATGATGTCATATGAGAGACACTGCACAACAGCGGAGTTCATACAGTGCTTGTGAGTCACTGAAACAAAATGAATTGACGGATGGAACTTTTCCATTACTAAGCATTTAAGCATCTCGTATTGTAAACATTACAGACGAAGGGTACTTTTTTTCTGACCTTACAATTGTAGGACCTTGCGTTATTTGCTCTTGGGAATTTTCTGCATGCCTGATTGGACTCTATTACCCATAAACATGACAATATATAATTAGATAGGTCAGATCATCCACTTCCATATCACATTTCTTTTAAAGAGACACATTTGTGCCATTCTAAAAAAAAATAAAAAGGGTATGGATGTAAAATGACAACTTGTTTTTTTTGTCACTCAAGTCTAGTTTTAGAACTCCTGGCGAATTCCATATGTGTGTATTATTATTGAAGGAATTATCTACATTTTGGAGTTTATTCCCTAAACAGAGAATTAAGGTAAACTGACAACCAATGGCAATACTTTAGCCGATAAGTCCAGCTAGAAAAATTCTTCTTGGCTAATTCTCCAAATCCGTAAAATACATATCTGTCTTTTGCTATCTTCTATTTATGACATCAACTTGAGTCACCATATGCAAGGGAACAACTACAAAGAAGAAAAAGTAATTTACATTTCATGCCACAAGGTGATGTTATAAACGAACGATAGCACAGACAAATCTAAAACACATTTTCTCTTTATCTCTGCTGGCTGAGCATTTTTGGCACCGCAGTAGATATTTTGTATTGTCTTTTGTAATGATTAATTTGCAGATGGTGCCAGAAACTGAAATGTGTAAATAAAAGTGTAATATCCTTTTTTAAAGTGTAATATCCTTTAGTGGCACCATTATGCTTGGGTTGGCCAAGATTAAACGCTGAATTAGCTTATCTCTGCATCCACATCTTTATGGCAGCAACATATTTGTTGGTCAGGAATTTGAAGTCTCAAAAAATACTAGTTTGGCCAACGCTAGAGAACGAAATTAAGTTTCAATTGATGGAAAAAGATTGAAATAACATAACAAAAATGAGATATATAATTTGGAAGGAGTGGTATGAATCAGATTAATGAATTCAGATATAGTGAAGTAGGAAGAAAAGAGCTAAGTAAGGGAGAGGGCATGTCCCTTGACTGTATCACTACAAATTTCATGTAAATATTGTACATTCATTGACTTAACCTTGAGTACATAGTGGGGGGCAAATATTGGCCTGTACAGAGGTATATATTTCGGTTCAGGGTGTGAGATATAATATGGGTTCAGTCACTGGTGCGAGCAGGAGGAAATATGCCAGATATAACTTGTTATGTTGGCAAGGCAGGCCTATCCGTAACTAACATCAGCTGTGCGGCCCCATCTTTAAAATGGCCGCTGCTGCCTCCTTAAAGGTGAAACCCTTGAATCCATTCCTGAAGTCCCACATTCTTCACCAAAGCCTCCATACATCTTCTTGAGCAACTGGAGAACATTTGCTTTCTTATATTTTTTTCTCGTTTTGATCTCAGAGATACTTTCATGGAGCTGCCATTTCCTCAGATGGAATAACATATACGCGTTGTGGTATCTATTAATATCTGGCGCCTCTAACTCTCCTTCTATGATATTTCTAGTAATATTATTTGCATTTCCTTAAGCCAGGCTTTTGGAAAGGTAAGGGGATAGATCTAAAAAGATGAAGCCAGATTGGGAGGATATAGGACTTTACAATGTTAATAAGTCCCCACCACAATACCTCTAACTGAGCCCAATCTAATAAAAATAATTTATATATATATATTTTATCAGTCATTAATAATCCCAAGTACTCCATATCATCACCACACCATTTGAATCGATAGGCCGTTTGAATTTATCGTATTAACTACCTATTTGTATTGACCAACAAGATACATAATTTTGTAATGCTGCTTAATTTATAATTATAAAGTTGACCATATTTATGGATTTCACATAAGAGTTGTTCTAAGGAGTTAAGTGGGTCTAACAGTGTTAATAAAATATTGGCCTCGTATAAATTTAGTTGTAAATTCTCTTGTAGTAATTGAAGTCCCTTAATCGCAGTTAGATTTAATATAACGGGCAAGCGCCTCGAGGGTCGGAACATACAGAAGGGGTGGAAGGGGGCATCCCTGTGGGTCCCATTCTTTTTTATCTCGAACCTTATATATACCAATAAGCATCTTCCCCCAGAAACCATAACCCTCTAAGATGTAGGAAAGTCCAATTAACCATATCAAAAGCCTTCTCAGCATCTAGGGTTAAAATTTAAAGAAGCTTGTCTTGAATGAGTGACTAATTGGTTAGGGTATTCATTTATCTTCTGATATGAGTTCCCTTAATTGGTCCCTTTGTGTCCAATGGGGGACAATATCTTTCAGTCTATTGGCCAGAATAGAGGAAACAATCATTGTATCACTGTTTTTACACAGATCTTAATCAGCATGTAATAATTCTGGTGTACGTTCACAATTAATGTTCTCATTAACCGTGTCTCTCAGATGGGTATCTATTTTAGTTAGAATACCCATCTAGTCCTGGGACTTTTTTTTTTTTTTTTTTACATTTAAGGTCTTAATTAATATATTATAATGTGATAGTTTAATATTGAGAACAGAGATAATCTCTGTAATAAAAATGCAGTAGGTATACTCGAAATTTATATATAAACCAATTTGTGAGAGAGAGAGAGAGAGTGAGAGAGAGAGAGAGAGAGAGAGAGAGAGAGAGAAATGAAAGTTAGGCATCAGTAAAAACAGAATTCCGTAATCGGAATGGAAATAACACTGTGGAATAATATCTACTATATAAGGTGAAGGGGAGATAAATAGATATAAATTATATTGTTAAAGCATACACTTAATCTCAAAAAAAATTCTATGGTTAAAAAATCAGTGGGTATAAACAAAATGTATAGAACCAGAACCTAAAAAGAACCCTCATATTTAGCCGTATTGAAGTAAATTTTCAGAAAATAACCATGTATAATAGTATAATCCTCAAAATCCTGGGCCATTGCGCTGTAGCAAAGCCCTTTCTGCTCATTCATTACTGAATCCGGTTTTAATCCAGGCTAATGCTTTCTCCGGAGAATTGAGAATGGTACGGTGGCCATTTTCAACAATATACAAACTTGCAGTTGTATTTTAGCCCATGTCTTCTTAGGATTTTGGTTGCTTTGTGAGACCTCTTTCTAGCCATCCTTGTCTGATATGCTTGGTCGATATAAACTTTGATGTTTTTAAATGTATCTTCAAGTGGCGAATCAAGCCTAGTGGCAGCAAGAATTTGAGATTTTATTTTGAAGGATTTGAGGCAGATCATAACATCCCTGGGTTAATCTGGAGGGGCATTTCTTGATTTAAAAATCAGATGGAACCTTTTCGCATATACTTTTACCAGTGGTTAATTGGACTCCCAAGGCTTCAATGTAGTTTAATAAGAAGTCCATGATCTGTACTGTCAATATGTCCTTTGGAATGTTCCTTCTGGAACGGGTTTTCCAGAGCTATCAATTTTACTTCAAGTTGTTTGAATTTCGTTTCCAACTCATTCTGTTTATCTTGAATACCGGCAGAGACGAATTGTAAATTATCCATCTTTTCGTCTGCACTCTGGATTTTATGTCCAAATGCAGATATTTCTGCTTTTATGTTATTAGAACTTTGCTTTATTTCTGACTTGATGAGTTGGAGTTAGTTCTCAAAGCACAGATTTAAACATTCAGGAGTAACATATCTCTGTTCTTAGTCTGCTGAATCCATTTGGGCAGCTGAAGGGCCATGTTGGTATCTACATTTTGCATGGGTACAGTGGAGACTTCCATCATTGATTTATGTGTACAGGGGGGGGGGGAAATAACTCAGTGAACACTTACTTTTCCCCCTTTTTCTGAGGTGGTGGTTTTGGGTCTGATTTGGAGGCCATTACCGGCTCTCGGGGGAATTTATTCCTGACTCTGCAAATATCTAAACCTATCATTACCCCACTATTATTTAGTTAATAATCAGATATTAATGCCACTTGACTGTTTTTTAAATTCCAGTAAACAAATACCATAAAATATTTCCAAGTCTCTTTCAATATCAAGTGTTGAAATCATGTATTTACTAACCAGTCATAGAGCCTATAATACGATTTTCAGACTTTTATATGTCTCCAACTCTTCCTCAATATCTTATATAATGGTGAACAGAAAGTTACAAATTATCTGGACTGGCGTGTCTCGTAGAAAGCTGTTTTGCAAAGCGGTAAAATTCCTAGCAGGTCCTTGGTCCACTACACCCGAAATACGGCAGCATCACTTCCACATACCTCCAGAATTGCTCTTCTTCTCTGGGGCTTAAAGCCTGCCAAGTCTCTCTCCCGTTGGGAACAGGAACGGTGCAGCCAACGGGTGCTTGCTGTGCTCAGAATAGTCACACTAGCTCTGTAGGTCCGAAAACTCCCAGTAGTCAGTCTCCCCTAACGGCTCCCAGATCACTCCTGTATCCCCCATCCATCCAGCCATGGAGGTAAGCTGTTAAGTTTTCTTTTCTTTTTTCTAGGATTTTCCCGTCGAGTCTCTCTACTTCGTGCCACCCAGCTAACGGAGCGAGCAGCATGGCAACCTATGTCATGCCCCAGAAGAATGTGATGTATAGATCATTTTCAATCCTTAATACTTTCATTACTCCCTGGCATTATCTTATCTGGCCTTTCTAGGACAGCCTTTTTTATCTCGTGCATGCTTAATCTCCGTCAGTGTGTTACCATTTACCACTTTCACTGTAAGGCTATTCCATGCATCCAGTGCCCTCTCAGTAAAGTAATACTTATATACCAGATATTACTTTTAAATCGTTGCCCCTCCAATTTAAAGATGATGCCCTTTCATTGTGGTAGTTTTTCTTCTTTTAAAGATACTCTCCTCCTTTACTGTGTTCATTCCATTTATGACCAAGAATGGCAAACCTTTGGCACTGTTTTGGACTACATTTCCCATGATGTAAAGCCTTCCAATTTCTGCCTAAGCATCATTGAGTTGCAGTCTGCAGATGTTGCAGTGCCAAAGTTTTGCCACCACTGCTCTGATGTCCTAAAAAAATTGTGTAAGATTTCATGTATGTCATTTTTTTCCTAAGCTGTTCGCTTATAACCTTACACATCTCATCAAGAGCTTTCATCCAAAATGGAAACAGACTTCTCTTAAAGACATGTATATAATGAAAAGAATTTCTGTTGTAGATGATCCAGACTCATTTATGTAAACATTACTTAGGAGACGAGGTAATGATATTATAGTCTACTTTATAAACTCTGACATGGGAACACAAAAGTGTTCTATTATAGATGTCTTTTTAAATATCCAGCCTGAATGTATGCAGTGTACTGATTAAAATGAGGTAATACCCAAAAAAAGACCTTGTACATTTTCCAAATTTAAATTTAGATATTATTTTACTTGGCTGAAATACATTTCAGCATATCATCTATAGACTTGTTTTGCATGTTTTTCTTTAAGCTATTTCCAGACCCTTTTTACAGAAGTGTGTTCTTCCAGGTCTGTACATCGTATGACTGTAACACATCAGATAATACATTGTTATGCGATGTCATATTACAATAATTATTGGGAATAAAAGCAAAGCATTTGCTAAAAGCAGATGCAAGTCAGAATACATATAAGCAAGGTTTGCATGTTTAAACAATGAATAATCAAGTATTCTAAAACCCGACACAAGTACATAAAACCTGCAATTCAGAAACAGAAACAGTGCCTAGTAACATTAACAGGATTTGAACCCATGACTTTGAGGTTTTCAAAGGCTCTGAAGTTAAGACATCTATCGCTCCAGTTACATGCCCGTCTTGGATTGTGATTGACACTGACACTGAATGATTGTTATAAGCTCTCCAGGAAACATAACATGCAGGAACCAGGGCCGGATTCATATATTGTAGGCCCCTGGGCTACAGGTAATGTGAGGACCCCAGTAATATCGGATTTAGCAAAAGTCGCTTGACAAATGTTTTAGTCCTAAGATTGCACTCACAGGACTCTCCCCAGCACTTAGAAAGCACTCACAGGACTTTCCTCCACACTTAGATTGCATTTAACATATCATATAAACTTGGCATAACAAGGAAAAATCAGCAGTAATGTATAAACATGACATTACATGGCAAGATCAGCAGTAATGCATGTATGTATTGTTTGTACCCTGGATTCAAGTACAGAATGGGTAAATGTCGCCTCAAAATTTTTAACATTTCCTTTTCCAACAGAGTTTTGAATTTGCTCCAACACCCAGATTGCACACGACTTGCCCCAGCACCCAGGATTTACCCCATCACTGACATCTCACCCACATAAGTTGCCCCAGCACCCAGCCTAGCACAGAAACTGCCCCACAGGGATCCAGAGTCTACACGTAATCATTTTTTCTATTCTGTGTAGTTTCTTTCTCCATCATGTGAGTAGTCTCTCTCTCATCCGCCCATCTCGTGTGTAGTCCCTCTCTCCTCTTCTTCTCATGTTTGTAGTCTCTCTCTCCTCACCCCCTTATGTGTTTACTTTGGGGTGCCGAGGGCAGCATCAGTTCTGTGTGTGTTAAAGACACTCAGAACTTAATCAATGCAGCCTCATGCTCCCCTTGGGCAGCACACAGACATCGGCTGCCTGCCCTCCTCTCCCCCACACAAAGATGACTGGTGAGGGGAGGCCTTTGTGCTGGCCCCGATTTGACAAAATGCTCCTTAAATGATGTCTGGAGAAAAGTACAACTTGCAGGATGTATGTAGAAAATAAAGGTCCTTGGCTTTTGGGTGTTAAACAGTTCAAATAGGGAATCTCCATAGAAGATAAATTGTCAGGACCACTAATACTGGAGTTTTACATATTTGTGGGCTAAGCTTTGTAAGGTCAAGTACATTATACATCATATAATTAAAGCTCCAATTTATTTCTCAGGTGTTTTAAATCACTTAGCATTTTGAAATATTGTAGCTTTAAGAAAATATGTAACCTGGTTTTGTGGATGTGTGCTGATCCTTTTGTGTATTAAAATGTATCTGGAACATACTTATTGGTATTAAAGTCTGAGGTGGCATCAGTAGAGTATCAAGATAAACAGCCAGTTCTCCACATGACTCGTGCCTGGTTCTGAAAACCAGAAGTCAAGATTATGTATCGCCAGTAAAAATGACAGCTGGGAAATCTCCAAGGGGAGAATTAGTAAACGAGACATGAAAATATTGACCTTGGATCCTGTTTTATTATGTAACCTGAATGAGTCAGCCAGAGCATAACTTTATCTGTTAGAATGTCAACACTTTCATTCTGAAATACCCAGCAGAGAGAATGCTGTAAAGCCTGCTCTATTGTGTCAAGATTTTACACTGATGTCATACTTACAATAGGACAACAGACTTATTGTGAGGTGCTATTATTTAATGGGGCCACTGGCAGAGTACTGGCCTGTGGCCTCAGTGGGCCTGTATTTAATTATTTAAAGTGACTGCAGCATAGTTTGTGCCCGCAGTCACTAAGGGGGCCAAACATTTTTTCATGGGGCTAGCCGGAGGCTGGTTGAATCGCACATTAATCCTTCAGGATAGAATCCAGGCCAATAAGTAACAAATACATATTAAGTATTACATATAGATATAATATATACTCAAAACTCCCCTCTTTAAGTTAGCTTACTACTGATCCCACTAGAATACCTGTTAATTAACCTCTAGCTAATCCCATCTAGCTCTCACTGCCCTCAAACACAGGAATAGGAAGTTTAATCTGTAGCCAAACTCACCTAGCTCAAACACAGCACTATCAGCACCTTCCCTTTGACCTCTTCACATGTATCATGTCACCCACTCCCTCTAGATAGTAAGCCTGCAAGCAAGGGTCTCTATTTTGTTAACCAGCCTGTTCTTTGTCTTATTTAGTATGTAGTCCCTTCTATACTCTGTATCTAGCACTACGTTAATTATTGGCGCTATATAAATGTTAATGTAATGTTATTTCTTGGCCACATATATTAGATCGCATTCAGAGTATTTTACCAATTATCAGAGTGCTGAAACAGCGTGTCTAAAGGAGAGTCATGTAATAGATAAATATTCCTCAGAAAACCAGATATTCTCAGATAAGTAAAAAGCTTTTTAGATGGAATATACATGTTTTTCTGAATTTCTGTAAAAATACTAATCTGTGCTTTACAGTAAATATCCAAACATCCAAAATACGGAGAAGGGTCTAATGTCACCACAGAGGCTCATCTGGTAAATGTACTAGGACTTCTCAAATGATCTTTTGTTGTCCCAGATTACAAAAAGTGAAAACATAATAGAATATTTTCCAAACATGTAGATGTTTGGAAAATATAAATCACCCTCAGAGAGCATTCTAGATATGGTATGATGTGCAATTCTAGGTCTGCTGCCCCTCACAAAGGTCAAAAAAAGTTTGTGGAGTACGTACAAAATCTTTCCAGAGACTCTTATTGGAATTGTGTGGAGATATTCCAATTTCGATATATTAAATAAGCCCTGACAAATTGTAATATTCTCATTCCACTTTCAAGACAAAGCTTTAAATTCCCACAAATGGTCCAGATAGTTGGTATCCACTAGTTTAATAGTCTTATATTAAAATCCAGCCAATACCTGAATATTGAATGTTGTTAGTCCAATCAGACTTGTAATCTTTTTTCAGTATCTTATCCTGTGTCTTGGTCAGGTTAGCAGTAAGGAGTTTTACTATAAGTTATATTTAACTTATAGTTTGAAAAAAAAAAAACTACATTCCTTAACACATAATATTCAGAATAGGTTGTTCTTGTTGCATGACAGTTAGAATAATATGATCCTAATACAGTTTCATTTTTTGTTCCTGACCTCCTAAAATGACACCAACATAGTTGTTTGTCAAATAAAAGACACCAGAGGTTCTATAGCTAACATGTAGAGGAAGGATGGTAGAGAACAACCTTGCCACGTACCATTATTAAAGGCAAACCAGTTGGAGTTCAAATCATTACCATGAATTTTAGCCGGTGTAGTAGAATATAAAGATAGAGTCAGGTCTCTAAAATGTCCCACTATCATAAAGGCCTTATGAACTTCTGGCCTTTTCTGTATCTACTGCCATAAGTACTGATGGATTTGCGTTCTTATTTGTCACCTGAATAGCTTTTAGACTCTTTCAGACATTATCGCTACCAGGTTTGCTCTGTTAATAAATCAAGATTGGTCAGGGTTACATAAATATATACAAAAACATGTGTATATATATATATATATATATGCACTGATCAGCCATAACATTATGATCACTGACAAGTGTCAAGCCTGATGGAGGCAGTGGGATGCTTTGGTCAATGTTCTGCTGGGAAACCTTCAGTCCTGCCACTCATGTGGATGTTACTTTGACACGTACCACCTACCTAAGCATTGTTGCAGACCATGTATACCCTTTCATGGAGACGGTATTCCCTGATGGCATTGACCTCTTTTAGCTGGATAATGCACCCTGCCACAAATCAAAAACCCCAGATCTCAGTCCAATCGAGCAGATGTGCTGGTCAAAACAAGTCCGATCCTTGGAGGCAGGGGCGTTACTAGCTCTCTAAATGATCTGGAGCTAGAGCCCGTGGCAGATGGTCTCTCTCACATACACCGTCTCTCGCACACACTCACAGTCTCTTGCTCACACACACACAGTCTTTGACTCACACACACACCGTCTCCTGTTCGCACACACACACCGTCTCTTGCTCATACACAACGTCTCTCGCTCACACACACACACACACCCCTTCTCTCTCTTACGCACTGTCTCTGTCAAATACATACACACACACTGTCTCTGTCACACACATACACACACACTGCATGAATTTAACACATTTAAACTTAATGTACATTATTCGAACAAGTCATGTTATAGGTCAGTGGTCACATATGTTTTGGAAAATTGCACAGCCTATTTTCATAATAATGCATTTTTTACCATTACTTTCTTTTCACATTGTGGGTGAGCTCTTTTGCCCTATTGATTGACAAATACCCATATTATTTAATTTGACTGGAGTAAAATAGCATTTATGTAGTGTTTGAAGTGCTTTCATCCGAGATATTTTTCCCTATCCTTTCATACCAGAAGCAAACCCAAATCTTGAATAGCGCTATTATCTTTGAGCATATTAAAGTAACCCCAATTGCTTGAAATCTCTTAAAATAACTATGTTTCATGACTTATATTTTTTATTTCTAAATAGTGGTGTCTGAGGAGAGGGATTACCGATTTACTTATATTATTAATACTTATGTATCCAATATTTGAATAATGTTATATGTACAACATGTACAGTAGGTTGTAGCATATTTTGTGATGTTTTAGGTATTCAAATATATTGATTAAATATGTCCAATGAAAGTAAAGCATGTTCTAGATAACCCCACCTTTTAGTACATTTTTTTGGCATGTGATGTTTGATAATATTGAATTAGGTTAGGTGCTCCCAGTCTCCCTGTGTCACTACTTAAGCACTCCTTCTTAGTATTTCTTCTTATTCTAGGTTTTTTATTTTTTTTGCTATTCTATATAAATGTATACATATATTTTTTAAGGTCATTAATGTTTCAGAAGCACCTTCATATTGATTGAGTTGATTCTGCCCACCCAAGTTACACCATAGTATTTACATTGGTCTAAGTCTGTTTTGCTCTTATTAAAAACTGGAACATAGTTATTTTTGTAAATCTCAAAACAGTTCTGCTCCAATAGTCCTGCCTGTTTGTTAATATTAGTAGTTAATGCTTCTGATTTGGAAAAATACGTTCTAAATCCAGAAAGTGAAGAGTAATTCCTTATAACTTGAAACAGATTGAGAAGGAAGGTGAGAAATGCATAACATGTTAATATCTCTTAATCTTTCCTTCCTAGGAAAAGTTTTTGTTGGGTTTGAATAGAATAAAACAAATTGGCCTTGTGCTGTGCACCTATGAAGAAATTAAACAAAATCATCAGGCAAAAAAATCTCAGTGGAGTACCAGAGTTTAATAAATAACTCTGTGAAATAACATTGTATATTCTTAATTTTAACTAACATAGTAACATTGTAATTTAGGTTGAAAAAAGACACAAGTCCATCAAGTTCAACCCTTCTACCTATCATTCCAGATTTTGATCCAAAAGAAGGCAAAAAAAAAAACCAACTGCCTTGTTATATCTCTATAGTGGTTCCTTTTCATCTTGGTAGAAAATAATAAATCGGGAAAAACAGGAATCCTCTCATCACACATATAGCTTCTTTCAGAGTTGAGTCTCATTTACGGAAGTAGTGCATCATTCAGTTTACGAACCTCACAATTAAGTCTTTGGGAGATGCCCCCTCCTCCTTTTTGGATTTTTGAAGTCTACGATAGCTCTCAAAGAGAGCCCCGACCAATTGGTTAAGCATCCAAATAATGGGTCGGAAACTTCAACAGAAATGTTTCCAGTTTGTCATCTTTAATAGCCTCTGGTATTTCTTTAAATCTGAGTTTCTTTCAACCTAATCTGTCTTCCAGTTCAATCAGCTTATTATTTATATCCCTGACCTGGTTTTTCAGCATCTGGTTGTATGTCTGTAGTAATTTTACTCTGACTGTGTTTTATCTTTCTCTTTGTCTTGCTCAGTTATTCTCCCATTTAAAGTAAAAATCTCTTTAACCAAACTAGATATATTTGTTTTAAAATCATTACTAATTATCATATATGGGGCTCTTCACTAAAAGGTGAGTTGAGGTTTGTTTCTGCACAATGTATAACTGAATTGGTGAGATGAGATGTTCAGCTCACCTCAGCTCACCTGCTATTCACTTCAACTCACCTGCTATTCACCTCAACTCACCTTTTAGTGAATAGCCCCAATAGTGTTCATCCATAGCTCTAGATAAACTCATAGGAACAAAAATAGGAGATAGAGAGCGTTCCTCTGGGGTTGTGGTTTATTTGTGTCCCCTTTAGGGAAATAATATGTGTTTATGGATTTATTTTATGTAGTTTGTCACCTGGCTTCTCTGTTTTAGGAAGAATTTTAAATATAAAGGGTTTCCAGTAAATTTACAGATTGTTATATCTACTTTATATAAACTCAATAACAGTCTTAAACAAATGCCAAAATGCCAGATCAGAAAAAAGCACAGAATACCCATTATCCACCCCACAAATAAATGTCGCTGGTGTAAATTACCCCCTTTCCTCCCTGTCAATCACAACACTTCAATTGTTAATTTCCCAAATCCTTCGTATAACTATCTATAATTCTACAAAAGAGTGTAATTATCTATTACTAATTACTGAGGGTAATATACAGCAGGTGCACTTGGTTCTTCCTCATTTAAAATTAAAGAATTAATATAAGACGGACTTCTTGAAAGCTGCAGACCCTAAAGACAGATTTGATTCTGCAGTTGACTGCTGCTAATGCTATGGCCATATTAGAAACTCCCGACGAAATGGAGAGGATTCAGAGTAGTGATTTACTGCAGAAATACAGAGACACTCGATAATCTTATGTTCTCCCTTGGATTAAAGTTAAAGTTAGGGTTATTCTCCACCTCACTTTTATTTAAGTTTCAGTGGATCCGAAGATGTGCATCAAGTCTTTTAATAACGCTTAATAAAAAAGCGTGCACTAATAGCAACCATTAGATGGACACCTTACATGCTTCGTGGCTTGGGCTCTTACTCATAGTCTTGTGCAGCTTTTCTCCCTGCCTGCTAAAGCCTTTCCTGCACAACTATGACACTAGTGCTGTAAATTCTATTAGAGGACCCGTCCGTCGGAATAGTGGCAGGCGTCCTTAGCACGCTGCCTCCATTGCTTCACGGTCATGTAGTGTTGATTAAAGATTCAGTAAACTTAACTACTTTAGACAGTTGACACTCACAGGGCAAAATGTCATAGACACAGGACGCAAACCAAACTAAAGAATGCTGGAGGGGTGCATGTCGTCTTCGGTCAAGCATGGTGGAGGCAATGTGATGGTCCGGAGGTGCTTTGGTGGTAAAGAGGGATATGTTTACAGGGTAAAAGAGATCTTGAAGAATGAAGGCTATCACTCCATTTTGCAACACCATGCCATACACTTGGAGGCAATTTTCTCCTACGACAATGACCCAAATCACAAGTCTAAACTATGCAAGAATAGTGGGGAAGCAGTTATCTGGTGTTCTGTCTATTATAGAGTGGCTAGCACATTCACAGGATCTCACAGCTATTGAGTTGTTGTGAGAGCAGCTTGTGGGAGATGCTTCAGGAAGCACGGGCGCGATTGCTTCACATTACCTCAACAACTAGAATTTCCAATGTTTGCGAGGCTGTAATTACTGCAAATGGGGGATTTCTGCAACAAAACCAAAGTTTGATGGATACAATGATTATTTAAATTAAAAAATCATTGTTTCTAGCCTTCAACATCTCAACTGTATTTCACATTGATTTTGCTACTCATTTGATGTAAGTTTTTATGGAAAACAGGAAAACTGTGACCTCAAATTCTTGTACTGTAGTGTGTATATGTAGATTCTACATATGCATAATATACAAGAGGTGGACAAAATAATGGAAACATTATCTTATCTATTGAGTAGAAACAAGAAAGGTAGTGATTACAGTGCTAAAAGTCAGATAGTCCTAGAATATCCCACTGTTTAAATATGGTTGAATTAAACTTTAAATCAGTGATGGGTTGGTACTTAGTACCAGAACGGCTTATACTATTTTCTATTGATGCCACCCCTTCCTGTTGGAGGTGTGATAAGGAGCACAGTTCCTTTCCCCACATGTGGTGGTCTTGTGATAAAATATTTGATACTTGGCAGAATGTGTTTCAGATTATATCTAAAGTAACAGATACGACTATCCCTCCAACTGTACTACCATGTTTGCTCGAATATAAGATGACCCTGATTATAAGACGACCCCCCAAACTTTGGATATTCATTTAGGAAGAAAGAAAAAGCCTGAATATAAGACTACCCTATAGTAAAAGGTTTTACTTGCACATTTAATAAAAAGTTATGATTGTAAAAAAAAATTGATTTCTTGTTTTTATTTCCTTTTATTTGCCAATCTGCCCCCAGACTTTGCCACCCCCCACACACATATCCATCTTCCCCCCAGACTTAGTAAATGCATCATCCTACACACAGTATGTCATCTGCCCCCCAGACTTACCCAATGCATATACATTGGCTAAGTCTGGGGGCCGATGGCTGTGTGGGGCACAGCCATCTGCCCCCAGACTTAGCCAATATATACCCCCCACATACTGTTATCCATCTGCCCCCAAACTTAGCCAATGCATCCACACACAGCCATCAGCCCCCAGACTTAGCAAATGCATCCCCCTACACACAGTATGTCATCTGCCCCCCAGACTTAGCCAATGCACCCCCACACAGCCATCTGCCCCCGACTTAGCCAATGTATACCCCCACATACTGTTATCCATCTGCCCCCAAACTTAGCCAATGCATTCGCACACAGCCATCAGCCCCCAGACTTAGCCAATGCATTCCCCACAAACAGTAAACAATCAAAACATGTTCCAACGTTTAGCAGCAGATTCCCATGTACTTGTAGAAAATGTAATTGAATAAAACTTTAGACAACTGTATAATCTGCAGTTAGCTATTTATTTACTTATTTAAGTCAAAATAACAGATACAGATAATTAATTACACACACTAATTTATGAACATGTTCATAGTTGCTTTTACACAGAGGTTTAGAAGAATTCACCTGGGAAAGTGCCTTAATAAAGTTAATAATGCAGATTATTATATAAGAAGAAAAAAGTGTATTATCTCATTGTTCTCCTTTACCCGGCAGAAAGCACAGATTGTTCTGTACCACAGAGGTCTGTGGTTGACAAAAGGGGTGAATCCTATTAGAAGGGGCAGTTTGCCATAGACCTGCAGGGTATGGCATCCTGTCCAAATGTATTTCCAAAATAGCTGCCAGCATATGATTACAATTGTTTTACTTTTTTAATAGTATAAAACATGGGCTTGTATGTGTATACAGCAATGTATATAAGTAAGAAAGTTATGAGAAACATATGCAGCAATGTGTATTTGGCAGGTTCAATACATTGTAATAAAAGATACATATATAAAAAAAAATGTGAAATACATTAATTGTGCAATGACACATTCGTAAAATACATGATTGTAATCCCCCGTTACCTATTATCTGTTTCATTCATGTAATTCATTATTCTACCTGTCTTAAAGGTAGTCAACAATCTTTTAAATAGTTTTTATCATGTTTAATAAAATGGTGTTGATACACTATGTTAATAAAAAAAACATTATATTCAGAGGATGGACGCTAATAGTTTGTGTCAGGTTTTTATTCTTTTTCTGCCTTGGTTTTTTTTCCAGGTGCATCATTTTTTGGGATGGTTCCTTTCCATGGGGGAACATTTTTTTAAACATTTTTGGGGAAGTTAATTTACAGGGACTTTGAGGCAGTAACCCCTGTAGGGGTTAGTTTATGGGGGCCAGGGGCATTTGGACATTTAACAAGGATTAGGGGACAAGGACATATGAGCAGTCCACAAAAATGTTAGTTTTTTTTTTTTTTTTTAGAATTCATTACCTGAGGGCAGATTTAATTTGAGGGTGGGCAAATTAACTCCAATCAGATCGAAATGGTACCGGAACAGAAAAGCGATTGGTTGCTAGCTAGACGAAGTGCTAATTATGATTCCAAAAATGAGTAAACATGCAGTTATTGGTTAATACCATCTGTGCCCAGATGTGTTGTTTTAAAGGACATCCCCCCCCCCCCCCCCCCACACACACACACACTTAACTTCAGTTAATTATGAACTCAGTCTTGAAAAAAAGTTTAGTTTAAAATAAAGAAAAAGAAAGGGTGGAGACAAAGAAATCTGCTCTATATTAAAAATACCCTATAATATTATAGACTCCTGTAATAAAATTGAACTAAATAGCTAAGACCCCAAATGTTAGCATAAAAAAAACTAGACAAATCAGAAATGGATATCAGGTAGTTAAAAAAAAAAGCCCCATAGACATTAGGGTCTACTCAATAAAGAGATAATTGATGGGAACTGCAGGGAAATTAAAACGTAAGGTCAAAGTAGCTCAAAGAATTGGAAAAAATGTCCTATTCAGATGCAATGGACAATTTTTCTAACTCGGCTACATATAGTTTAAAATTCCCATCTCAGTCCCCTGCAGTTCTCTCTTTACTGAATAGACCCTTTGGTTTCTAAGAAGTGTATATTGGTAACAGTTTTTGTTCATATCATAGTTTGTTCTTTCATAGTCTTAAATTAGAGGGGCAACGATTTAAAAGTAATATCAGGAAGTATTACTTTACTGAGAGGGTAGTGGATGTATGGAATAGCCTGTCAGCAGAAGTGGTAGAGGTAAACACAGTCAAGGATTTTAAGCATGCGTGGGATAGACACAAGGCTATCCTAGATATAAGACTGGGAACGGGGGACTAATAAAAGTACTCAAAAAAAATTGGGCAGACTAGATGGACCGAATGGTTCGTATCTGCCGACACATTCTATGTTTCTATGTTCATGAGTTTGTCTTTATCAAGGAATAGAAGTGCAGGCCTCCCCAATGAAACAGAATGCTATTAACAGCTGGATCTCCTCAATATATATGAGAAGATGTACTAGACTTGAACAACCGAGACAGTAGAACATAAACAGGGTGCACAGAAACATTTTCCTGCTCGATGGCTGTTATTCTGGGTTATAATTTGAGGAATCGGTGATATATTTAGTAGTAGAGAGGGTGCAATAGTAAAGTTGTACAAAAGATGTGAATAAGCATGACCAATACGAAAGCGATACATAGAACACTAGGCAAAATTCAACACACAGCAAAGTGTTATGAATGGAATACTTGAAGTGAAGAAAAGAGTTCTAGGTGAAAGTCCTGTCCTCTATATCATTGTTATGTTGAATCTTTTTACATGCTAATACAAGTATGTTTCTATGGTTCATTGTTGGGGATAGGTAAAGAAAGTAAAGTTGAAGCTCATCATTCAAAATCAGCTTTGCTTCTGTGTCCCTGGCTCCTTATCACTCTATGACAGAGTCCTTTTGATGTGACAAGAGTCCCTTTTAATCCATAGAGATTGGCAAATTAATTATTCACTAGGCAGTTTTAATGTCCCCGAAGACAGCCTTGACTTCCAGCACAGGTTTGTACGGCAGGATTGTACATACATTGTACTATGCAGAGGATTCTTCTTGGCACCTGCTGTCAAGCAACTCGGCCATCATGACGTATGGTGCTGCCATCCTAAAAGATGCCGGCACCAACATGACACTTTCTTTTTCTAGCCCGGATCAGAAAGTGAGTGGTAGCCGGGTAAAACAATGGCAGAGACCTGATTAGGGTCTTAACAGACCCTGCTGAAAACTCAAGAGAACTTGCGATGCCACTTGTGGTTGAGGCGTGTCTGAACCCAACATTTTGGACACAATATGTTCTTGGCGCTCACTTACCATTTCCCTGTCATACGGAAGGCTACTCATAGTGGCCTTATCTGCAGGTTGTTATGGAGGTTCTATGCCGTCCTTACGTCTGTTGGGCACTGTAAATTAGGACAACATAGAACGTTTGACGTCATGAAGGGGTTAATCTCCTAGAAAATATTGGCTTATGTATTTTCTTTGTAAATACACAAGGTGATAATTCTCAGGTTTACACCTAAGTACTGTCATTACTCATTGGGTGACCCAACTTCGATTTCTCAAGAATAAGATGCAAAACCATTTTGTTCATCAGACTGTGTCACTTATTCACTTGCATGTGGTTGGGGTTCATGGGGGCACCCAACTAAGTTTTCTCTCCACTCCTCCTCCCGCTACCCCTCAGGCCAACTTTGTTTTGAAACTGATTGGTATATGTTTATTTTGCTGCTCTTTCATTTACAAACGAGGCAAGCTAGGTGAAGATTGTGTCTGGAGGCGAGCATCGGTGAGTTTAGCTCTTCTA
Organism: Pelodytes ibericus; assembly: GCA_036172795.1. Classification (NCBI taxonomy): domain Eukaryota; kingdom Metazoa; phylum Chordata; class Amphibia; order Anura; family Pelodytidae; genus Pelodytes; species Pelodytes ibericus. The sequence continues at coordinate 32,193,381 of CM069868.1, read as the reverse complement.
ACATTTCGCAGTATAATCACACTTGAGCATACTACAGCTTTAATATCCAAATGTAGAAATATGTATTTATCAGAGCATAGATTACGCAACAAGAAGTACATGGAGAACACTCCAAATGTGTCAGTCGGAACAGTGGCACCACTGGGGGATAAATGCTAAATACATTTTTGGAACTCTTTTTATTCCAAATTTATAGGTGTAAACCCCATTATCACGCTTAAAATAGTATCCACTATGCTTTTAGTGTCACATGTATCATATTAAATATGTTTTCTTCTCTGGCAAAGTCTTTTGTGGTTTCCGTTTTGGACGATGTGTTGGTTGTTTTAGACATTATCTGTTATATGCTATGAAACTTTCATTAGCCAGAAAGGATCAAGCGTATTTTGAAAACTAGATAACACTCTCCCAAAAAGTGCTGAAATAAAGCTGATTAACAAATGGGAAAGAAAGTAATTTGCTGCTTAAAAGGTAAATCATAGCCCTTCTGAATCTGTCTGGTAATTGTTCAATCATTAACCAAGGTATCAGTATTGTAGATCTTTAAGAAGGCTTACGGATAGGGGTCCCACCTCGGCCATTTTTTTACCAGATTAAACTCAATTAACTAATTAAAACGGTTCTATGGCATCGGATCCTTGATCAGTTAATTGGTTTCAAACTGTTCCAATATGACTACTACACACTGCAAGGTAACATGTAACAGTTATAAGTGGCCAGAAAATTTTCCATGGTGGCAACATTTTTTTTGAATCATGGTATACTTCCAAATTAGGTAGTAGTTTATATATTTCAGAAATATGTATTTAAAGTTTTATTAAACTTATTGGTGGGGTCACTTTTCAAAACATGATAGGCATCTTAATTGTAAGTAAGCCTCATTCACATGACTCTCTCTTGATTAAATGACGGTTCCCTTGCCTTTTATGAGGACTTGGTCATCATGCTGTAATTCATCCAGGACCTGTGCCGAAAAGAACTTACATTTATTGCCATGGGCATATTTTATTGTTCTGCTTAGAACCAATAGATCATTGGTAAGGTGGTAAGTCATGGTATTTTACAGTCATACAGTAAAATTGTGGGGGAAACAAATAGTTTCTTTATTTGTAGATAATTTGATTTTCCTTTGGTATGGTCTTTCTTAGAAGAGGAATTTCACAGGAGTAGCAACTGTACAAAGTGATCAGTTATTTCATACCTGAAGACATGAATGGTGAATGAATCATGCAGTCCAGTTGGCTCTAGTGTGGAGCATATTGATTCCTGGTTGAAGGCCAGACAGCTGGTTCTGAGGTTAAACCTCCTTTGACTCACTTATTCTAAGTAAAGGTTTTATAAAGAACAATACAAAAGGGTAAGAAGAAGGAAATGTTCATTGGTTGTGGACCATTTATTTGGAGAACAGGATGATTTCCTGTACGTGTATCTGAAGATAAACTAGAAACTTTACATAGAAGTTTGCTCTTCTACAAAGAGAAAATATATTTTAACAGAGGAAATCTTTGGTCGTAATTATATTTGAAAAGGCCCAAGGGAGATAAGCGGACAGGGGCACATGTATGAGTGTGGGTAGGGATGTTCATGATTGGTGGATATAGATATGTGGGAGTGTTTGGGGATGTATAATTGGTGTCAGGATATCTTACTTCAGTTGCCAGTTGCTTCCCGGCTTGAGGATGGAGATTGAGGCGATCCTGGCAGCCCTCGGAGCTGAAACAGCTCTAGATGGTGGCCAGCTCCTCCGTGCACAACTGGCTTGCCTGCAGTCACAGCCAGTGGCTGTGGGTATGACTCCCCCCAGCACCCGATGCTCGGTATCAGCCGCTATCGCGTTGCCGGCACCGAGTGGGCCCACTAATTCTAGGCAGTGCACCCGCCACCAGCTCGTTTGAGCCTTGGTTCACCTCCTTGGACCCAGTGTTGGAGCCGGAGCCCAGGTCCGAGGTAACAGCAGGCTCCGTGTGCTCGTTAATTTGGACACTTGGCCTGTAATCACTGCTCCCATGGCTCCCCCGCCCAGCATGTGGACCAGGAGTGGGGCTGCCAGAAGGCAGAGTGCTTCCCGGAGGCCGGCACGCATGCCAGTAGACAGCAGAGTGGCGAGACTTTGGTAAGTAGACCTTACCCTTGATAAGTAGACCTCAAGGGCCCACGCAGAGGGTGCCAGATGCTCCTCCATTAGGGAGTGGGGGGGGGGGGTCCCAGGTATTGCCCTCAGATGAGGGCATCCTTAATACCCAGCACCTCCCTTCCTGTCCATTCCTTTCCCTGGTCTTTCCCTGCTCCCCCAAGATCAGTCCTATCCCCTGCCTTCCCTTGCGTCTTCCTCCCATCCCCTCTCCTTACCGGGTCCTGCTCGACCTCCTCCTGGTCTGTCCCCTCCACTCCCAGCTTCTGATGGTATTCGGCTGCCCTCTAGTGGTAAGGGTTAGCTTGACTCATCTCCAGTTCTTTTTTCTCAGGCCTCTGCTGCTGCTACAGGATCCAGCAGGTGGTGCATGGTTCCTCTTCAGTGAATGCTGTTGGGACAGGAGAGCTGACCTTTCGCCTTGGATTGTCATTGCTGCCAGTGCAGCGGTGGGGCCGCCGGTCACAGGATCAATTTATCCATTGCTCCCCAGTTTCAATGTTCTATCCTTGCCAGATTTTTATCTGGCCTCGGGGATTTCTTGATCAGTGGGAACAAGGGGTGCAGGCGCAGAGGGGTTCTGCATTAGATAGCCAGCTGTGGTCAGTCTGGTTCCTCCTCCGGGAAATCAGGATTTGGATTCTAGTTTTAGGTCCCCGGAGGTGGTTGTCGGCGATCACGGGTCGCCGAAACTACGGGCGGTGGTGCAAATTGTAGCAAGTCCACCTGTCACAGCAGCAGATACTGCGGCAATAAGCTCTACCTCTGCTTTGGAATATCTTTTGCCCATGGAGGAGGCTCCTCCTCTAGTGGAAAAAGATGATAAAGACTCAGACAAGGATAAGGAGAAATATTGTTACAGAAAGATTCCCAAAACATTTGGGAATTAGATCTATGCGTTCTTCATCCTGGCTAGTGTGATTACGGAAAAACCTCCCAGTAGATGCAGAGCACTGTTCAGGACAACATCTGGCATGCTTGTCGTACTTATGGAGGGCTAGTGGAAGTACGATGAGCAGTACCTCCAGCACATAGCAGTCCAGCCATCTCTTTCCTGGGACCAGATGGACATTGGCCTCAGGCGCACGACAATGACTTACCCAGCTACCCACCTCGGGGGCGGGGGGTGGGGGGGGGGTAGGTGGGGGGACCCCATCCTCTTCATCGGCCTCACATCAGAGACCAAGTTGTTTCTGGAAATTCAATGACATCCACTGTAAGTGGGGTGCCTCATGCCGCCCCGGCTACGGCGGGGCTCATCCAGTCTCACGTTGTTTCATGGGATCTAAGGGCGAGGACACCAGTGGTTGTAAGTGAGATGAGTTCATGGCTAAGCCGTTATAATTACAGAAGGGTGGCAAAAATCTTGCTGGAGGGTTTCGAGCAGGGTTTTTGGATGCCCCTCGCCCCCTTCTTTTCTGGTTTGGAATCTCCGGTCAATTCGGCATTTCCCTCAGGTAGTTCAGGAAAAACTTCAAAAGGAGGTCTCCTTGGGCCGCATGACCAGCCCTTTTTGTGATCCGCCCCTTCCTACTCCCCCGAATGTCCCTGTTAGGCTTGGGCTTGGTCCCTAAAAAAGAGGCAGGTAAATTCTGGCTAATTCACTATTTATCATACCTGTCTGGGGGTTCGGTAAATGACAACATTACATCTGAACTATGCTGTATGTTCTATGCGTCCTTCTACACGGCAGTCAGAATGGTCAATGCTGGGGGCCTGGTGGGCCTGTTAGCAAATGCCGATGTGCAGTCAGCATTCCGATTGTTGCCGGTTCACCCCGAATGCCACCACCTACTTGGTTACTCAATATCCTGTTTCTATTTTGAATGCTTCAGCTCCTTCCTGGAATGGGTGATGCGGCAGGAATCGGGCATCTATTTAGGCAGGATGTGTCTATCGTGCTCAGGGCCTGCAGAAGATTCAGCTATGTCAGCTGCAATCTTCACTGGGTAAACTTAACTTTGCCTGTAGAATCATGCCCATGGGGAGGGTCTTTAATAGATGCCTGGCGGTGGCAACATCAGGTGTCGTCAGACCTCGGCACTTCATTCGCCTCACCCAGCCATTACGGGATGGCCTGGCAGTCTGGGATTCCTTTTTGACCTTATATAATGGAAGATCATGGCAGGCAGCTGAGGTATCTAATATTGACCTGCATCTCTATATGGATGCGTGGGTTCAATCAGTTTTGGGACAATCCTGGGGTCCCAATGGTGTGCTGACACTTGGCCTTCTAGCTGGCATGAGTCTGGCCCGGAATCTCACCTTCCGGGAGCTCTTCCAAATTCCCAGAATTGGTTAAGCTATCTCACCTTCTAGGCGTGCCCGACGTATTGGTCATACATTTGGGGGGCAACTACCTGGGGACTGTCCCGTTATGGGGTCTAGCTGACACTTTTAAGAGGGATTTGGCACAACTTTTGATTTTGTTCCCTGATGTCTGCCTTAGATGGTCTGAGATTGTCCCTCGTAATTTTTGGCAGCGAGCCCATAACCAAAGTGCATTTCAACGCTGCCGCAGAAAATCAAACAAGAGAGTTTCAAAATTTGTCTTGGGGGTTAAACGGATCTCGGGTTCGTTGTAGAATTTTTGAGAAAGATGCCGCTAACTTGTTCCTTGGGGATGGAGTACATCTTATGGAGGTCGGGCTCGACCTATTTAATTTGGCCTTTCAGGAGGTGGTGGAACAGGCCATGGGTGGTTTTGATGGGCCCCCCAGCTGATTTTAGGTTTAAAATAGTGGTGGGGGGCATGTCTGTAAAGTCCGCGCTGCCACCCTTGACCAACCACCTATGAGACCTGGTATCAGGCGGGTCCCGCGGACTTTACAATGTCCTTGCCAGTTAGGTGTTGAGGCACTATCAGTAAGAGATGATGTGGGCACAGTTTGGGTCTCATCCTCCCCAGACTCTTATCCGATAAAGTAAGAAATTACCTAATTGGACATGCCCACTGAGCTAGAAGTAAGCATTATAAGGAAAATAAATTTGGTGGACGAGGGGGGAGGTGAACCACCTTATAGGGGAATTTCAACGGCTATATAATAAGTTAGAATGGCAAGGACGTTTTTTGGTATTTCAAGTTATATACTGTCTGGCACTATGCGTTATGTTATGTATTATTAATGTGTAATTTTATTGACCTAAAGTTTTGTATTTGTTAATAAATATTTATAGAATTTTACAAATGAAGATATTGGATGTGTTATGCAATATTTATAATATGTTATAATAAATACTGTGGCCTGTTTCATCCAAAATTTGGTGTCCATCTTTATGTGTTTTTTTTTGGTGGGGTAAAAGGTATCTGGTATTATGCATCCAAGTTCCCACTACGTACATACAAGGACATTTACTAGAAGCTGTTGGAACTTTTATGTGGGTGCCTTGATTGACAAGGAAAACTTTGCACTGTGAAATGAAAATGACATTTCTCTAATGCACAAAGTTGTATTCATTAAATAGCTTTGAAAAGAGCAGGTCTTAATACAGAGTGGCCACAGACCTTGATTATTAATAAATTACAAATATATCACTCATTAACTGCTGACTTTCTAGTTTAAAAGGACTTAACAAAATATTATTTTTACTGTGAATGTAGAGAAAAATGGAGGATGGGAGGATATCTTTGTGCACATACTGGGTGGATATATTGACCACAGCACCCAGAACTTACCCCAGCATGCAGATTGCACTCATATGATTTACCCCAGCACTCTCAGTACTTGCACCAGCACTTAGGACTTGTCCAAGCATGCAGATTGCACTCATGTGATTTACCAGAGCACCCAGGACTTACCCAAGCATGCAGATTATACTCATAAGACTTTCCCCAGCACCCAGGACTTACTTTAACACCCAGATTGCACTCACAAGACAATTTATGTGCTCTGGCAAGTCCTGAAACTGTAATCTACACTCTGCCACTCATTCACTTACACTCTGCTGCTCACTCACTCACTCACTCACTCACTCACACTCTGCTACTCACTCACTCACTTACACTCTGCTGCTCACTCACTCACTTACACTCTGCCACTCACTCACACTCTGCCAGTCACTCACTCACACTCTGCCAGTCACTCAGCACTTACACTCTGCCACTCACTCACACTCTGCCACTCATTTACACGCTTACACTCTGCCACTCACTCATTCCCACTCTGCCACTCACTCACACTCTGCTACTCACATACACTCTGCTACTCATTCACACAGGTAGCACCCATATTGTGCATATAGTACCTGCCCCAGCACAAGATTAATTCCCCTGGACTTACCCTGCAGGGTAGCACCCAGAGTTCAGCAGCTTCCTCTCAGGCTGCACTTGGATTTTTAAAAAAACATGGGGCTGCCTGCAGCAGAAGACCCCCTCTCTCTCCCCCTCCCAGTGCCCTCAGCCAACTGTTATGGCCGCGGCCGAATTTCTTAAAGTGGCACGACTGGATGAATTTCTTAAAGTTGCACGGCTGGATTAATTTCTTAAAGTGGCACGGCTGGATGAATTTCTTAAAGTGGTGTGGCCTGCCTAGTTTCTTAAAGTGGCCATGGCAGGATTTCTTAAAATGGTGCCATCAAATTTGTCAAAGGAGGCCCAGGGCAGGTGGCCGACATGGAATCTTTCCGGTATCCTGGTAGGCCAGTCCAGCCCTGGTGGCAGTGGTGACATTTCAGTCTAATGAGCAGTGTATCTGGGGTTTGAAGTAAAGGTTTTACATTTACATCTGATTTTAAATTTACCTATGAAAAAGCTTCCCCCTTAGGGCTTGTGGCCGAGAAAATCAAAGTGTTTCGTGTCAACAGTAATTTAAGTGTTTGCAGATGTTGGATTAAAGTGAAGTTCATCATTGTTGGTGTCACCCCCCTGGCCATGCCAATTGCATTATATTCTTCAGTGACAAAATGCAATTGATATCCCCATATCTTCCTTGCCATTGTTTATCATATTTAGAGAATGGACACTTTTCGAATTCAGTGTGAATCATCTTGTGCCATTTGTGATTTGTGAATTGGAACAGGGAAAATACAAATTCATACAAAAGAGATAGCAGAGCATAACAGCCCTGACCCATCAAAGCATTGATTAGAGCTCTGAAGGAGAGAAGTAGTACCTGGCACCAAGACGTTAGCAGCAGATCCATTAAGTTCTGTAAGTTGTGAGGTGGGGCCTCCATGGATCATGGACTTGTTTGTCCAGCACATCCCACAGATGCTCGATTGGATTGAGATCTGGGGCATTTGGAAGCCAAGTCAACACCTTAAACTCATTTAACCCTGCTTATAAAGGCCAATGCCATCAGGCAATTCAGTTTCCATGAAAGGGTGTACAGGGTCTGCAACAATGCTTAGGTAGGTGGTACATATCAAAGTAACATCCACATGAATGGCAGGTCATAGTTTTTCCAGCAGTGGTTATAATGTTTTATGTTGATCTCTGTATTATGAGAGTCAATGGAAAATAGCATTATGTAGACTATAATATGAATCCACACTGTCAAATGATCTTATTATTAGAAGAAAAACCTTGTATTAACATACCCTGAAAAAATATATTTAAAAGAAGAAAAAACAGACAGAGGAGATTTTCTTCTGCAGGATCTGTAAAAATGTATCTTTGATCACAACCTTTAATGCATAAAATATATAAGAAATATATAAGAAATAAACATGACATAAATGACTTCCTAAGAATATTGATGTAAATGTTTTAGTCTTCTAACAATAGTGTCCTGAACTAACTGATGTAGTTAAATCGTTTACAAAAGTGATATAAAGTGGTAGAAAGGTAACTAGTTTGCTATCGTATTTTAAGTACAGGTTTTTTTTAACCACAAAGCCTGCAGGTAAATTATTCATAGATTGTTACTGTTTGGGGTCCATCCATGGCAACAGGTTGTGGTCACACACACATGCTAAGGTCATCTCTAAGGTTACCCCATAGAATTATTGTGAGTTTGCCTACTGGGAAACAGAAGATAAAATAAGCACACTTGCTTATAAATACTAGAAACACAGTTACAGTCACGCACAGGGGCCTTGCTTGGGTAATAAAAAAAAAAACTAGGTCTTAAATCTGTAAAAATATTATTATATAATATTTTATCTAATTCACTTAAACATTTTCAATTGCATGGGATTGTCCTCAAATAGAAAATAAAAAAATATTGAACTTTTTACACTGAGAATACTCTGAGTCTGGTCATTGAAGGCTCAGAAAAGCATGAGACTGTCTCTTTTGGGTAATAAATATCCACTAAATTGCGAAAAATTTACAACACATTTTGATCTTGTTTTGCATACACTCAGCCACAAGGTTGATTGATATCATCAAAGATCTACAAGATAAGTGTGTTATTGTACATATAAATCTCACTTGTGCACCTCAGTTCTTTGGTGTAATTGAGGTTCTTACTTTTTATGTTTTACAGCAAATTTTAAACAAGTGTGAGAGCCATTTTCTCTCTATATAATTCCTCATTTCTAAAAGAACTTTATTACAGAAGCAGTGCAACAATTCACCCTTGTGCAGACTCATCCAAGCTGTAGCCAGGCATTTCAGTATTCTTTTGTTTTGCTTTCCTGTTTATTATTTATGCTAATTATTGTCTGCTTGTTTTCCTACCCTGTCCTTTGCATCTTTGTCTGTCCTCATTGTGGCACCTATCCTTGTTAGACCCCAGATTGGCATCTGCCCAGTTGGCTCCAGACACTTGCCTAAAACGGTACCTGCCTAGTTGGCCCCAGAGTGACACCTGCCTATTATGGCACCTGACCAGTGTGTCCAGAGCAGCACCTGCCTAGAATGGCACCTGTCCAGTTGGCCCCAGAGTGGCACCTGCTGCCCAGTTGGCCCTAGTATAGCATGTGCCTAGTTGGCCCCAGAACAGTTCATGTATTTAATCCCCAACCACACCCATTTATGTTCAGTCTGCTATCTTCAGTAAACCGCTATTTATGTGTTTATGTGCAATGTAATATTTTGATTCTTTTAATAGTTAGGGACCTGCCTAATTGTGGGGTACACAGATGTGGTTGTCAAGCTTTATCATCATTTGGCCAGTTGGTGTAACCAAATCCCCACCACTTACCATCTTTAGTGTTAGGCTAGTTCCTGCACTTATGTTTGTTCCTTTGTATGTTTCCCTGTGTTACTTAGCCCTTAGCCCTGGCCTTTTATCTGTGCCTTTCCCTTTAAGTTCTGTATCAATGCCATTTGTCTGTGCTCCTGCATTATAACTGTGTTATTATCTTTATCTCAGTGCCTTGTATTGTTTATCCTTAGTTTGCTTCCTCCTGTGTCCTTCTCTACTCTGTCCTTAGCCCTTTACTCTGTATTCAGTTCTGTTCTGCCTCAGTTGCTTTTATGATTTTGTTCTGTTTGGTCTGTCTCTTAATTTATTTTTTCCTAGCCTGCAACATCCTGCTTTCCTGTCGAGTTATGATCGGTGCCTGCTCCAGAATGTTTGCAGGGTTTCTCAGTATTAGCCTTGACATACTGGATACAGAAGATACCTCCACGTGGTCCTCTGTCTGTTGAGGCAGCTTCTGTATCCTCAAGCTACTGGGGACGTGCAGTTACCCAGCATGAACACCTGTAACTACACCTGCACCGTAGCTCCTCAACGCAGGTGCTCAGGGTCCCATGGCACCTGGACTCCAAGACTTGAAGAAAACTTGTGAAAGTTGAAATGTTGCCTGCATCTGTAATAAAGCTTCACCTTACTCCGAGTGCCGGGCATCCGTGTTGTTTGTTGGTTCTACTGGAGACTATATTCACAGTCGTGCCTAGGAAAACAAAACAGCAATGTTCCAAATACATCCATAACTGGTTATACGTTGCGTAACTCTCTTGGAAATGAAAACACATGTTACAATGTGCAAAGTGAACCAAAAATAAAACTTAAAGAGCATCAAAGCAATTTTCAAGAACATTGGAAATTGTCTCTAAATCTTGGTTTCCTCAGAAGAACATCCCTTTGCTTTTATAACAGCCTCACATACAAGAGACATGCCCTGTATGCCCGTACATATTTCAAACTTTTAACGTAACTAGGCTTCATACTTTAATTTATTTTCTTTTGGGGACCATTTAAATCAACTTCATTTAGCATTTTTTTTTTTTCAGTGTAATTAATTATTAGCTTGTATAATGAAATTCTGAACATTTAAACAGTAAACATTAAATATAGTTGTACTGAATTGTAGGACCGGTACTACGCATTAACTAAGTAACCAACTAAAATGAAAGGATCAAAAAAAGACTGTAGAGTCTACTCAATAAAGAGAAGAATGTAGGGAATTAAGACAGGAATTTCAAACTTTAGGTAAAAGTAGCAGAGATGGAATGATTCCCCCATTCAGATGTAATGGAGTCAGAGGCTCTCTAAAAGTCCCCCAGAGGGGACTTATGTCTTTCCCTGGGAGACAATTACAACCCTACGTCTTTGCTAGTTTTTTTGGGAGCAGCCCTTACTTATTTCTTGAAGAGTCCTGGGATAGACTAGCTCTGACAGGGACATTTATCAATATAAGTAGTATTATTACGAAAGGCCTGGGAGAGATGGTTGGTCCGAGTTTGCGCCAGAAGGAAGGTGGAAAAGATAAGAATAGGTGGAGAAACACACAGAGACACTCACAATAACACCATAAGCTGCTACAAACCACAACAGCCTCCTCCCAAAGCGAGAGAGAAAAAATGCAAGACTGTGTTGTGTTGGGGTGAGCGCTTTTTACATAACCAGTTTAACATACAGAGTACAGTTTCATATGGTTTTGTTAAAAAAAAAAAAAAAAATGTTTAAAATTCTTGATATTATTTTTTTTACAGAAGTTTGATTAAAAAAGGGGGAGGAAGACTTCTTATCTCAAGACCTGACGCGTTTCGCCTAAGGAATGTTTCATCAGAGGTCGTGAATGATGGTGGGTAGGTAATATCTAGGTGTATGGATATTAGGAATTCCAGGAAGAATGAATGATTAATTTGGCAGAAAGATGTAGAAGACTATAATTGTTGTGTTGGATACATTTTGTTGTAATGCAAATTTAAAGCGGCAAGTCCACACTCAATTTCGGCAGTGCACAGAGTTGTTTTGCTGTCAGCTCTTCTAAAAGCTATTATCTTTTTGAATTAAAATTATACTTCATACTTTTTTATATAAATATATATACCTTTTCCCTTGGAACAACATGTATCTACCACAACAATTATAATCTTCTACATCCTTTTCAATAGTCTGTAGGCGGTTCCCCTATGGAAGTATTTCAGATTTAAGTTCAGATATTTCATCTCTAATAGTTGCTTGCATTTGTTCCAGGTTTGCAGAGAGTTCCTTTTTGATACGTTCAAACAAATCGATGAAATCTTCCCTTGTTAATCCTCCTCTTGGACTTCTTACACACGGAAGTTCCATAAACAGTTCACCCTCCGAAGTAACATTGGAGGAATTAGCATTGCCTTCCTTTGGCTGCACTGTTTGTTCCGAATGATGAAGCTTGTCCTCCTCCACCATTTCAGGTGGCGGTATTTTCAATTTGGAGATTGGGATCAAACAGTCTCTTAGATTGGTTTCTGTAGCCTTTGATTTTTTGTATTGATCCCAGAAGCACCTTTCCTATTATTTCTCCCCATCGTGAGTGTATCGCGGGATGGATAAAAATCTTTGTTCTGCTCTGTGCAATCGGTGAGCTCTCAGGGAGACGACAGAACTCTAGCAAATCAGATTCAAGCTAGCTTAACTGAAGTATTGTACCAGCGTAGCGATCTTCGCATCAAGTGTTTCGCCTATGTCTTTCTCCCATTGTTGGACATATGTTAAAAACAATCTAGGACTTTCTGGCGCCAAATATGATTACATGTTTGATATCATTCCTTTCATGATTGTGTTGGATAAGCAGGTATAGTCAAACCATGTCTTTGCTTCGGAGGCTACTTCTGCAGTATGAGGGTTTTGCACAAAGTCCTTCAGTTGTAGGTATCTAAAATGATCCACTGGTTGAAATGGGATGGTAAATTTGAGTTATTCAAAATATTTAATCTTCCCTTTTTTAACAGGTCTGCAAACCTTGAAAATCTCACCTTTTTTTTAACGTGTTGTTTCGGAAGATGATTGCATTGATTTCCAGGAAATTGATTTTTGGAACTTGCCTGTAAACATTCTAAAGTTTTTCAAGATTACCTCAGTTAGTTGTAAAGTTATTGTTAATAACAATCAGCAAGTTCTTCAGATGTTTGTTTTTTGTTGAGGCTGAAATACACAATGAATTGATTTATATTCAATTTTATTTTGAGATGCTTGGAATAATTTCTTGATTACAACATTTGTATTGAAGTTTGCACACTGCACACAGGTGGGCTAGTGAACCATAGTTATTAATCATCCCAATGTGTTTTTTTTATTTTTATTACTACAATAAACTGTTTGTGTTGGCTGCCATTTTTATCCAGACAATGATATGTTTAGAAGCTGCATAAACAGAAATGCAGATTCATGTTAAAAACAAAAAAAAAATCATGAGGAACGATCATGGATCTTTTTGTGTGGCCCCAATACTGGAAAACCTATAGGTTTTAATTGTATTACCTCACGTAATTAATAGTGTCCTGCCCACGCCCAGCTAACCTCCTGTATGGAATGTGACCTTGCACAACTGCTTTAACTATATAGTCCTCAGTGCACATTTATAGTAAAAGAAAACTAGAATAACAAACCAATAATTTCTAAATGACTCGCAATGATTTTGGTCTGAGCCCCAAATCATAGCTTACATCTGTCCTGCATATCGTTTCGAAATTATTGGCTTGTAATTCTGGGGTTTTTAGGTATAGCTGTTTAAAACTTCATAAGAAATAGAAAAATGTTCTGTTTCATGTAAGAAACAAAAAGGCACACAGATCTATATATGGTGGGAGTGCGAGGCATTGGGGGAGCTTAAAACAAAGATAATGGAAACATTAAAACTACTATTTAATTACTTAGGTCCATTAACCCCGCAGAACTTTCTGTTTCATATAGATCTTCCAAACTGGAATAAAAATGAAAAGATTCTATATATAAACATTATAATCGCATGTAAGATTTCTATAGCTAGAAAATGGAACAAAGTAGAAACTCCAGGACGGGAAGAAGTTAAAGCCCAAATAAACTTTCAATCAAAAGCAGAAAAAGACTTTTATGAAATAGGAGAGGAAGGAGGGGGTAAATACGAGAGGATCTGGGCAAAATGGGACTTGATAGAGGGATCGAAAAGATAAAAGAAGTGGAATAAGAGTAAGGAACCCTAAATTGATTAAGAGGAATCCATCTCCCGACAATTTGAACCCACCGAGACCCCCTCACCTCACCCTTCGATAACAGCCCCGTTAGTAGAATGGAATAAGAGAAGTATGAATGGTATGAATGAAGAGATTAGAGTAATGGATACTTATAAAGATCAACCCAGCAGAGAGGGTAAAGGAGAGTTAGAGAAGCCAAATACAGCAGGAAAACAGGACACCGTAAACCCATGGCCCTGAACACACATACAGGGGATCATAAATGGTTAGGAAGCATTTAGTAGAAATACAGTCGGATTATAAATAACCAGGAGCCACATAAATAATGGGCGAACTAAGTATCTATTGTATTTAATGTATTGTGCACTTTAAATTTATTTGATTGTACTGTACTTTTTATATTGGAAAACTTAATAAAGTATGTTTAAAAAAAAATGTTGTGTTTGGCTAGTCACTGAAATACATTTGGTTCACAGTTTGCGTATTAAAGCTCAATGTATCCTGAACATTCATTCATTTAATAATAAAATAAATAGATAACTGTAGTTGAAAGTGCAGCTATTCAGAGAGCCATCAAAGAGCCATCCATCTAACTAAAATAGCAGAATGAATCTATCTGTACAAGGATTAACACTGACATGGTTCGGACCATGAGAATGTCTAATTTTAGGTCTACCATGCTGCCTATAGCAAGTTTTACTTGTTATTGCCTGTGTTCCGTATGGGAAGCATGAATCAAAAAAATGGGTCCCTTCTGGCAAGTATACCAAATGTGTGTCTTTATAGCTACACATGGGTTTACTTTCAGTTATGCCTCATATTTGTAGCAGAGCCAGTGTGCCAGAGCCAGGCTGGCAAGCAGTTACAGTGTCAGAGTGTGCACAGCCTATCAGAGTGGGGTCTTCCCCCCCCCCCCCCCCGTGCTAGTCAGATCGAGATCTGAGTTGTGCAGGGGTCTCTTTCTGCTAGTGTAGACATGTCACACTCAGAGCTTCAGTGAGTAGTGGAAAAAAAATAGAAAAAAGATACCCATTACCTTTTATTTCAATAAATGTTCAAACATTTGGAGTAGTCAATGAAAAGATGATGTCTTAAAGTCACTACTCTATGTAGCTTACATTTAGAGGAGCCACAAATTAAAAAACAAACAAACAACAAAAACACTAGGTGCCACATTTATAAGATCATAGAAAAAAAGAAAAAGCTTACCTACTAAATAATGCAAAAAATGCTTTCTATGGCTATAATTTTTGTATAGCATGTAAATCTTGTAAACCACAAAAATGCACTATTACAAATTTTACTTCCTTTTCTAATGGTAAACAATTTAAAACTAAACAGTTTCTAACGTGTCTCTTCAACCAACGTTATTTCTATGGTGGGATGCTCTTGTGGTTACCAAAAAATTGGAAAAACATCACGCAAATTTAAGGAACAACTCGCAGAACAAGTTAGAAACATCAAAAAAGGCATCGCGCAACATTCTCTGTCTCATCAATAGGGTTGCCACCTGGCCGGTAGTTTACCGGCAGGCCGGTAAAAAAAAGGGTAACAGGCCAATGTTAAGACTATGGAGATAGTACCAAGGCCGGTATTTTTCTGAAGAAATGGTGGCAACCCTTCTCATCAATAGGTCTCACCTCCTCAATAAAGAGAGAATTTCAGGGAATTTCAAACTTTAGGCCAAAGTGCCAAGTTGGAAAAATGATCCTCTGCAGTTGAAGGTCAGAATTTTTCCAACTCAGTTTCTTTGGCCTTAAGTTTGAAATACCGATCTCAACTTACTGCAATTCATTTTTTTTTTTTGATTGAGTAGAACATAATATATGACATCCAGAGGAAGTTCTTTCCCAGGTGGTTCCAGCCATCACATGGGAAATGTCTGGTTTTTCCACAGTGCGGACAGAGGATGTTATTTTATAGCAATTAATTAGGAACATACGTTTCCTGCGAGTAATTAGGGACTTTGTATGTGATTGTAAAAACGGTGGTATTGCAGTTCTTATCATGCCAGGTCAAAGCCCACAAAGGCTGAAACATGTAGCATGTTTAAAATTGATCTGCAATACCTTTGTTCACCTTGGAGTCTAGTTGTTGCTGTTTTTACCTTTTGTACCTGGATTGTTCTACCATTTGGGAGCTTGATGGATGCCGGATGCGGCTTATTTTAAAATAACCAAGAAATGTATAAATGAGCAGGTTTCAGTACCCTTAATAGAGAGTGTTTATTACCTATTATTGTGTAGTAATGTGTTTATTACCTATTTGCCCACTTAGTTCTGGTCAAATGCGAGTGCAATATTACCAGCACTGTGCCACACCATTTCATAGAATATTATGCTATTTGCTTACGTGTCCTTTTTCCTTCCATGTGTATCTGATTGTTGGAAGCCCTATTGCATCATCATCATCCTCATCATCCTCATCCTATACTAAGTCTATTAGTGTTTTAACCCATTATTGGGAAGTCACTGAGCATACTAAACACCACCATTACTACTTTATTGTATTTACGCAGCTTTTTGTGTTTAAGGGAGTCAGTTAGTTCAAGGACCCTGCGCCAGGTCAAGCGCCAAATATTGCTTTCTGCTTTTTCTGACCTTACTAAATTGTGTCCCCTGGTGACCTACCTCCTGGCAGAAATAAGGTATTTGTTCTATAGTTGATTCATCGAATTTCTATTTTGTGCCTGTTTGTGAAACAAAAAAAATGATCTTGCAAGCCCATCAATGTGATCAGCACTTTTAAAATACAATGGACTATCCAGATTATGCTAATTATGTTCTTTAGTGTGTCATTCTCCCTTTGATCTCCGGACCTTATTAAAACATGACGCCACTAATAATACTTAAAAAAAATAATATCCCCAATGTATTATATATTTAACACTTTTCTTAAGCATTTTGAACAGTGTTTTTCAGTTTCCCTAGCTAAGCTCCTGAGAATATTTTCTTAGATTTAACATACTTTAAGCATTCCTAAGATGTTATAACAGATTTGTGATTTAGTAGTCCATGTGATGTGTTGCCACTGTGTTCAAATGTCTCACATGAAAGACTGTTTGGCAAACAGACATAGCTGGGACAAAGTAGGTATTAATGTATTAATGAAAAGACAAATTCACACACTTACATAAATGAGAAAGTGTTTAATGTTGGATGACAGACTCTTTGGTATGGAAAGTCCTTGCGTTTCTACATTCACCTGTATATAGACGTAAATCTGAGTTTGCAGTACCACATGAAATAGAATCCAACTGTGTGTGAAGTGGTAACAGTACATACACAATCTGGCAAGCTGTTATGGTAGGAACACACATCTGTTGGTCCTGGCTGCTACAACGGGAAGGATGGTCCGAAATGGTCCACAAACTAAATTCAGGAAAAGCAGAGAAGTGCCAGCTGATACTAGGCAAATCCACACAGGGAGTCCAAAAGAAGACAAATATAACCATTTATTCAGTCGTTGGACAAGTAAAAGTAGGAGTACAGGAAACACGAACACTGGCCTAAATGCTTAACGCGTTTCGCACACTCATGCTTAGTCATAAGTGTGGGAGAGTGACCTGTTCGGTGGAGGTTCTCCGCCACTTTACAGCCTTGTTTTTTAGACATTGGTTTCGCTGATGCAGTGAGCGTAGGCACAACACAGAATTACGTTTTTGGTAGAGGCGCCTGTAACCACTCATCGGTGTGTGTGTGTGCTGTGTTTATACATAACCGCTATTGTGTTGAAACAAAAAGTGTGTAAAATCATAAATCACTAGAGCAGTGGTATTCTAGACTGAGATTAAGTACATGGAGAATTATATTTCAAAATAGAGAATCTTTCAAATGTGACGTTGTAATTTAAGTATTAAAAATACATTTCTGCCTAGAAGTTGATTAAGGTCATGTAAAGTTATATATGCTCTAATGTGTTTTTTTTTTTTACTATTATAAAATTACTCAAAGCTCAAATAGGATTTAATGCAAACTTTTTTCCATAATCTGTATCTATTTTGCAAGCAAGTAAGGTTAAAATAAAGATTGCTCAAATAATGTATCAGAAGTGAACTCTGTCTCTAAATTTCATACTGAAACAGTGGAAAATTAGTTAAAATCAACTTTGTTAAAGCAAAACTAACTATGTTTAAGGTTACTATCCCATGTAATTCCAAACAGTAGCCCCAGGAAAATGTGTTGTATTAAACTGGGTTGTTGCACTTTATATGATTGTATGTTTTGTTAGTGCTCAGTAGAACAATGATTTCATTTTTGTATTATTTTGTTATCAGCTGCTCTACCTATTCAAATTTTGGAACAAAAATAAAAAAGCCCAATACATTTCCACCTCATCCAGCATGTGGAGTGTCTTTGAAACCTGAAAGACTGTGCAGAAAACCCCTGATCCTCACCACACCCAGATCCTTCTTTAACACCTTCAAGTCGCTATTCGTAACCTTCATATTAAATTGGAAAAAGACCCATAATAGCACATTGCATATTAACCAGAAACAGAAATAGAGGAGGCGATGGGACTACCTGACCCAGAAAGGTATCACAAAGCAGACCACCTCTCTAGTGTGGTGAACTGGATAATTTCTGCACAGAAACTCTGGGTCTCCATGGAACACCAAAGCCTTGCGTGACCCATAACATTTATTGCATAGCTCCCAAAAAGACACAAAGTATGCAGGAGCCCCTCCTATCCCCTTACTTAGTGAACTCACCATCCATACGTTTGTCATTAACTCACCTTAATTCACAGATCGGACTTCCTGCCGGCACTACAACCCACAAGAATCCCAAATGTGTTTCACCCTAACATTACATCCCTTCGACTAGGTCATTGCACAATATTAGACTCTTCCAACATGGTACCACTAACAGGTACATCAGCTGTTTGCTTTTGTGCTAGCAGATTACTGAGCATACAATGGTTGTTTAAATTTAATTTTAATTTATTTAACAATTTCGTTAGCATGGTGACTATTGTATTTAACTTTCTTGTATACGTTCTTACTATTTAAAGTTACCCAAATATAATAAAAGTGAACTTGTTGTTATGATATTATAACTCTTGGACCATTTTGAATTCCTCTCCTTGTATTTCTATGATGCTGATACTATAAAAAAAAAACCCTGATCCTAGGACAAAGTACCAAGTAAAGAAGTATTTATGTCACATAGGGTTTAAATCTTTAAACTCTGTTCTATTGATAGTGCTGCAGACTTTAATACACAATACAAACATAGGGTGACAAAGTTTAGATTCTTATGATAGAACGGTGCTAAGGATATCCTCAAAAATGATTCAGATGCTGGCTATATGTGTTCTTTAATGACATCCTATGTAATTTCCTTCTTTCTCACAGAGACAGGGGACGGAGATTAATACTGATGGTCTATTTGTAAGGAGTAGACATCTATGCCACCATAGCCATAATTAATCTTTGTGCAGTATGCTGCCAGACTGTAAAGACACAGTGCTGCAGTTAATATTTCTGACAGAGGAACATCTGAATAACATCTAATTTTAGGAGTGACCCAGCCCCAGAAGTTTCAAAATATGAATACCAGATTATTCCATTGGTGCAATACTAATATATCAAATGTTTTAGAAGTAAACACTAATTAATCTGACAAACATACTTGGCTAAGATACGGGGAGAAACTACCAATCACAGTTAATTTAATTAATAGCAATTTATTTTTGTCTTCTTTTCTATCCTTAAATTGGTCTGAACATAGGTGAGCCAAATCCACCCAATATATATATATATATATATATATATATATATATATATATATATATATATTTAAAAAAAAAATATATATATATATATATTCTCTTGGCAAGTTAAACCTAATTAACGAGATACAAATTTACCAAGATGGTGCCAATTATTAAGATACTATCCTTTCTCCATTATGAATTAATATTTAATTTGTGTATAACCAAACATCAATCCCATTGCCATTGCCTAGATATAACAATTTTTTTTAACACCGTAAGTTAGATAATTTAGGTTGAAAAAAGACCTAAGTCCATCAAGTTCAACCCTTCTGCCTATCATTCATGCTTTTGATCCAAACAGTAGGCAAAAAAAAAAACCCTAAGTAAACTATTTTGAGTATTGCCGTTTAGGTGTAAACATTCCTCCTAGACTCCCATAGGCAATCAGATATCTCCTTGGATCAAGAAACTCTAAAATAATAATGTTTATTGTACTATTAGTAACCCTCTATATAAAAAAAAATATCTAGACCCATTTTGAAGGCATATATTGTGTTTGATCAAATCAAAACATGTCATGAACCAGTATTCAGTGTGATCCCTGGCAAGTACCTTGATTGTACTTATGGGGATATCATGTACATTCACTAATCTGTAAGTTGCTTGGTGTTACCCATGTTTGAATTAGCGCATCCCTGTGACTCCTTTTTGGATGTGGCGAACCTTGCTTATCTAACTGCTCAACTGCTCAACCTGTGTGACACATGTCTTGGCAAATCATTGTACACTGGGAAGATGATTTCATTTACATGTTAAACCAAGAAAGAACATATATGAGGAAAATATTCATTCAAATGCATGTAAAATAACATACTAATTTTTAAAATTGATTAAAAAAAAAGATGTTAAATATTGCCCTTCTTAAGGGTATTTTATCAACACAGAGCCAATGTCTAGGTGACAAGCAGGCAAAAAAATGGAGTTGCTCTCCCGAGTAGGTATTATCCTACAGGACAGACTATTGCAGTGCTGTTTGTTCTCGGGCATTGTAGCACCCACCCCCTTCTTTGTCGCCATAAGTAACAGGGTATGCCTACGGCCATGGGACGAGGCCATTTTAGACCAAAACATATGTCTGTGGTTTGCCGTGTTCCTTGTGTAGAGGGTACTATAGCCATGCATTTTGGGTCTGGACTGTCCTTATGGGTGGGATCAATCTGATATGTTAATGGAGTGGTTCCTCTGCAATGGTGTAAGCAGGCAAAAAATAGAGCTGCTCTCCTGGGTAGGTATTATCCTACAGGACAGACTATTGCAGTGCTGTTTGTTCTCGGGCATTGTAGCACCCACCCCCTTCTTTGTCACTATAAGTAACAGGGTATGCCTATGGCCGTGGGTCCCTGGCCTGCTTGCACCTAGAGGATCATCAGCCATACCACACTGACGAGGCCATTGTAGGCCAAAACGTACATCTGTGGTTTGCTGTGTTCCTTGTGCAGGCAATACATTTCGGGTCTGGACTGCCCTTAAGGGTGGGATCAGTCTGATATGTTAATGGAGTGGTTCCTCTGCAATGGTGTAAGCAGGCAAAAAATGGAGTTGCTCTCCCAAGTAGGTATTATCCTACAGGACAGATTATTAAAGTGCTGTTTTTTCTCGGGCATTGTAGCACCCAACCCCTTCTTTGTCAACAAAACTAATATAGAATGGGAGATAGATTTGTAGATATACTGACCTTTCATATGCAATGAGTCAAGTTTATATAATAATAACCTGATGAAGAAGCATCCTTGAAGCACAGCAACAGTGTGTGTGTGTGCGTGTGTGTGTGTGTGTGTGTGTGTGTGTGAGTGTGTGTGTGTGTGTGTGTGTGTGTGTGTGAGTGTGTGTGTGTGTGTGTGTGAGTGTGTGAGTGTGTGAGTGTGTCTGTGTGTGAGTGTCTGTGTGTGAGTGTGTGTGTGTGTGTCTATTGAGGTAGTACTAAAAAGCTCCTGAACAGTGAAGGACAATAATGGAATATAAATATGGGGCCTTTTTCTGCCCTGTAGTCCCCATTGTTGTCTTTCTTTCTTTTTTCTTTATTGCCATCAGTTAACATTTTCTGGAGTAGTGCAGTTATTTGTTTTTAAGGACAGCTTTTTCTCCACTTATGTCTCATCCTTTGGCGTTCTATATCTTAATTCTTAATTATATCCAAAAATGTGGATTTAGTAAATAATTCCCTTGTCCCCTTGAGTTTATCCTTTATTTGTACCCTTAACCCCTTAATAAATTAGTTAAAAATATTCCTGCCGATGTGAAGTGTCTGGCCTTATCTAACCCCCTCCCCCAGCCCCACCCCTTGCAGCGGGGAACCCGGGAGGGCCCATATACCTCAATGTTTTATTATTTAACTGTGATCTGATACGTCATTCTCGCAACCTTCCCTCATATAGCCTCACTCCCATTCTTCCCACTCTGATATAAATCTTACACTTTTTCCCCTGACTGCATGGTATCCCTTCTCCATTGTCAGTTGGAGATTAAATTGGTTTTGCACAATATCCCAGTGTATCTTGCCCTGTTCTTTCCAGCGTCTAGCCATGCATAGCTTCATTGCCATAAAAAGTTGGATTGCTATGATCTTATCGCTCTGGGACAATATTTCCAAGTTCAGATGGAATAGGGCTTTTAGCAGGTTAGGTGTCAGTGTTTTACCAGGTATAATGGAGATAAGGTCAAATATTTTCCTCCATGTTTCTGCAATCTCTTTACAACTCCACCACATGTGAATATAGGACCCCACCTGTTCCCTGCATCTCCAACATTGTGCGGAAAGACTTAGGGACATTTTAGCCAGTCTCTGTGGTACTAGATGCCATCTATTTATAAGCTTAAAGTGGAGTTCTTGTATATTTAAACAGTGGTTTATTTTCCCAATTTCTACCCCGGAGTCTCTCAGCATCTCACTATCTATGTCCTTTCCAAAATCTTTCCCCCAACTTTGCCAGGCATACGGGACAGAAAAGTCAATCCTGCCAGGAAATCATATCATCTCCTTAGTTGGCATATTCTTACCACCATAAAGTAATCTTTGGTAGGTATCCATAGGGTCTCTCTCAGATCATTATATGACATCATTTGGTTGTCTCTAAGGAGACCTTTTATTCTTAATTTTTTAATATCACCCCACCCTGAGAATCGTAAGTTCTCAATATGTTCTTCTAAGGTTTTTATTGGGGCATAAGGGGGCAGCATATCCTTTCCAAATGTTTTATTTCTAAATTTTTGCCATACTGATATTAGATCTTTTAACAATTCCGACTCTACTTTTATTGTATTAAGTCTCTCCTGGTGAAGCCACAACAAGGTGTCTAAGTCTGTCAGACCAGCCATTTCTTGTTCTATCAGATACCAGTCTTCCTCCTTAGATTGATAAACCTGTAATTTAGTAATGTGATTCAACATGCATGCTCGAATTAAGAGCTGCAGGTTGGGGATCCTAAGACCACCCATCCTCCTATCTAGGTAGAGCAGTCTCTTTGCGACTCTTGGCTTTTTTTCATTCCAGACGAATTTCTCTATAATAGTTGTCTTTCTGAGCACAGTCACGTAAGATAGGCTCTTAAATCATCCAACCGAAGATGTGCTACCTTGATGCACCCCACCAACATTCTGTGCATGCCATGTAATGCATGTGCTCTTCAGTATAACTTTTACACCGACCGGGCAAGTAAACTATCCTATGTTAGTGATGCTACCAATTTTTAGCAAGTTTTAAGTGCTGTACAGCTTCAATAATACCATAATGTCACTTTTATATTGAATTCTTAATGCATTCATCTTATACAAGTCAAGTTATTAGAATAACTAAGTGAAGTTGTGCAGTAAGTATTAAAGGTTAGTAACATTGCTGACATGGGACAGCTTGCTTAGCTTGCCCTACATTTGGGTAGGTAAATAAAATGTCAGTCTGTGCAAAACTTCCACAGTCGCCAAAATGACAGTGGGCACCATGCCCATCTTCTGGCCATCACATCATGTTTGTTTTGTTCACTATATTTCCCAAAGGTTTATTTTAAGTCTAATTTTGCTCATTACACAGTACAACAGCAGAACATTACACTTAGATTATGTGAAATGTCATTAATATCTCATAATTTTACATTCAGAGAATTAAGCAAAATGTGTTGCAGATTTTGGTGTTTTTCATCTCATTGCCTCTTTCTTCTTTCTGTTTTCCATATTCTCTGCACCACTGGTTGCCAAACAAACACGAATTGTGCTATTTTATATACTTACCTCTGAAGAAGCCCATGCAGGGCGAAACGCGTCTGGTGTTTTGCACAATACCGTCAAAGGTGCATTTGTCAAATGTTTTGCACATTTATTTGTTGGATCAATTGTTTTTTATTGTACAATTTTATTAACAGTTTATTAAAATATTAAGTGTTAGTTTATATTTGCAACCCTGCTCTTATCCTTCTCTGCAACTTTTGCACCCACATCAGTCATTTATTAAATCATCTTTGATTGGATAACTGAGGATCCGACCAAACAATCTAACCAACATGACAGTGCCCAGAAAGACAAGAATGGAGATTACAGGGCACAAAAATGTACCATATTTATAATCTACAGGTAAAGCATTTTATTATAAAACACGTTGTGGGTAATATATAAAAATAAAAAAAAAACAAGAGGTGAAGCAAAGTCTACTAGCAGCATAGGACAAAGTCTTGACATGACAATATCTGTGGAAAACAGTGTTTGGTTTAAATTACTACATTTTTATTCTTTATTCATAGGGTGAGTCAATTCAGCTGCTGTGCTGAGTCTTTGACCGCCATTGAAAATATGCCTTGACCTATTTTGTGATTGAAAAGACCCTGAGGTAGTGATTAAAATGAGTAGGCTTGAAATGAGCGGGAAAACCGGGTTAGGGCAGGAGAAAGTAATTTTTTTGTCAATACCCTTCTCAACATGAGCCAAACAGCTGCTAGTGACTGATGGACATAGAAATGTGTTAACTCTAGACTTTATTTAATTGGTCCTTTTCTGGATATCTTTAAATATATGTGGCTGTTTATTATATTATTCAGTTAACAGCCAGAGGCATTTGAATTCATTTATTTTTACCTCTGAGAAACAGTAGTCGGGGAAACAGCCTTGCCGAAAAAATGCTTAACGGAATATTCCTGTAGCACTTCACTGCCCAGGAATTAACCTGAAAGGTTTGTTTGATAAATCAACTAAGTCTTATGAAAAATTCCAGGTTGATTGGTGAGAGAGAAGACAAGCTTACACATGAACAGCTAAATGGATGTCTTATATTTATACACAGAGTACACTTTAAAACCCAGCCTTGGGCTACATAACACTTTTATTTGATCTGAGAGCGAAAGGAGGTACTTCAAGTTCAAGACATCTTGTTTTTTCGACCCCATTTGTTTACATCCAGTTGGGAACTTCTAAAAGCTTTGTCTCGTGTGACCTCCGATAATGAATCCCCTGTCAAATAAGTAGTTGAAGGCTATTATTTTTGCAGTGCTATACTGCTCATTTCTTGTTATAGCCCCAAGAATTTGAAATAGACTGATATAAAAGCCCTGCTTGCAATGGATATTTACATGTTGTATTCTTGTGTACCCTGTACATGGACTGTACTGCTTTATCTTCTATAGCACAGTTCTTCTATCCTTCCAAGCTCACCACTAATTGCAATTTTTACCCTCCTATTACCACTACTGTCTGAATTCACTTGAATACTAGACAGTTCATTAGTAACTAGATAACATCTAATGCATTTATCAGTTACCTATAAATCCTAGAAGGCGCCAAAGAGGATTTTGTTGCCACTTTGAAAAACCTTCAGCAAAACATTTCCATCGTTTTCAAAGTCATCTGTGATATATGAATTAGATCCTTGTGGGAAGCAAAGCAATTCATGTCATGTTCCAGAAAAGTATTTTTTTTTTACAGTGAAATGACACCAGCAACTCATCTCTAATTTTACCCTCTGTTTATGGAACAGGATGAGAGATAAAAGCAAGGCATTGTATGCAGAGCTCCCCACAGCTCTCTATTATGTACTATGCAGGACATTCCAGTTTACAGAATGTTTCAGATAAGAAAGAGCACAACTACAAATGGATTGTAAGCCATTCAACACAGTTATCCACACTTGGAATTCAACACTGCCTCCATTATTCTAACAAAACCATAATCAAAATCCCAACAGCTTTAGGTTTGTTTTTTTTGTAATTTAGAATGACTCTGTCACCACAGAACAAGCAATAACTCAAATTATATAATTACACCAAAACAACTGAGCTTTTAACATGCGGGATCCTGGTAGGGGGTAACAAACAAATTGAAAAAGACAAATTTTTGAAAATGGGTTAACTACAACGACATTTAAAAAGTAACCTTTAATTAATTATGTACAAAACAATGATAATTTAAACGCAAATTATTATGCAAATTCCTTTTAAGTGTCACACATATTAAATATTTTGTTTTTCAGTTTAAGTCATGGATGGCATTGTGTCTCAGGGCTCTTTTGATCACTGAAAACAATCTTGGACACCTGTGATAATTAGATTGCCAGGTGAGCCCAATTTAAGGAAAAACTACTAAAGGAGGGTGTTCCACATTATTAAGCAGAGCACCATTTTCATGCAATATGGGGAAGAAAAAGGATCTCTCTGCTGCCGAAAAGAGTGAAATAGTTTAATGCCTTGGACGAGCTATGAAAACATTAGATATTTCACAAAAACTTAAGCGTCATCATCGCACAATTTTTGTGGCTGATTCAGAGCACAGACCGGTTCGTGCAGATAAAGGCACATTGAGGAAGATTTCTGCCAGATCCATGCTTTGGATCAAGAGAGCAGCTGCTAAAATACCATTACATAGCAGCAAACAGATATTTGAAGCTGCTGGTGCCTCTGGAGTCCCACGGACATCAAGGTGTAGATCAAGGTGTCCTCCAGAGTCTTGTAACTGTACATAAACCTTCTATTCGGCCACCACTAACCAACGCTCACAAACAGAAACGGCTGCATTGGGCAGAAAAATACATGAAGACTAATTTTCAAACAGTCCTGTTCACTGATGAGTGCCGTGCAACCCTGGATGGTCCAGATGGATGGAGTAGTGGATGGTTGGTGGACGGCCACCCTGTTCCTGTTTTGGGATGGAATCATGGGAAGAGAGCTGGTCGGCCCTTTTAGGGTCCCCGAAGGTGTAAAGATGACCTCTGCAAAGTATGTGGAGTTTCTGACTGACCACTTTCTTTCCTGGTACAGAAGGAAGAACAATGCTTTCCGTAATAAAATCATCTTCGTGCATGACAATGCACCATCTCATGCTGCAAAGAATACCTCTGCATCAATGGCTGCTATTGGGATAAAAGGAGAGAAAGTCATGGTGTGGCCTCCATCCTCCCCTGACCTCAATCCTATTGAGAACCTTTGGAGCATCCTCAAGCAAAAGATCTATGAGGGTGGGAGGCAGTTTACATCCAAACAGCAGGTCTGGGAGGCTATTCTGACATCTTGCAAACAAATTCAAGCAGAAACTGTCCAAAAGCTCACAAGTTCAATGGATGCAGGACTTGTGAAGCTGCTATCAAATAAGGGATCCTATGTTAAAATGTAACATGACCTGTTAAAATGTTTAAAAAGTTAAAATGTTGTTTGATTGAAATAGCTTTTGTTTTCAGTAAATATGCTGCAAACACAACAAATTACAATTTTCAGTTCTTTACAACCTATAAAGTCTTTTGAAACTTATTGTGCGTAATAATTTGGAACAGTGCATTGTAAGTTTTTTGTGTTTAAAAAAAATACAGTTATCATTGGGAGGTTTGTTCAGTAAAATTTGAATTGTACTCTTAATAGTTGATAACATGAGAATTATGGGGACTGTTATTTACATCAATTATTTAGGTAAATGAGAAAAATATAATTTGCATATAATTTGGAACAGGGTGTAGTGACAAAAATGCATCTTCCAAATATTAATCAATGTGAATGTGCTTTCAAAGTACTTTAAAATACATATTTTACATTTTGCATTACTTAAAATATAAAATACTTGCAGCTAGATGAAATTGTAAAATTACAGCAGTTTGCAAGAAACCAGGACTGCCCACACTAGTTGAGTAAAAGTAACTTCCTTTTTTTTGGGCTGCAGGAACCGATGAGAATAATTTCATTCGAATGAATGGAATATCCTGTCTCTCTAGTATTGTCATCATACAATATGTTGCACTGTTAAGAGATCCTACTGTTTACAAGAGCAAGGTCATATAGAAGCCACACAATGTATTCTATTCCAGGAGCACAGGACGTGACTAAAACAAACAAAACTTTATATCCTCAGTGTCTATATAATCAGTACTGCCGCAGCTGCAGTAAACATGCAGAGTAATCACCGGGGAGGGCTTGAGTCAAATATTACATTTGTGATTTAAAATCCTATGCACTGTACAAGCAGTGATCTTCATCTTGCACCAAAGTGAGTTTGGGGACTAGAATGTCCCTTTAATGTAAAGGTATGTTAGCATGTAAGAAAACCAAAGCTGGCCACTTTTAAGTATCTACAATTTAAAGACCATTATGTTTTTTGTAAGTCCTCCCTGGCAGTCTGTTTTGTTAAATATTTTCTATTGGTTTTAATCACATTAGAATGGGGTACAGAATGGAAAAAAAGTATGTCTGGTTCATTCTGGGAATAGTCTAACATTAGGGGCTTCTGTGATGAAGCCGGGTACTTCCGCTTTCGTCACAGAAGTCCCGGCGATCGTGCCGGGCGGCAGCAGGGGAGGTCTGCGCTCATCGCGCAGACATCCCCCGGCTGACCCCACTAGCCATCAGGGATCTATTTACATGTAAGGGGGAGGGAGGGGGGGCAGAGACAGGGGGAGGGATGGAGGGCAGAGAGACAGGGGGAGGGATGGGGGGCATAACAACAAGAGGAGGGAGGGGGGAAGAGACAGAGCAACAAGGGGAGGGGGAAGAGACAGAGCAACAAGGGGGGGGAGAGACAGAAGGAGGGGGGGCAGAGCAACAAGGGGAGGGGGCAGAGGGAAACAAGGGGGGGGAGAGACAGAGGCGAGGGGGAGTCAAAGGGAGGGGGAGAGAAACAAAGCTGGGGCAAAGAAAAGAGAGAGTCAGCATTGGCACATAAAAAGGAAATAAAAACAAGAAATGCATTTTTTTATATAATTTTTTTATTAAAAAAGCAATTTACATGTGAATATATACAAATTTAACTTTTTTCCTATAGGGTAGTCTTATATTCAGGCTTTTAGTTTTTTTCCTAAAGGAATATCCAAAGTTTGGGGGGTCGTCTTATAATCAGGGTGGTCTTATAATCGAGCAAATATGGTATAACAGAGTATATCAATGACATGAGAGTTAAAGGGAAAAACCATGATAGATGTAATAGAAGAACTAGCACGCTGACTTTACTCAACGCATATTTAAGCAGTATTGAGAAGTGACAGAACAGGCTAGGTAAGCTGGAGGTAATTATGGGATGCATTCTTCAGGTCGGAAATATGGCTGGGATCTTTTCCATGACAGATGTGTGCCAGTTGTATCATACAATCATTGTTATTGTCGGTGTGGGGCCATTCCAATTTTTGGTGACCACTCTAGCGGTCACTGAACATATTCTATGTATCAATAATAGACAGAGCTTTGGTGGGGTAATTTACATGCAACAATGATGTGCCATGGGCCAGTGATAGGAGATCAAAGATCTTCTCCCAAGTTGCTGTCAATAGGGTGCATGTCCACTATGAATGTAGGGCTTGCAAGTTGCAGCCATGAAGGCACAGTCCTGAGGTCAATGGATATATTTTTTTTAAGTCTGGAGGGGACTACGTACCAATGGGATACAACTTTCTAAGATTGTTCTTGTATAGTGGGTATTTTCAAAACGATTGTTTCCATTGTCCTGTGTTATTTCTTGGACTAGTGTCCAGGTCCATTGGGTCATAAACGGGGGTCATTCGTGTTTACGGCTAATAATAAAGAGTTTAGCTATTGACAATTTTCTTCTACCCTTAGAGACGTGTAGAGTCTTGAAATGAGTAATGTTAGGACGTTGAATGTCTTGTAGTTTAGCATCTAGATTTGTCGATATCTGAGCCATTCCCTTGCAGTTTCTTTAAACAGCATTCATAAGTATTTCCGAACAGGGGTCTAACATGGTCAGTTTTATTTTTCCTGCTTGCATTTAACTGGAAATGTATTATTAGTATACCCATTTGCTCGTTCATGCTCTCTATATTGGAGCTACTTAATAGTGGCCCTCTTTTGACTGCTTAAAGCCCCCCAGTTTTGGCGCCATATATACAGAGTTCTTTATTTCAATATCACTTTTTAGCACCTACCTTCACATTAAGCATAATGGCTTTGTACACCTCCCAGTCAGCAAGGATTATGGATGGAGGCTTTACCTCTGAATGGTTGGACTTGGCAAACGGAACCAGGAAGGGGGTCCGCTCTCGCCCCTCCTATATGTGCTGATGATAGAACCTCTGGCAGAAAATATAAGAGGATCCTAAACTGAGCCTGTACGCAGACAATGTGATCATAACTCTGGAGGATCCTAAGGATTCTCTTACAGAAGTGATGATGGAGCTAGATCAGTACTCACAGGTCTCAGGATATAAACTGACTACTGGGAAATCAGTGGCAATGCTGAGTAATGCTCCTCCAGGTTTCTGGAATTTCCTGAGAAATAATTATAAATTTAGTTGTGCTACACATATTAACTATTTGGGAGTAAGGATCAGCCCTGACCCCATGAGTATAGTGGAGGCAAATGTTCTACCCCTATTAAAACAAACCACAAAACAACTAAAGGTTGGACTGGGTTTATCATGGTGGGGAAGAGTAAACATATATCTTACATTTTGCCTAGATGGCTATACCTATTCAGAATGGTTCCACTGGCGGTTCCTGACAGTTGGCTCGCCTTAATCCAGTCCTCCTTCAGTAACTTTGTGTGAACAGGGGAAAAAATCCAGGATGAGTTTAAGTTGACTCAAATTAAAGGTTGCTCAAGGGGGTTTGGCACTGCCGGATATCCGAGAGTATCATAGGGCTAATCTCTTAATGCACGCTTTAAACACACACAGAAAATTTATAACAAAAACTTGGTAATAAAAAATGAGAAAAAGAATACTCTGTTAGTCAATAATAGTATAGTCCTTAAAAACTCTATTAGTCAATAATATTATAGTCCTTAAAAACTCTATTAGTTAATAATAGTATAGTCCTTAAAAACTCTATTAGTCAATAATAGTATAGTCCCTAAAAACTCTATTAGTCAATAATAGTATAGTCCCTAAAAACTCTATTAGTCAATAATAGTATAGTCCCTAAAAACTCTATTAGTCAATAATAGTATAGTCCTTAAAAACTCGATTAGTCAATAATAGTATAGTCCTTAAAAACTCGATTAGTCAATAATAGTATAGTCCTTAAAAACCTCTGGGATATTAGGATCAAAATTAAGAAGAGTACTAAACTTAACAATAAGATATTGGGCTGTTTACCTCTGAGTGTTCTGACTGATAATATTTTTTGGATGATTTAAGTTTGGGGAAGTGGTCTAGTGGAGGTATAAGAAATATAGAAGATTTATTGGATGTAACTACCATCAGACCATTCTCTGAAATTGTTTTAAGCTGGTCAACACTCAAAGGCGAGATTTTTAATTACTTATGAATTAAGGGATCCCGAGCCAAATACCTTTACTCTGGGCCACCAGAAATAATGACCAAAATACAAACAGTTTTGGGGAAAAAAAAGGAAAATAAAGGGCAGGTGGCCAACTATATTGTAATTATTAGAATGAAAGAGGGAGAAATACAACATCTGGGCAAACAGAAGTGGGCAGAAGTTCTTGAAATTGACGTTACGCCTTGGGGATGGCTGAAGGCTTTTTAATAGGTTAATAAAGGAATTAAATGTTTGAACTTGGTAGAACTACAGTTTCAACTTATGAACTGGTGGTACCTAGTGCCTAGCCGATTGAAGAAAATGTATCCAGGATACTCAAATGTGTGTTGGAGATGTAATGTGGGCATAAGGGAGATAGTACACATTTGGTTGGCCTGTCCCCCGATGCAAGAATTCTGTAGATTTGCTGCCCAGAAAATCAAGGACATCAATGCGACTAATCTTCCTAATAGTCCTGAAGTATTCTTACTACATCTAAAATTCCCAAGGATGATATGTATATATATATATATATATATATATTTATTTTCTTCGATGAAACAAGAATATGGCCTGCTCACAAATACATCTGGCCCACTGCAGAACAAACTTGGACCTAGATGGAGAGATGTTAGAAACCAATTATTATTTCAAATTAAAATGGAGAAGGGAATTGTAAGGAATCGATCAGCATCCCCAGAAAAGAACAAAAGATGGGATAAGTGGATTGGGCTACTATCCTTAGATGAGCACGATGAACTAAATTAAAAAATTGGAATTTCTGAGAACAGTGAGAAGGTGGGTGCAGCTTGTTCCCCACCCAGCAATCCCTAGTATGAGACCTGAACCTATCCTATAAGGACTGCCATGCCCTGTTTGTTAAATGTATTGTGTATTTTTGTGTGTTATATGTAAACTGTTTTATACATATTTAAGCCATGCCCATAGGTGTTTTGATGCATGTTTTTCCCATATATGTGACTAAAAGAGGTAAATTGATTTGTTGTTACATGTGAGAATCTTGAAATAAAATAAAAATCCCTATAACGTCACAACTCCAGTACAGTCTTTATAATTTGTAGCACGGGGTCTATAAATGTACAAAATCAAAGCCCCCTTTCTGGTAAGGAAGTAAAGAGGAATGGGGTGGTAAGGTAAGAAACAGGTCACCAATGTAATACCCCTTTTAATAATTCAATTATATTTAAAAAAAAAAAAGAAGCACAGAAAACAAAGCACAGATATAGTGTCATCCATTTTTTTGTTTTAGGAGAAACAAAGAAGTCATATCATCATATCCCTGGTAAAAAGATGATGGACAGATGCTCTTATGGATGAAAGTGGTGGTGACAGCCTTCATGCTTCTCGAGTTCCATAGAGTCAAATCAATCACTGTTGCTTTTAGATGCTTGTAAAATGGCTTCATGCATGACATAATGATGAGTAATAAATATAATTTTGTGACTGCTTTGAATAAGTTGTCCAAGAAAAAAAAAAGAAGAAAGAGCAAAACGGAGAAAGGGAAATTGGAGAAAGATCAGAAGAGAAATATAGTGGTATGACTTGAATAGAAACAAAATTACATTTAAAAAGTCAGGAAATTCAATTTAAAAACTTCAACATTGTCACAAATTATTAAGAGCAATAACTCTTTTTTTGTGTTAGAACATAAACCTGGACAGGAAACATGTTAAAAAAATAACAACATAAAAGCAAAACACATTCCCATTAACATCAGTTTATACTAAGTGAACTAATATAATAAATATCATATGTTTGAGTATGGCCTTTGTGCAAGGTGGTACTTACATGTAGTAAGGGGGGGGCAGAGACAACTCTGGGGTGAGAAAGAGAGACAATGCTGGGGGGAGAGGAAGACATTGTTTGGAAGGAGGGGGAGAGAGAGACAACATTTGGGGGGGGGGGGAGGTAGAGAGAGGCAGCATAAAAATAAAAAAAACAAGAAATGCATTTTTTTATGACATAATTTTTAATAAATATGAAAAAGCAATTTACATGTGAATATATACAAGTTAAACTTTTTTCCTATAGGGTAGTCTTATATTCAGGCTTTTAGTTTTTTTCCTAAAGGAATATCAAAAGTTTGGTGGGTCGTCTTATAATCAGGGTCGTCTTATATTCAAGCAAATACGTATATATAATTTAAAATCTTCTAGTGACAAATGGTATAATCCAATATATAGTGATCTCTTAATAAGGACCTTCAAATTATTTTGTGGTTGACAGCTAAACTTTGAGAACTTTTCTATATTAACAGAGATAATTACCAAAATAGGATCCATTCTTCAGAATATAAAACTTCATTCTTAGCCACGACTCAAAAATGTTTTGCTAAATAAGTCAACAGATAAAATAACAAAAATAAACTTGAGTTTTTTTTTAATGAAATAATTAAAGCATGATACTTTGGTCTCAGGAATCACTCAAGGGGCTACCGTAGAGATACTACCGCTATTAAAATCCCACTCCGACCACCAAACACACGCCACAGCTAATGAAATAATCATCACCTGGTTATTCAAATGATTTTATTTCAGCTTTTTTACAAATATGTAATTTTTACAAAATATCTACCGCACCAATAGCCATCCTTTGTTTATGCAACCATGGAATAAGATGTGATACTGGTTAATTACATTTCCAGTAAAAAAATAAGTTGGTATTAATAAAACATATGGTTTTATGCTTTTAAAATTGTTGTTGTAATACAATTCTTTCTGTGCATAACTGGAAGAATGTTACATTTAATCGTGAACAAAATAACCACAAGATATTTTGCAGAAACAGTAGGTCCTAATCATGAAGCTAAATACTTTAACTTTTGCTATTCCTGTTTATAGCTTTTGAAATCACAGTTTATCAAGTATAATTTGGACACAACGAAAACCTCATGTTTGCTTCTGATGAAGCTAGAATGCCTCAGTGGTACGGTGGGAGGAATATGATATGTGCACAGAAGTCTAACATTTGTCATGTATTGTTCTGGGGCTTCTGACAAATAATAGTCAACTTTTAGTGCAAACTATCAAGTTAGTACTATAGCAAACCAAATAGAAGAGGTAAAAGCAGCACTTATGGGTCTATTCAAAAATTTTACTTTCATTTTGACAATAAGTCAAATTCAACACCCAAGTTTAACTTAGAAAAAAAATCAGGTTAGAATCATCCCAAGAAAAAGGAAAAAAGTGACACTAACACAAATAATAATGTGAATCAGTGAAAAATAAATAAACAATACTCCTCCTCTGGCACTGCAGCACCCACTTAAGTGATCCTCTAGCACTTAATACATGTAGAAAAAGGGGAGACTGAGGCGCATGTACCGGGAAGAGAGAAAAAATATAATAGTGCAACACTGCGAAAAACACTTGAAAATATTGGAAAGGCTGGGGAATACAATCACAAACTAATTTGTCATTCAGGCTCATCAAGGTAGTGGAAAATTCAGTTTTAATCCGTACATCTAAAAAACATATTAAAAACCATAGCGCAGTAACCTTAACACATGTAAGGTGATTAAAACCAAATACACGTACAACAGAAAAAGCACAGTAAAGTGCAAACTTGCGTAAGAGTAAGTCTATTTCCTGCTGCCACCAGGATGGAACACTTCAGTGCAGCTCTTAAATGACTTGAATCCGGTCTTTTCTTCTTTCGAGAAAGAAGAAAAGCGCCTCAGTCTCCCCTTTTTCTAGAATCATCCCAACCTAATGTAATGGGAGGCAAAGTGAGCAAAGCTATAGTCAAATTTATGTGCCGAGTCTTAAAAATAGCTTTGATCGTTTCACCTCACATTGCTTTCAATGGAGAAGATTCCAACCCAGATTTTTTTTTTTTTTTGTAAGTCAAACCCAGGTGCCGAATTTTACTCTCAAAATGAAAGTCAACCTCTAAAGTCTAATTTTAGTAAATAGACAAAATAGTGTTCTTTCTTCACTGAAAGGACTCTTCCCACCCAAAACTTTTGTATTTTAACTCCTGTTTACTTTAAGTTTGCATGCACATACCTCCTTCTGTGTTGGTTTGACTTGATGTAGAGCAAGTAGTATTGTGGAATTTAGTAATGTAGAGGTTGTTTGGACTTTAAATATATAACAGAACTTTTTAATAGGAAAGGATTTGCAAAAACAAGTTTTTTTTTTCTTTTCTTTTCTTTTTTTCCCCAAGATAAAACAAGTTTTATCATAAAAAATGGGAAAAAATGGGATCAACTATGGTGAACGGTATTAAAATATAATTTTGCTTTTATCTCTTTTATTTAGCATTTTCGTCTACATTAATCTAGAGGAATGTTTGTAGATTTTGCAGTTCTGATAAGTAATAAACTATTGAACCATGGGAATGCTTCCTATGCTATTAAGTGTACATATTATTCTAATGGGCCTACATGCACAGTCGGTGATTAGAATGTCGCCTGCAGGCAAAGTACAGCAGGGTAAATAGCTCATTTATTAATATCTTAGTCGCTGTATGATTGATTCATCTCAATGAATTTCGCTGAAGGTTCAATCCCAGGTCGTTGAAGGAAACAAGTGGAGAAGACAGAGAGGGAGGGATTGTATAACAATGGACTTTCACATTACCTGGGGAAAGGAGCAAGGTATGTTAAGAATGAATTGTTAGTTTAGATGAGTTAATGTTGTTATAAAGAATCACATTGCTCCATGGAATTTGTTTCTGCAACATAACCACACACTGGAGGTTTATACTATGTGGCATGCAATTAATACAGGTAACTGGGGTGATGCTAGCAGGAGGCCAGATTCTGACTACATTAAAACTACAGTTATTATATAAATAGGAAAATCAGTAATGAAATAGAAATATCGTCAAACACCATTACTATATGTCTTAAAACATAAAAAGTAAAACCTTGTTAAAGTGATTGTTTAAAGAGCTTTTCTCTTTTATCAGGAACTAATTTCTATTTGCATCATAACTAGAGTTGAGCGGACACCTGGATGTTCGGGTTCGGCAGGTTCGGCCGAACTTCGAAAGCCAATAGCATTACATGAAAGTCTATGAACCGAAAGACATTCGGTTCATAGACTTACGGTTTATGGAATACATGTAATGCTATTGCTATTCTATAAACCGAAATAGAGTCCCTATTCTTATGAATGGGGACTCTATTTCGTTTTATAGAAAGCCCATAGCATTACATACAATGCAATCGCCGAACCCCATACCCCAACCCGAACATACAGTGAAATGTTCGTGTTCGGGTCCGGGGTCCAAAAACCGTAATCTTCGGTACGAACCCGAACAGTGTGGTTCGGGTTCGCTCAACACTAATCATAATGTGTTTAGCATTATCATTTTATTTGTAAACAGCCTCCACGTTACACAGAACTGTTACATAGGGAAGATGACAAAATGCAACACACAGGACACAAATAGACATACTGATACAATAAGAAATTAGCTTACAGTCCATGATGTACAGCACTTTTATACAAAGTTACTCACAGGATGAAAATGGTTTTATGATACCATGTTGTGCGTTATGCATTTTGCAATGTAGTTCAAACACAAATGTAAGATTGTAATAGCTGTCTGTTGTATCTGTCTTTACTTTAAACTGCTAGAACTGTTTGAGGTTGCCACCTCTGCCAATTTCTCTTGCTGTCCAAATATAACTTTTTTCATGCAGCTTTGCAGTGTGCAAAAGGGATCCGTGACAAATATGGAAACAAATCTAACTAATCTAAGATCAGATTACACAGAACCACGTTAATTCGTTTATTGGTTTCCAGCTGGTCACATGTGACTTCTACAC
The DNA here is from genome assembly GCA_036172795.1 of Pelodytes ibericus. Taxonomy (NCBI): domain Eukaryota; kingdom Metazoa; phylum Chordata; class Amphibia; order Anura; family Pelodytidae; genus Pelodytes; species Pelodytes ibericus. The sequence goes on along the minus strand of CM069868.1, from coordinate 32,156,737 downwards.
AATTTAAGGCATGGTGCAAAACTGATATGTGACTAGTAAAAAAAATGGCGGGCGTGGGAACCCTAGCACTATTGTGATCTCTTTCAAAACCTGATGGCTATTCGGGATTACAAATTTGATATCTACCTCTACTTTCTATGTCCTATTCAACAATGGAAGTTGGGAGGTACGTAAGGAGATGGACATTTTTTTTGTTCTGAAATACCGTATTTGCTCGAATATAAGACGACCCTGATTATAAGACAACCCCCCAAACTACGGATATTCTTTTAGGAAAAAAACTAAAAGCCTGAATAAAAGACTACCCTATAGGGAAAAAAAATTACTTGTATATATTCGCATGTAGATTGCTTTTTCATATTTAATAAAAACTTATGATATAAAAAAAATGCATTTCTTGTTTTTATTTACCTTTTATGTGCCAATGCTCCCCCCAACGGTGTCTGTCTCTCTCCCCCACCCTCCCACCAATGTTGTCTGTCTCTCTCCCCTCCCCCCAATGTTGTCTGTCTTCCCCCCACCCTCCCCCCAATGTTGTCTGTCTTCCCCCCATCCTCCCCCCCATCCTCCATGCTGCCCTACACTTCCGTCCATTATGAAGAACAGCCCGTCCGTCATAATAGACGGAAGTGTTGTATCTTACTATCGTGCAGACATCCCCCAGCTGCCCAAATATCATTGGTGGCCAATGGGTGCAGCCGGAGGATGTCTGCACGATACGCGCAAACATCCTCTGCTGCTGCCCAGCACTTCCACTGGGACTTTTATGATGAAGCCGGAAGGACCTGGCTTCATCATAGAAGTCCCGGTGGTCATGCCGGGCGGCAGCAGGGGATGTCTGCGCGCATCGTGCGGACATCCTCTGGCTGTTAGTGAGGGGGATCCAGGTCCCCTGCAGCTCTGCGGGGGACCTGGATCCATGTCTTATAATATGACCTCAATTTGAGGTCAGATTATAAGACGATCTTGCATGTAAGATGAGGGGTCTTTTTCAGAGCATTTGCTCTGAAAAAAACCTTGTCTTATATTCGAGCACGGTTCTGTTATAATGCAAACTATTTACATAGTTTTAGTATGTATATAAATCATTTTGAAAGTGAAGTCAGCTGTAATTTGCCTCTACATTATGACCACTGACAATATGCCGGCAGAGGTAGTGTGATGCTTTGGGCCATGTTCTGCTGGGAAACATTGTACAGGACTTAAAAAAGTTGCTGCTAAGGACTTTGTAACAGATCCCACAGCACAGCTTCAGAGATCTATTGGAGAGATCCATGCCTTGACGTGGAAGCTCTGTTTTGGTGTCAAAAGGGGACCTACACAATACTAGGCAGGTGGCCATATGTTATGTCTGATCAGTGTATGTAAGTATTTATTTCTGATACATGTGGAGGCAATAACGAAAGGAGAGCAGGAGAAATGGGGTTCAGAGAGAGAAGGGAATAGGGAAAGGAGGGCTCAAACCATTTGTTCTGTAAGAGGCCCCAATATTTCTCGTGGTGACCCTGCCAGAAACAGACACCATGCTGCAATTTACTCTCTGTGAGATCTATTTTATGATCTCAGCTAACACTGATTGGAACCAACACAGTGGTGTGCATTCCATTGCTCAACATACACCACCCTGCAGGGAAGTTTTCTCGACCCATGGAAAAATAGATTGAGCACCAGAGTTATATAACTTCACTACACATGTAAAAGTGCCAGATATTTAATATAGCATATTATATTTTTTTGAGTTCTTAACACCGACATCATTAATAGAATTATGAAAGAAGGTGGTCTTAGCTGATAAACTTTGGTTTAAAAATAGGTCACCTTGAGGCCTGCTCCAGGCCAAATATTGTCAGTGGTCCACATGGAGAAACAACTTCATAAAGTCCCCTTATTAGAATTCCTTAGTTTAAATTCCCATTGAAATCATGGAGCTCTGAATAATGAATTTGCTGACCATTTCACATCTTGCAGGTTTCCCCCAAGGTTCCCCAAGTCCCCCTGACTTTTAGTTTTGCTTTGTGAATAATCCCCATACAGGACATAAACGGACAATGCCATTGTCGAGAAACAAGAAAAGAAAAATAGGCATCCCGATATACAGCTCCTGTGCATTACCTCAAGGCTTGCACAATATGTCATGTATTAATGGTCTAGCAGGTCTAATGTTGCATATCAACAGCTCTGGGTAGACAAAAGAAATCTGATAGATACTACTCACAATGACTCCTATTTACTGCCATAGAAGAATTACTACACACCTTGACAGAAACTTGCTATTAAACAAAACAAAGTTCTGTCTGTCTACACAGTGTGTCACACTTTCTAAGTTACCACATTGAAACGAAGAGCAGAAAAAGGAGATGTTATGTGAGAGAAACTTGGAACACAGCAGCCATTTCCCTCAAGATGTCAAGGCCTTACTTGCCAAGAATGTGCAATATGCATTTCTCAGAATTATGTGACCACAAAGTTGACATTTTATGGGCAATGCAGTAGCTGAAGTTTTACTGCACTTAAGTTGTATAACTTGAAGATGTAATTCTCAATCCACAATTAGCTGTACAATGTGTTATTGGAAAACCTTCTGTCTTTTTATGGTTGTTTATGACTTTGCCCTGGGACCATTGTATGAAAAGAAAGTTATCTTTAATAAACCTATATTTCTGTGGAGAAAAAAAGTTTTCAACACAAAACACATTTTGCTTTTTTGATTGTTGCGGTTTGCTCACAAACACCGTGGTACCGTGGTCTACGTGATTATTTGTGAATTGGATATTTTTAGGAACCTTGGATTGGTGTCAAATGGACATTACATTGATGATATTGGGCTCTGATCACTCCTATTATTATAGAATGGTTGTAACTGCACCTTTAAATACAAACATCCATATTAATCTTTGCTTGAGTCAGACTTTCTTTAAAGTACCTGCTTGGTGATAAGGCACCACTATGCACACTTAGCAAAATCTGAATGATATCCAATCTACAGCTGTCAACTTGATACTGTTAGCTATCAGGGAGTGTGCATTACCTTCTCTAGGAAACAAACTTGTAATGGCATTGTCAAGGAACAGCCTCCCTCGCTGAAAATAAAACCTCCAGTGATACACTTAGCTCTATTTGAGAAATACTTTGCTCCATGATGGAACTGCCTTTTTAACTAACAATAATATAACAAATGACACAGACAGGATGGAGGAGGTGATTTGCAGATAATTTGCAAGTTTGAATCAAATGTGTAAAATGGCAAGTTAATTTCATCAAAGTAATTTAAAAAATGCCCCATCAACATAACAAACATACGACGAAATGGTGATGGGCGGTAAAACGTGCGTCAGACGCTTTCTCTTATTTAGACACATTTGGGTCTTTTTAGAAATTCGGGCAGACTAGATGGACTGAATGGTTCTTATCTGCCGACACATTCTATGTTTCTATGTTTCTATTCACTAAAATTGGAATTTGGAGGTCGTCTTTGATTTTTTAAACTAAGTCAAATGCAACACCTGAGTTTGACTTAGGAAAAATACCCAGTTTCGAATCTTCCCCGTTGAAAGTAATGGGAGGCAAAATGATTAAAGCTATTTCTGAGAATCAGTCAAACCCAGGTGCCGAATTTTACTTTGTCTCAAAAATTGCTTTGATCATTTTGCCTCCCATTAGTTTCAGTGGGAAAGATTTGAAACTGGGGGGATGTTCTAAGCCAAACTCTGGTGCCAAATTGAACTTAATCTCAAAATTACCATCAAAGTCGAATGTTAGTGAACAGACCCAATTGATAATCAAGTTAAATGTTATAATTCCACGCAGATAGGTTTGTATGGTATGTTTGTTGCGCGACTGTATGAGAGGAACCACATATTCAATCTATATGAATCTATATAAAGTGTTCTCACATATTTTTACATTCATTTCACAAGGTGACTTTTTGGTATAGTGTATGTGCTATTGGTGTTTATCAGAATTAGTTGCAATATCCTATTTTAATGCACATATTAACCTTCTTTATGTTGTAATGATCCAATTTTGTGGGGAGGGTATATATGTAATAGTTACTCTATGGGGAAAAGTATCCTTTTCTGTATATTGGACCGCTCCTATTTTTTTTGGTTCATATAGCATTTATTTTTTTATGAGTAACATAGTAATTTAGGTTACAAAAAAAAACTTAAGTCCATCAAGTTCAACAATATAATTCCTGCTTTTGATCCAAGAACCCTTTAGTAAGCTATTTCAAATGTTCCAACAAGGCAATCGGATTTCTCATTGGATCAAGAAGCTCTATTATTAATGCTTATTCTATTATTAATGATACTGTATGTCCTGTTTTCCTAAGAAAAAACATCCAGACCCTTTTTGAATGCATGTATTGTATTTGATGGCACCACCTCTCTTGGCAGTGAGTTCGATATGTTTTTTGCCTGTACCATAAATAATCCCTTCCTTTGTTGTCTAGGAAATCTTTTCTCTTTCAGTCTTAGGGGATGACCTCTTGTTCTTTGAATATTTCTGTTAATTAACAGATCACTGGAGAGCTCTTTATATTGGCCCTGCACATATTTATATAATGTTATGGTATCCCCTCTGAGACATCTTTTTTCTAGCATATATAAATGCAACTTTTTAGGCTCTCTTCATAACTAAGATCCTCCAATATTCGTATAAATTTTGTAGCCCTCAATTGACATTTTTCTAGCTCCACAGAATCCTTTTTACCGTATTTTTCGCCTTATAAGACGCACCTGACCATAAGACGCACCCAGTTTTTAGAGGAGGAAAACAAGAAAAAAAACCTCAATATGCCAGGATTTAGCCATTCAATATGCCAGGATTTTTCCCCTCACTATGCCAGGATTTAGCCATTCAATATGCCAGGATTATTCCCCCCACTATGCCAGGATTTTGCCCCTCACTATGTTAGGCTTTAGCCACTCACTATGCCAGGCTTTTGCCCCTCACTATGCCAGGATTTTGCCCCTCACTGTGCCAGGATTTTGCCCCTCACTATGCCAGGATTTTGCCCCTCACTGTGCCAGGATTTTGCCCCTCACTATGCCAGGCTTTAGCCACTCATTATGCCAGGCTTTTGCCCCTCACTATGCCAGTCTTTTTGCTCCTCACTATGCCAGGATTTTCCTCCTCACAATGCCAGGCTTTTGCCCCTCACTATGCCAGGCTTTTGACCCTCACTATGCCAGGATTTTCCCACTCACAATGCCAGGCTTTTGCCCCTCACTATGCCAGGCTTTTGTCCCTCACAATGCCAGGATTTTCCCCCTCACAATGCCAGGATTTGCTCATTTTTTCCACCCTCCTCCCCCCTTCCTTAGCACTTACCTCCATGTTGCTCTCTGTTGTGTTCTCTCCGTTGCTTCCTCCGTGCATGCTAACCTCCTGCACGGAGGAAGGAAGCTCCGGGCGCTTTTTTTTTTCTTCTTAATTTTATTGACGTTGCGCAACGTCAATAAAGTGAAGAAGGGGGAAAAAAGCGACCGGAGCTTCCTTCCTCCACGCAGGAGGTTAGACTGCACGGAGGAAGCAACGGAGAGAACACAACGGAGAGCAGCATGGAGGTAAGTATTACATTCGCCTCATAAGACGCACAGACATTTCCCCTCACTTTTTAGGAGGAAAAAAGTGCGTCTTATGAGGCGAAAAATACGGTAAGTACTGGTGCCCCGAATTTTATTGCATGTTCAAGGTGAGGTCTCACCATTTACTTGTAAAGAGACAAGATGATATCTTCCTCCCGTGAATCAATACCTTGTTTAATATATGCCTATATCTCATTGGCCCTTGCAGCTGCTGACTGGCATTGACTGTTGCTAAGTCTGTTATCTACAATAAATCCTAAATCCTTTGCCGTAATAGTTTTCCCAGGGAGATACCATTTAAACTCTATTTTGCATTATTATTATTTTTCCCATTATTGTTTTTCCTCATTTGCCATTTGCTTGCCCAGTCCACCACTCTGTCCAAATCTTCCTGCAAAGAATAAACATCAAGGTTAGTCTGTATAACCATACCAAATTTTGTGCCATCCCCAAAGTCTCAACACAATTTTGGGGATCATTAATAAACAAATAAAAAAAAGAAGAGGGCCTAAAACAGACCCCAGAGGTTGTACATTTAATACTCTGGTCCATTTTGAGAATTTTTCATTTACAACAACTCTCTGCATTTTATCTTTTAGTACATTTTAATCAAATACATCTATTTGTGCTATGTTTTAAATTCTCAGAGACTATATAATTTCCTAACACATAAATAGATGGCAGTGCTTAATCTCAATTATGTAAGTCTTTTAGATCCTAGATGAGAAAATGAGAAATCTAAGTAGGTGGCATGTTTAGTAATAGGTGAAAGGACAAGAAAACGCACCCTACCCATTGGCAAGGTCAAGGTGTTCAGTTTAATTATTGTTTTTTTGTGGTCATATGAAAAAATGTTGTTTAGAAAAGATAGGTCAAACGAAAGAGGTGGAGGGATCTGTCTACAAACCAGAATTACTGCCCCATTTGAGAGAAGATATATATAATGGCAGTATTGAACATGTGGAATCCTTGTGGGTGGAGATAGTCAGTGGGGGTAGAGCTACCCAGAAATTATTAGTGAGTATTTGTTATAAACCACCAAATATTGGTGCACTTGAAGAATCACAGCTATTAATGCAAATCGAAAAGACTTCTAAAATAGTGTGTAGTATCATTATGGGGGATTTTAATTACCCAGAAGTAGATTGAAAAAACGGAATTACTAATTCTGCTAAAGCAGTAAGTTTCTGAATTTGTTGAATGATAACTTTTTGTCTCAGCTAGTACAGACACCAATCAGAGGGGAAGCATTCTTGAATCTGGTAATAACTATAATGTAGGAACTAATCTCTAACATCCAAGTAAGGGAGCATGTAGGGAATAGTGACCATAACATGGTATCCTTTGTGACTAATCACAAAAGGCAAATTGGTCCTACCAAAGCACTGAATTTTAAAAAGGCCAACTTTAGTAGGTTTAATATATTCCTTGGTCTTGTTGACTGGGATGGATTATTTTGGGCAAAAGCACAGAAGGTAACCTTCAAACTAACACTACAAAAATATACATATAAATTTATACCATTTGGTAACAAATATAAAAGAAGCAAACTAAAACCAATGATGCTAACCAGTGAGGTAAATCAGGAAATAAATAAAAAGAAAGTAGCATTTAAACAATATAAAGCTGAGGGATCAGCAGAGGCATTTGCAATATATAAAGAAGCCAACAAAATAGCACGGTTGCAGACTGGGCCGCATCTTCTGCCTCGAGTAGCGCTTGACTCCAGCAGAGCGAGTACAAGCGTCCTCCTGTCGACAGGGGGCGTGTCTTTGCATCCAAGGGGCGTTCCTTCACTTCGGAGGGCGTGGAATTGCGTCCAAGTGGCGTGGCCATTCCAACAAATGACTAGATAGAGGGAGGAGAGTGGGTGTTGCCTTGCCGCTACACCTAATATGCAGTGAATGGAGGATACTGAGGATACTGAGAGCGGATCTGAGGGGTTATGGTGCCTGACTCCTTATTTAAACCCTGCTCACCTGCCATTCTGTGCTTGTTTATTCCCAAGCTAGGTTCTCTCCTTGTGAAGTTCCTGTTACCTCTCATTACTATTCAGTATTGTATTTTGAACCACCGGCTATTGACCCTTTGGATTTCCTCTTGGATACTGCTGATCTCTCCTCTCCTAACCCCGGCATCCAAAACTCGTTTTTGCTACTTATCTGCCTGTCTCGACCCTCTGTACTGCCTTTGACCTTGCCTTTGCCTAATCCCTTTGTACTTTTGCCTTTTGGATCTACCTACTTCTGGAGCTCTCCTGCGCTAAGCTCCTGACTCCCAGCCTCACAAAGAGGAATTCCAAAAAAATTATTTAAATATATAAATAGCAAAAAATGAAGGGCTGAAAATGTTATCTGAAATGAGTGAGATAGTCAGTGGAGACAGAGAGGAAGCAAATATTTTAAATAATTTATTTTCTTCTGTTTTTACCAAGGAAGAACCAATGGACAAGAACCTGCAAGCTACAGCAAGCATGTAATTGGTTGACACAATAAAAAGTGTTATTTGGCCATTTTCATGGATTGTTGTATTTCAGGCATGGTGCCCACAGATTGGTGTAAAGCTGAGGTTGTTCCCATATTTAAAAAGGGATCAAAATGCTAGCCGGGCAATTACAAACCTGTAAGCTTCATCTGTGGTCGGAAAACTGTTTGAATGGTTGCTAAGGGAATATATTCAAGATTTCAAATTGAACAGGAATCTCAATAGCAGGAGCCAACATGGCTTTGTGAAAGACAGATCTTGTCAAACTAACTTAATTACATTCTATGAAGAGGTGAGCAAAAATATAGATATGGGTGCTGCAGTGGATGTGATATATTTAGACTTTGCTAAGGCGTTTGATACAGTTCCACATAAAAGCTTACTGTACAAACTGACTGAAATAGACTTAGGGCCAAAGGTTTGTGTAACGGACCGTCTACCGGACGAAGTAGACCCTCTGTCCGTTGTGGGAAATCACCTCCTTAGCCCCCAATTACAGTTCAGCATTCACCCAGCAAGTCTTTCCTGGACCCTTGCTCTTTGTACCCAAATAGACAGGACATCTAGCAGTTAGCTACAGCAAGATTGAAGAACTCCTTTATTTGTGATTTACACAGCACATATATACCAAACTGGCTGTCAGAATTCACTTTGTGACATATCTCCTTTTTCGGGGGGAGACTGACAACGGAGGAGCCCCCAGACGGGGTGACTCCTAAGTCAGTCTGTATAGAGGTCTCCCCATGGCCATTCACTAGTTTGCAGTCCCCACACGTTGTTTGTTCAAAAATAGCACTTACCCGACCAACCTCCACCTCTCCCGAAACATGCATCTGCCGCTGGGGAGCAGATAGGGTGGCAGGGTTAGCTGGGCTTGATACTATGGGGGTATCCCAATTAGACCCTGGGAACACTGATGCCAGCACTTCTGCTGGGGAGATAATATCCCGGCAAGGCACAGTTTCAGGGGTATACTGCAGGGAACAGGACAAGGTGGCTGTGGTACCCATGCAAAGGAGTTGGGGAACACTGCTAACTGCCAAACATTCCGGAGACCCAGGTGTGGAGACCAATGTCCCATCCACCCCTCCTGGGTCATTTTCAAAAGCTAAAGGGGTTAAATCCATGGGATGCAGTGGGCAGAGGCCAATTGCACTCTGCTCAGATGCTGGCACCTCTGCCAGGTACAAAAACTCCCCAAGCGGCAGGGGTGGACAGAGGCCAGCAGCACTCTGCCCCATTGCCAGCTCTTCTGCTGGGACATAGGGTGGGTAAAAACCAGGGATTGGGTTCCAATAGGGCTCCTTGAACCCAGGTGGAGGTGGGCACAAGGAGGGCAGGTCCTGTTTGGTTTTGGGGAACGGTGCCAGCAGTTCAACTGGGCATTGAAGGGGTGGAAGGGGTAACGGGTCTGGGGACATGATGTCAGCCGGGGCCTCCACAGGGGAAATGGGACACAGGTCTGGGGTCTGGGGTAGGGGCAGGCAGGAGCCAGCGGCAATCTGCCCGTATGCCAGCTTTTCCACTAGGTCATCCACGGGGGTAAAGGGGCACAGTTCTTGTGTCAGTGCATCTGCTGGGGGAGGGCAGCACTGATACTCACAGTCTCATAGGCAGGGGGCTGTATGTGGTGGAGTAGCTGTATGTATGCCTTCTCCAGCTCCTCTTCTTGGGTCACCAAATAGTCCAGATCAGCCTCCAGTTTGGGCACAGCAGGAATATTTGCCTCCATTAACTCCCGGAGTTCTTCCCACCGGTACTCTGTATCACTCCCGAAGCCCGGATCCAGCTGGAGATTTTCCAATAACAATCCAGGGCCACCAAAATCATAGCCCTCTGTGGGAGTGTCATCCTCCAGCTCAGGGTATAGCTGTGTGGCATACCACCGTAAAGCCCGGTATCCACAATCCAGGACCATCTCAGCATGGACAAGTTCCCCTAACTCAACCACCCAGTATTTTTGGGGCTGCTCACCCAGGTATGGCATTCTATCACTCAGCAGGCTCACATACCATTCCTGGGAGCTGGGGAGGACCTTTCCCCGGTACTCCTGGTCCCGTATGAGAGCGTTCATCCACAGATTCAGGCGGCTGCAAGCTCGCTGTAACATCTCATCCTGCGGGACCGGACCGGTCATCAATTTGTAGTTAACAGCCAAGGGGGCTGCAGTACCATCCTGGTACTCCCTGGTCAACAAGCCAGTTTTGCAATATTTATAATCCACGGCCATCATGCCGACTGCTATCCCTTGCTGGTGCTCTGCTGCTTATCCACTGGGCTCTTGCAAGGAGGATCCCACCGCTTGCCACCAATGTAACGGACCGTCTACCGGACGAAGTAGACCCTCTGTCCGTTGTGGGAAATCACCTCCTTAGCCCCCAATTACAGCTCAGCATTCACCCAGCAAGTCTTTCCTGGACCCTTGCTCTTTGTACCCAAATAGACAGGACATCTAGCAGTTAGCTACAGCAAGATTGAAGAACTCCTTTATTTGTGATTTACACCGCACATATATACCAAACTGCCATCAGATAACACTTGATTAAACAATAAAAAACTTAAACACATCACCAGTAAAACAGTATCTAGCCACTTTAATCTGGAGCCAGAAGCAAGGTAGTCAGACTGGGTGTCTGACATAATTAAACAATGGAAGGCTTAAACACATTACAGACAGGGTCCATAATCTACAGGGAGGTGTTTGGACCTCAGGCCCCTCCAAGAACCCCAGTCAGACAGGCTGTCAGAATTCACTTTGTGACAGTTTGTTTGTGGATTGGCAAGTGGATGAAAGACAGAATGCAAAGGGTGGTGGTAAATGGGAAGTTCTCTACACGGAGATTGAGTAATCCTCCCCCTTCAGACCTCCATGTTCTGTCCCCAGTGTGGCGCAGAGGTTCAGTGATGGTCTGATGTCTCCATCACAAGGAGATGAAGTGTCCCATTAAGACTATGCTTAAATGGCGGCTGGTGGTGGATTTTGACAGGGGAATAGATCATTTTGGTCCTCGAGGAGGCTGTGACTTACCGTGGCTCCTCCCCCTAATCATGCAAATGCCCACTGCAGTCCTTTAAAAAGCCCTGAGTCTTCCATATCAGTGCTCAGTCCTACAGTAGCTCCTGAGAATGTTACTACCCCTGTGTTAAGCTCTCAGTTCCCTCCATTTGCTGAACCAGTTATTTCACCTGATCCTGACCAGTCTTCTTGACCTGATTTTGTTCCTGTTCCTCTCTGTACCCCACTGCCTGGATTTACTTTTTTTTCATCTCATCCATCAAATTCCTACTTCATTTTTTCTCCTCTGCAATCGGATCTGCCATAAGTTTATTACGCCTTCCTCATTCCCCTAATCAAATTATTATTTTTACAGTGGGGTGTCTGCAAGGGTGCTATGCCTCTGCCAAAGGGTTCCACTCTGATTAAACCTACAGTCAGTGGCTGACCTGACAATCTTGCCTGTCTTTCTTGTATCTTGCCATCACTTACTCACAAAGGCACACACTGGTCATTGTATTTTTACAGGGGGTCATGGGTTGATTTATTTATTCCAAAATAAGGACAAAATAAGTATTTTTTGGAAAATATCTATGCTTCTAATTCAGCTATTCTTTCTGTATTTTTGCAACTGAGCTGTTTGTTCATTATTTAGCGAATCAACTCCATATGGCTCAGTAGGCATTTATAATTAAAAACACAAATGACATTTTTGTAGAGTAAAACAATAAAAAGTGACAAATATTTACAAAGTATAACTTTACTGTGAGTGTTGCTATATTCTACACAAAAATTAACTTTTGTAATGATTCCCATATTTACCCAACCAGCAAAGCAAAAAAAAAGGCATTTTGTTGCACCACCAAGAATGTTCTTCAAAATCCTCAAAATATATCTCTATTACACACAATAATTCCAAAGAAAAATGATGGCCTGCTTAAGCTAGAAACATTCTGTACCAATAACTCATGTTCAAAATATGGTGGTAAAACATAGTTGTATTTGGTGGTCATGAAATGTGAGATGTTAAAATGTTTTTCCTTAATATTACAAGTGGGCTGCGAAATACTTATTTTAAAAACAGCCAAAAGTGAATCAAAAACATCAAAAATCATCTTCACCCTGGACACCACAAAAGGTATTTATAAAAAAAAAAAAATAATAATAACTCTTAGGATTCAAAGCTTCCACTTGCCTTTCCAGAATAAATTTTACCAAAATGAACACTTTGTTATTGTAAATGTAATATAGTCATTATCAACAAATGATTCCACTTTAGTCCTACGACTTCGTACAAAATGGAAGCAGGAGCAGATCCCCATCAACAAAACACAGGAAGAATTAGAATTGGGTTCATCTGTGACTGGGAACATCCGACTTAATAATGTTTTGGAATGTTTTTTTCTTTCCTTAAAGTTTTGTACTGTCATGTTAATTGTCAGGGCGGGTTATGTGAGAATAAGGTAAGAGATGGTGCTGATAAGAATGTTCCAAGTCCCCGGCAGACAGCAGCTTACCCAAATTATTTTTAATTAAATATTTGTGGGGGTGAGGAAAGCTTGCTGTTGAGTTTAATTTATGAGTTCTCCGCCATGATAGCAGGAGTCGCTGCCATATAAGTTCAGCCAGAATTGTTTTTTAGCTTTTGCAGTTAATCTTGTTCTCCATTAGGTCATACAAATGTTCCTGATAAGTCACGATGGCTATATAACATTTCTGGGAAGGTTGTTTTTTTTAACGTGAATATCAATAAAGTGGGCCAAAGTTACTAAAAGTTTTCTGATTTTCTAGAATTGGAATTTACTCCAATGAATATATACTTTTCTTTCCTTACGGGTTACCCAGGTTCTATACTAGGGCACTCATATATAAAAAAAAAAAATTTAAATTATATAATATTATATTATTTTTACCTATTGCTCACAAGCAGGTTTTTTGCCTCTATCATTTGCATTTACATATAATTTTGTGGCTACTACCACCAAGTTGTAGGGCAAGTATATTCAATCATTTATATTGTAACGACCAAGATGCAAACAGTTATTTTACCAGTTTCTTTTGGTCGATAAAAATCCATATATTCATTATTAGATTTTTTCGGCAGCACATATCCAAATCTACTTTTTAACTATGTATAATTTATTAGTTCATTTGTTTATTATTTAATCAGTTCCACAAAATCACTCCTCAGGTCCGGTAAATATCCAATAGCCAAACGGGGCTATGATCACTGCTTCCCTGCAAGCAATTTCCCCAACATAGCAGACAAGACTGGTCGTATTGGGTAGAACAAGAAGAACTGTTTATTGATGCAGAAACAGAGAATATATACAGTTGAACATCTTAACAAAACATAGGTTAGACAAAGGAACTATAACAGGATTAAAGTTTAACATAAAGACAGACAAAGAGGAAATCCTGTCTCACACCTATCAGGATACAAAGGTGTCAAGTTCAGATACATACAGAGTGCACTCAATTAAAGTAACTTGTTAATTGAGGGACATCACTGTACAACAGCAAACTAAATTACTTACATGAAGACAATGGGTAAGGTGACATAATTACAGGGATTTACAGGATAGGATGCAATCGTATCCTGGGGGAAACACAGTGAATGGGACAAAGGTTTGGATCCAAGGGTACACATCTTGGCTGACATCCTGAGTGTCCAGTAGAAAACAGGGTTCCACTGGTGCCCTCAAAGTGTGTACCCCCAAACGAATAAATCAACAGACAGGGTCCATAGTCCACAGGGAGTCTTCTGGCCCCCAGGGCCCTCCAAGAACCACAGTCACAGTGGATCTCCAAATCTGTCTCGTGACAGTGTATATATATCTATATCCATCTATCTATCTATCTATCTAGTATCTATCCAAATATATATATATATATATATATATATATATATATATATATATATATATATATTTAATTTTTATATTATATTGTTTAATTACTGTATGCACACATATTTCTACATATGATATATCATCTAATTAACACGTATATTAATTTATATGTCTGGGGACACATAATACAGAGATCTGCAATATAATAGCTGCTACAAGCAGCTGAGCATTGCTAGACAATACAATAACTCACTGTAATACAATTTAAACAGCACCGTACAGAACATGCATGTGTATTATACTGAACAGTTTTCAAGTTTCGAATATTTTCTTTTCACTTAATGAAAAATGCCAAATCCGCAGTACATCCGTTATGATTTGATTCTACGTTCATGAAACACCCTCACTCTTTTAGCATAAGGATGAAATTGTTGCATATCTTGATGCTACCATGATTTCAAGCTTTTCTCCATAACTTTAGCTCCAGGTCTAATACAACTACTAGCACACTCATTTGCCCCCAACTCAAAGGAAGACAACCACCAAACTTCACCCTTTCGCAACTCACTTGTTTACTAACTACTTTTCTATCAAAATCTCGTCAAATACTAGACATTTTCTGATAACATGCTGCATTCATCTTGCCATACATTTTCATTCCCCGTGCCTTTAGAGCTCACACACCCCAAAAACATCTGTGAGCCACCCCCATGCTTCACAGTGGGGATGCTATTCTTTTCATTATAGGCCTTGTTTAGCCCTCTCCAAACATAGCGCTTTTGGTTTTGACCATACAACTCATATTTTGACCATATTTTGGTCTTGTCACTCCAAATTACAGTGAATGTGTGAGGCATGTCAAGGCATTGTCTGGCATATTGTAACCAGGCTTTTTTGTGGCACTGGCACAGTAAAGGCTTCATTCAACTTCATTGCAAATCGACCATGCCGTTCATTTTTGTTGAAGTATCGTCGTATTGTGCTCCTTGAAACAAACACACCGTCTCTTTCCAGAGCAGCCTGTATATCTCCTGAGGTTACCTGTGGGTTTTTCTTTGTATCCCAAACAGTGCGCCCTTTTCTCCATGGGTAGACTGGCAACTGCCCAGGGGCCCCCAAGTTCCAAAAACTGCGAGAAAAGACGACACTGATTCCTGCTTGCAGCTCCGACGTTTCCAACATTTGAAAACAATTAAATTACTGTTGATGTGAAACACTATGATTGCTCAGGCCCACCAGTCCTGAAGAAGAAGTTTTTTTTTTTTTTACGTGGCACGTGAGCACTGCGCTACGGATTAACTGACTGTTGCTCCACCCCCCAGTAGTACTTATAGGCACGTGAGGAAGGTGGGAAGCAAACAGCAGGAACAATCTTACAGAGAAGGAAGACTCTTTTGGCAAGTGAAGTTTGTTGTGCGCACTGTGGTCTATGGAGATGCCGGGAAACTATTCAGCAGGACGGCAGCTGCCTAACAGTCATCTCATCATCGGCTAAGTATAATAAGTGTGACTCAAGTCATACTTGTTGGCCTGTTTTGGTTTTGATGCCTGTTGAGGTGACTATTCTTTAACCACCTCCTTTATTCTGCAATGCAATCTATCTGTTATTTTTCAGGTTTTGGACGGTGTTTGGAGGGGTAAGCAGGCGGAGAACTGCAGGGTTCATGGCACAGGGAGAGGACACAGAGTGCTGCTGGTTAGCCTGGTATTCAGATCAGTTTTTGAGGCTTGCACAGGTCGCACACCTGAGAGTGGGACAGCTTGCAATGTTTTGCACTACTGTTAAACTAAGGATCATGTGCTGTGTGCAGGCACCTGATGCCTGGAGAGCCTGCCCGATCAACCAGCAAAACCCCCTGCCTTCCTTATTGTGAACTGGAAATCTCATCACCCTCAGCTAATTCAGTCGCAGGAAAAAAATACTCATTAGGGATATTATGCCTCCCATATATTGTGAACTGCAACTCTCATCACCCTCAGCTAATTCAGTCTAAGGCCTGATATGTCCTGCGGTGGAACGAGCGATTTTCCCGATAAACAATCGCGATAAGCAGCACGCTCCGGCAATATTTCTGTGCACTCTTGTGGTTATAGCTTCAGAAGTGAAAAAAAAAAAATCACTTCCAATGCTCTGAATCTGTTGCTTGACTGCCCCTAGGCAGTTGTTCTAAATGACTAATTGAAAGTTACAAATTGGCCATAAAGTCACCGAAAAAGTTCTGGCAATGCCCGATCCATAATCACATTGCCAAACCACTGCCACAGCAAGTCCAACTCCAGTCACAGTGTGCCACGGGGATATTTTCCTACAATTTTGTGACTAGTGACTTGCTAATGACAAACATTTAATTACACATACTGCTGTACTGTTTAGTGTAATTAAAAGATTATCACAAACAAGTCAACACAATTGTTGAAAAATATCACACTTCGATTGGAGTTGGACTAGCTGTGGTTTGGTTTGTAAATTTATCATGTCTGGCACACTGCCTTGTATTATTCTATGTATAGCACCTGAAACATTCTATGTTTGTCTGTATCACACCAACAATTTACACAGCCAGCGTTCTGACTGAGAGGTGCACAGGAGAACAGGGAGGAGGAAGAAATTTCCCATTTTGCTGCATGGGTTCATTAATTTCTGGAAATGAAGCAGACTTATATGAGTGGAGCACATAAGAGGAAGCGATCACAAATGGATAAGAGGAGAACCTTGAAACTAACAAAATTAACATCTTGGTTCATCCCAGGTGCAATGTCAGTTGCAACTACTGTGCCTACAAATACATCATCTAAACCAAATCATGTGTCCGATTATCCAGTTCCAGACAGTGGCGGAATTACCCCCCGTAATGTAGGGATAGCTTGGAGGCTGTGTACGCTGAGGAAAGCACAGTGACTCTGAGCAATGTGTGCTAATTCCCATGGGGTTTATATAGCAGGTTTGAGGGGAGTGGTTATGACGTGAAGGGGCGTAGCCTAATGACACAGAGTGGCAGAGCCTAATGACATGGAGGGGCGGAGCCTAATGCAGTGTCGCCGTGCATGGAGGATATAACACATATTATTGGGCAAATTATCTGGGGCATTTTAAATGGCAAATAACACTGGCATATTTTGGGGCAAATTGGCTGGGGCATATTAAATGGCAAATAATACTGGCATATTATTGGGCAAATTGTCTGTAGCTTATTAATTGAAAATAATACTGGCATATTATTGGGCAAATTGGCAGGGGCATATTAATGGAAAATTGGCAGGGGCATATTAATGGCAAATAACATTGGCATATTATTGGGCAAATTAGCAGGGGCATATTAAATGGCAAATAATACTGGCATATTATTGGGCAAATTGGCAGGGGCATATTAATGGAAAATTGGCAGGGGCATATTAATGGCAAATAACATTGGCATATTATTGGGCAAATTAGCAGGGGCATATTAAATGGCAAATAATACTGGCATATTATTGGGCAAATTGGCTGTAACTTATTAATGGCAAATAATACTGGCATATTATTGGGCAAATTGGCAGGGGCATATTAATGGCAAATAATACTGGTATATTATTGGGCAAATTGGCTGGGGAATATTAATGGCAAAATAATACTGGCATAATACTGGGCAAATTGGCAGGGGCAGATTAAATGGCAAATACTGGCATATTATTTGGCAAATTGGCTGTGATTTATTAATGGCAAATAATACTGGCATATTATTGGGCAAATTGGCTGGAGAATATTAATGGCAAATAATATTCGCAATGTGTATGTAATGGGGTGATGGAGGCATATTATTGGGCAAATTGGTTAGGGCATATTAATGGCAAATAATACTGGTATATTATTGGGCAAATTGGCTGGGTAATATTAATGGCAAAATAATACTGGCATAATACTGGGCAAATTGGTAGGGCAGATTAAATGGCAAATACTGGCATATTATTGGGCAAATTGGCTGTGACTTATTAATGGCAAATAATACTGGCATATTATTGGGCAAATTGGCTGGGGCATAATAATGGCAAATGATACTGGCATACTATTGGGTAAATTGGCTGGAGAATATTAATGTCAAATAATATTCGCAATGTGTATGTAATGGGGTGATGGAGGCATATAAATGGGGTGATGGGGTATGTCCTTGGTGTGCAACGTGGGTTATGGGTCATGTCGTTGGTGTGCATCGTGGGTAGGGGGGGGTGCCCACATTTTGTCTGCCTAGGGCAGCACAAAACCAAGATACACCACTGGGGGGGGGGGGGAGAGGAGAGAACACTGATGGGGGAGAGAGGAGAGAACACTGATGGGGGGAGAGAGAGGAGAGAACACTGGCGGGGGAGAGAGAGGAGAGAAAACTTATGGGGGAGAAGAGAGAACACTGAAGGGAGGAGAAGAGAGAACACTGACTGGGTGGGGGAGAGAGGAGAGAACACAGCCAGGGGAGAGGAGGAAAGAGACAGCTATTGGGAAGAGGAGAGTTGGAAGGGCAGATACAACATAACATCTGTTCATGATGGACAATATAGAAAAAAATATAGAAAAAAAAAAAAAACCCCTGAGGAAGTCCAAAGGACGAAACGCGTTGGGTGACTTTTTGTTCCTGTGAAGCCACCATACTCATCGTGGGTGTCTTGTTTCTAACCCGGAAGTCCCATCCAGCCCCGAGGCGCAAGGAGTGCTGGAGTGAAAGACACGGTGTTTAAACGTTTTTACTGGATTTTATACTCTTTTTAACATCTTTTTGTATTGTGGAATAAAAAATCTTGCTACTCGATACCCCACTCGGAGTTTGAATTTGCTGCAGTTACTGCACTCTGAAAAAATTGGAGGAGAGAATCCCTGAAGGGGGCAAGTATACCACTACATTCAGTGTTTGGCCTGATTCTATGCTCCTAGATTATTAGGAGCTTTAATTGCACATCATGGCCCAGTGAACCTAAGGGTTCTAAGTATAACACTTCCTTTTTTTTGCACATATTGCACTTTGTATGTTTTTTGCGTTTAAGTGGTCCAAGTATCACGTTTTGCACATATTGCACATGGATTAAGATCTATGGTTGTGTGTTTTTTTGCAAGTATATCAATTGTTGTATGTACTGTAAGCACATTTGCACATATAGCACTGATACTGTGTTTTTCCAATTTTATTTATTTGCATACTGTATTGTGAATGTTCTGATTTTTATGCACATTTTGCACATTTTCCCTATTGCACGATCATTGTGTATTTATGCACGTCATTTTTTTATTATATTCTTTTATACTTTTGTATTCAAGTGTCCAAGTACAGAGCGCCTGATCTTTCCCCTGTTTGCTACATGATGGACAATAACAAGTGATACAAGGCCACCCTATAACTGGCATGACAGAACTGGTATTGCTATTCCACTATAGTTGTTATGTCAGTCTGTAAAATGATATATGTTCCTGTATATACATACATATATATATATATATATATATATATATATAGCAATTCCCTAACTTTTATTGGGGTTGCTAGTTGGTGTGCTGAATACAAATGTGTTTTAATATATGACATTAAAAATGACAGGTTGATTGACATGATATCTTGACACCGTACAATAAAATCTGGATGTAGACTGGATACCTCCTCGGAGACCGATATGGACCAATGGGTGAACAGGAACAGGGGAAGAAAAATATACAATAGTGTAGTACTGCAAGTTTCTAGTAATTAAAATAGAATTTATAACATACAAACTCACAAAATTAGATGCCCATAGAGAACCAGCTCTAAGTGCTAAGTAAGACTTGCTCTGTCATTTGTGCCTCATTCTTTGCATGGTAAATAATCTCTGTTTACCCTGAGTATAAAATATAACAAACACATAAAAAGGCACAATTTCTTTTCTCATTTCTTCCCAGACCAATTAAAGATTTAAGGTTCCACGGTGGGTCCAGTGACTCATATGTACTTATACAGATTATAATGTGCAGTTGCTGCTTTGGTTTACTCACTAGAAGTATTCCTCTTATCTCATAACTGCTAATTTTATGCATAAGTGACTCATACCATTCATTATTTTGTTTATAGATAAATTTCAACTATGAAAGATTTAAGAGTGGGAAAGTTTAGAGATTCCCACACTGATTCTTGCTGGGCAAGGTCATTATTCTATGAAACGAATATCATATTTTTATAAGCTAGATATGTTTTTTATGACTCACATGCCTTGTTATTTACTCTTCCGGCACCATAAATAATGGCACTAGCTCAAAGCCTGGAGGGAAAATTAATAAATGTATTATTTGGTCTGGGGGCCCTTTGGCTGTCCAAAGACCTATAGGAAGAAAGAGGGGTTTATAATATTTGTATTTGCTCTGGAGGCATTTGGGCAGCCCCTGGACTTGGAGAGGGAATATGTTTATTGGGTCCCAGGGCCATTGGGCAGTCCCAAGACCAAGGTAATTATTGGGGTGGTGGGGTCAACAGGGCTTGGGGCTCTAGGCCAGCACCTAGCCTTATTAAAACATGGGGTTGGAAGCCATGTTTATTATAGAGGGCAGGGCTACTTGCCATGCCCCCTTATGTATATTACAGGGGGCTGGAGCATTTGCTCAACTTTAAGCCTATTTATCATATTCGGGGAAGGCTTCTTGCCCCAGTCCCCCATGCATTGTTCAGGGGATGACTGAAATTGCCCAGCTCCTAGCACCATCTGTTGAGATCAGACTGGTTTCAAAACTCAGAGCTCTGATTTTCTCCCATAGAAAATCAAAGCTACCTCGTAGTCTACCTTTCATTAGGTCTATTCGCTAAAATTCTAATTAGTCTCAAGGTGGTCAAGTTGAGAGTTACAATTTAACTTAGTTAAAAAATAAAATTAAACCTCTGAACTCAACCTTGATCTATTCACTAATACAAATGTACAAATTCCCATTCCGCCCCACCTCGACAAACTCCATCTCAGACTCCCATCTCAAACCCACCTTCATAACAAGCAAAACAAACATGCTAGTCACTAAAAACGTGAAGGGAGTTGGATTTGGGAGGCGAGTTGGACTTTGATGTCGAGATCAACCTGTGCAACTTGCCACCTCCAAAAGGATCGATAATCCTTCTGGGGTCACTATTTTAAGAATCTTTTCACAGGTTCTATAGAAGTAATAGGGGCAATTAAGGGGGTTAAATTCCTTTGTCATTAGCGAAAAAATAAAAAAGACCTGGCCATAAATATATCTTGTATATATCTGGTTTGCTTCACTGAGTGATAGCTACAAGGATGCGCACTGCCTTAATCTCAACATTCAACATCCTACACCAGGTGAAACCTGGTGTCAAGCAAGCACTCTAAAATTAATCAGGGTTTGTCTCATCTGTGCTGGAGATGCGGTTCAGCCACAGTGGATTTCTCACATATTTGGTGGGCCTGTCCCTTAATAAACATATTGTGAGATGAGGTTCACCTGTAAATTTTAAAAAAATCATGAAGCAGGACCTGGAAATTAGCTAACCTATTCAGAAAATTGGGCAGACTAGATGGGCCGAATGGTTCTTATCAGCCGACACATTCTATGTTTCTATGTTTCTAGGTGTCCCAAGGTGTACTGTATTTGGTTGGGTAGACCAAATAGAGCTGCTGAGGTCTCAGCTGCAACAATCATGAATTGAATGGTAATGACATATTCTCTGGTGTCCACTGTGTAGAATGCCGATGATGAAATATCCAAATAAGGTTGTGTTTTGTGTGTTTGATGGGTGGATTCTTGTGGGATTCCCCAGAATAATAATGTTTTAAAGAAGCTGAAAAATAGTTTATGTCAAATTATATCCATAATGTTATTTATAAAATGTGTTTGCATTTTTGCAATAAAAAAAAAAAAATATATATATATATATATTATATATATATATATATATAGTTATATGTATATTAATTATATATATTTATAGCGCTGTAGAAGTGATTAAAATATGTGGGAACTACTATTACCCCTTAGTGACCGGACAGAAAACATATTTGATCATCCTGGACAATGGCTGTTTTTCTACTTCTGTGGTGATTGTGTTTCTCTTACTCATTTCCTGCACCTTACACATATAATATACTCAAGAGTACTTCAATCTTTTAGCTACCCATTACTTTCAGTGGGGACGATTCTGACCTCGGGTGCTGAATCGGACTAGTTCTGAAAATGGAAGTCGACCGCCAAAGTCGAAGTTTTGTGAATAGACCCATTAGTACAAGGACCCAAGGTATGTTAAGGTTGATAGAACATAATTACATTTCTGCCAATACATCCAGTAAATATCCACTGTATACATTGTTGGTACTTACCCCTGTTTATTTAGTAGTGTAAAAACAATGTAGGATAGGGTAGTTTATTTTTTAGTTGCACCAGTTATATGTCAATTCTACTGACTGACTAAGCATGTCTTGCACTGAGTTGGAAATTCCTTTTCTATTACTAAGCTTTGTGACTCTCTGCATTTTTGCATAGTCAAGCAGTCTGGGATATTTCTTGCAATGAACAAGTCATATGACAACAATGTCAGCAAGTTCCTCAGTGACAATTACACGAGAAAATCTAATTTTACATATGTAATACTGTCTTTTACTTAGCCAATTGTGCAATTAAAGCTTAAGGAAATAACACGTTTTAGTTAATAAATCCTGTGAATGTTAGTAAGGTTACTTCACAGTAACAAGTACTATGGCCACGCAAAGGGCAAATTAGCAAACATTAAGAGCTGTGATAATGATTACCATGATAAAAGCAAAGATAAGTGTTTCATAGTGTGACTGCATACCATATCAACAGTTTGTCACACTTGTGACATTACCTGGTGGATATCAAAAGTGAATGTGAATAGTGGTCAGTGTACGAAATAAAACAAAACATAAAAAATAGTTATAAAAAATCTAGATATGGAAAGTAGGCAAACTGGCCTGGATTCTGAGACCCGCTTCTGGCAGCCAGGCTAGGGCTAGCCAGAGAGGGTTCTCTCTGTCATGTCCATGTTTACGTACTAGACTGCCTTGAGGCACGTCATCTGTTCTGCACCTGTTGTGGTTTCCAGGGAAGTAGAAATCGTGGATTCAAGGGTTGTGACTACAACTGTTTCTGCCATCACAATGGCACTGACCGGCCCGAGTGACTACTTCCCGGCCACCCCATTTAAGCCGCTAGCTGCAGGCACAGAGAGTGTGCCCTCTTTTCATGTGCAATTTCTCTCACTGATCCAGTGTGCAGGAAATCCCATCACATCTGCTTCCAGCATGCTGGGGATGACATCACTTCCACTTTTTGCATTCTGGCTCAGTCTTCCCACCGTATGGAGGGAGGAGAGACACGCAGGATTAGACACAAGCGGTCATGCCCGTACCTCTGTGACTCCTCTGAGACCCCCAGCACTGCCCAATTCCTGGTGAGTATAGCCTTACGGTCCTCTCTGTCAGCACATGGAGGAGAAACTTTCAACCTCCCATGCACAAACTTACTGGGCACAAAATGGCGACTGCACCGCTTTCTTGTTGGTTGGCAATACACACCCGGCATTCTGCACACATCATTGACTCTGCAGTATCACTATAGAAATGCAGATGCAACAAAATGTATTAGCACGGGGTGTCAATGTAAGCCCCCCTATTCCTATCAGCTGGCACTCAGTAAGGCTGTGCTTTCAGCATGGTTCTTCCACATGCATCATGTTCTTAGTCTCATCACTGGATGACATTGCTCTGTGACTTTACATGGTCTTACACTTTGTAGCTGTGTTGATGCTGTTCCTTACACCAAAAATACCACTTACAGTTGACCATGGAGTATCTGACATCTGAGATGAAATTTCACAAACTGACTCTTTAGCTTTTATGCATTAGTTTGTATTCTATTACCATTTTTTTTTTTTTTGCAGCTCAGTGATTAATCCCAGAAACCACAAAATTCAATGAAAATCTGTCAAAAAAAAATGACACCTCTGACAACCACATTTTATTCCACACAACAAATTAAGATGGGTTTTTAAAAAAAAAAATGGGATAGTGATTGATTAGTTTATAGCTCAGGAATGTTCTCTGTTATTGATACCCAAGTTGTTGCAGGTGGCTTAGGTGTGTAGTACTGAGGAGCCGTCTTCCCATGGGACTAAACGTTGCTTGACTTTTGATTATAGAAAAAGTTTGTAGAGAAGCAAATTCAATGATAGCAAAATAAATAATTTTAATGAAACAAATACTTTAAATATTCACAAGACTAGGCGATGTGGTGTATCAAGGGAGTAGCAGTGAAGATATAGTGGTACCAAAGTTCATAAAAGCCAGACGCATGATAAAAGAATATCCTGAGTCAGTTCTTGGTCTAAGTCCAGTACACACACCCCATTTTGGAAACATTAACTTCCTTAGATGCACTTAAAAGGTTACATTGGTTCCTCTAAGTGAACTGGAAAGCAAACAGGTGTATTAAAAAATGGTTGAAGCTATAATATGACAATATCAAAGAAAACGTCGTTAGATGCAAGTAGACCCGCTAGCACACTCTCCCCTGTGGAGTAAATACATCAATATACAAGACATTCAAAAAGACAGGACACACTATAAGTTTCATTTGAACAAATATATAGTTTATTAATTATAGTTCTGTAATATGAAAGGAACAATTATATAAAAAGAGTATTACTGCAGCAAAAACAGAAATGCAAAAATACTGCAAAATAGAAGACAAAAGTAAATAACACGTATGAAAAAAATAATGAAAAGTAAAAGCTGACCAGCGTAAACAAAAGGAAAAAAGGAATCCTGTGACAGCACAAAATAAATGGAAAAATAAAGAATTAAGCAAAACAAGCCAGCAAAATATGAAAAAAAAGTCATCAAAAAAGTAAAAATCAGAAGGAAAAAATACAAAAAATAATAAAATAAAATAGAACAAATTAAAGTAATGCAAGAATGTGCTATACACATAGTGAGGGAGCAAACTCACAGGCTCTTTAACCCCATAGTGACAGAGTTCTATGCTGCATGTGATGTGCCTTGAAGACCAGAATCCCATTATTTTTGTAACTTTTTTGTCATACGTTTGCTTAACTGTGATTTTCTTTATTTTTGTTCAGTTCACCTACATAACATATATATAATTTTGTTAAAGGACAGATAGGGCTTTATTTTGATACACTTATTTTCAACATATGATATAATATACTATTTAAAAAAAATCATAAAATATGATGAAAATATCCAAAACAACTTTGACCTAATTTTTTGTATACAACTACAAACAATAAAAAGACCCCATCTATATAGTTTCTAATATTTGTCTTAGAAATACCAATGTTTCTACATGTGTACAGTGATCTTTTGATCCCAACCCTAACCCTAAATCTACCCATAACCCTAAATATACCCCAACCCCTTAATCTAACCCTTGTACTAACCCTAATTCTAACCCTAACCCACCTATAACGATAACCCTAACCCTAATCATAACCCTAACCCTGATTGTAACCCAAAACCTAGATCTATGGTTAGTAGATTTAGGGTTAGCATTTTCCCATATTTTTTCTTCAATGTAATGTCACTGACTGCCTCTAGGGGCAGTCTGTAATGGTCAGAGTTTAGGATTCGCAATGCAGGACCTGAACTCACTGGATCTTTAAATCTTCTTGTACAACCAGTCACCAGGTCTTTCAGAGGTTATAGGAGGTCTTTGTTCCAAATCAGAGATACCTTTGGTTGAGCCACGGGCACTACTGAAAAGGTAAATTGCTGCACCTCCACCTCTCTCTGAACACTAGATAGGGAAGTACGAGTATGTGACAGTAGGTTCATGAATGGATGAACCTTGGATACCTGACTCACAGGATTTTCCATTCTCCTTCACCAATTACAACATAAATTCAATCCATTACCAAATCCTGTCACCTACACATAAAAACACTGAATACACCTCAAAAACCTTAGTTCAGCTTTCATCTTTACTGCTGTAACATTCCACTGGTTGGCATTCCTAAAAAAAAACTCTCAGCTACACTCTTTCATCCCTCTTCGTCTGCTATGCTGCTTTGTTAAGATTGTCAATGGTTTCCCCATTCATTCAATTATCAAATATAAACTTCTGACCCTAATGCAAACTATTGACCTGGTCACTAAATACTGATTCCTTACATTGCTAATGACTCTCCTCCTCAAACATAACCTCTTCACAAGTAGACCTGTAAAACCTCTTCTCTTGAGATACCCCCGTTCTCTTTCCCATGTCTCTGGAATCCACTGCCATCTCAGTATTGCAAAAGTCCTTTAGAACCATTTTCCAAAAGGTCTTCTAAGAACACCCCTTAAAATGTAACTAGTCCTATCGGTGTAGCTGATGCAGACCCCACCATAGCTTGTTACACAGTCTACTTTCTCTAACACTCTATGTCTCCCGCCCTCCGTTCCCTTGAAATAGTACATTCGCAGGCTGTACACTACTGTATCAGTTTGCTCTTGTTTGTCTAACTGAGTTTGTAACACCCATTTTAAATTCTGTAACAAGCACTGCTATATAAAGAAAGTTAATGTGATGGTGTTAAATAGTACCTGAGTAATTTGTGTTTACCCTACTCACTCCACATTCCAGACACACAAGTCGCTAAGCAATAGTCTAACTCCTCTGCCACATCCCAGTAGTTTACTTACGCCTGTTTGTCATTACCTATTGACTTTGAAGTAGAGAAACACTAGAAAAGCACAAAGGGTTTGTGTTAAATATATAATTTATTTCCAATACATTGTATAACTCGCAAGAAACACATTCTTACAGCAAAACAAAAGCCAACCCCAACTAAAACATTGCAAGTACTTTATCACAGCTCACCACTGCCAAAAACACAAATCATCTGCAAATGATATATTGTTTGACATAATGGGTTAGATGCAAAGCCAGCCGTTAACCTAAAAACTGCATAAAGCAGTAATTTAATGGGGATTTCTGATTCAATGCCCGCTTCTAACACAGTTAAACAGCGCGGTAAAATCAGTAATGCGCCCATTAAAAAACTCTATATATAATTACTGCACAAACAGTGATTCAAAGAGCAGTGGTAAGCATTAACAAGCAGAAATGATACATCACCTTAAAAACACCACCTAAAGGTGTAACACTGCTGATATTTACATGTTATCCTTGTCAGTGCTATAGGGAACACATACAGAAAGAACGTTGAAACTGATCTGAAATTGCAGCACCCCCCCCCCCCCCCCACACACACACACACCCTGGATTGTCTCTGCACCTCCACTCCACTCAGCTATTAGCCCAGGGATCGGCAAGGTGTCTGGACATGGAGACTGGTGTCTGTGATGCAGACTTGCAGTGTCCCCCCACAAAGCAGGGCGGACACTAATAAAGTTCTTTAAAACACAGTCCGACTGAAATTCCACATAGCCCATGGAGCACAGAGAAGCTGTTCTCAGGGTGAAGGTGCGCAGTCACTGAAGAAAGAATAGTTGGACTCCAAGGCATGCTGTAGTAATGCTTTACTGGTGAAAAGTCACAGTTTGGAATAAACAGGGAGGTCCTCCCCCGGTGGAGAAATCACCTACTCGTTTCACAGGAAAGATCTGGCACTTCGTTAAAGGATACCTTCAGCTAAGCCGTGGCTTTTTACCAATAAAGCATTAGTACAGCATACATTCAAGTCCTACTATTCTTCTTCCAGTGACACCGTTTGCTTATTTCTTTAGTATTAACTCGGTGGGCACACTGGGAGATGCAGCGAGTGAGGAAGTACATGTCTGGTTTGTCAACCTGTGTGATCTATTCCCAAATGTAATAAAAATATCTTCCCTTACCAGCCCTTTGCACTAGGGGTAAGAAGAAGCTTGATGTCTGTCATCATTACCCAGGCACACCGATATCACAGATATCCTCTCAGGTTGCATCTCTTTTTCTGTGAGTCAGAGTCTCGAGGGTTCAGGTGAGCCCCTATTCTCTCACTTCAAGTGAGGAGCGCGAGAGGCAGCCTGAGAGGATATCTGGGTACCTGAACAGCACAAAGACATCACACTTCTCACCACTAGACAGCACAGAAGTCCTGTGGGTGCAATCTGAGTATTGGGCAAGTCTGCGGATGCTATCTTGGCCCAGGGAAAGTCCTGTGGATACAATGGGTGCTGGGTGTGATGGAACCCTCTGTCACTTGGGTTCATGGAGAGGATTGCTTGCCAGTTTCCTTGCCACAGACTATGGCCCTCACCTGAGAAGGGGTACACTATATTGCTGACATTGGGGGTGCTAAAATGCTTATAGGACACACAGAAAAAAAAAAACATTTTCTGATGTGCAATTAAATATTGCAAGGGAAAGTGTTTACAGATGTAGCCCTGTTGTTATTACATTTGTTTCATTTTATTATTTTGTGCTTTTGAATGTTATAGGTGTTGGGTATTTCCTGTCTGTTTGTGACTCTCCCGTTGTCTTTGTGTTAAGATGTCTGTATCTGAAAGATGTGATGCATGATTGTGTTGTGTCCTGTAGATCTAAGTGCCTATATATTTGGTGTGTGATGCTCTTGTTTTCTAATTAAGAAGTTAATGTGACACCTACACCAACATCCCATTGTTGTGTGCAGGAATTGTGTCCTACTGTGATAACTTGGTTATGTGGTATGGTTATGAGCATTTGTGTTGTTTTCAATAAACAAGTTTATTATTCATCATCCTACACTAAGTCTCAGCTAGTGATTTGGATGGCTGGAAAGATCAGGAGATCCCTGGGCTAAAATAACTGTTCTCAGCCCTTGAGAGAGCTGGGGGTCGCTAGGAAGCAGAAATCGACAGACTTAACCTGCCATGGTACCAAAGGGGGTTCCATCACACTGGGTAATTCCCGTGGATGCAATCTGGGTGCTGGGACAAGTCCTGTGGATACAAAATGGGTTATTGGGCAAGTCGTATGTGTGCAATATGGTTGCTGGGCAAGTCCTGATGATGCAATCTAGGTGGAAAAGCAAATCTTATGTGTATAATTTTGGTGTTGTGTAAGACCTGTGAATGCAATCTGGGTGCTTGCAACTGTTGTCTTGGAATGCAAGAGAGAAACACATTGACATGCAACACAGATTTGCTTACAGAAAAGGTACAGATAATGACAGGCAGACAAGACAATTGGATAGAAAAATCAAAAGTGTTACTGACTGGGGCATTTAAAAGTGGTGCAAACCCAGTCCATTGAGAAAGATTGCCAAGATGGCAATTGCCCTCTTGCCACCCTTGCCAGCACTCCCCTGGGAATGTAATCTGGATGCTCGGGCAAATCTTTTCTGTGCATGCTGGGTTATGGGCAAGTCCGTGGATGCAACCCAGGCACTGGAAAAGTCCCCTGGATGCAAGCTTGGTGATTGGGAAAGTATTATGTGTGCAAGTGTTTGCGGATGCAACATCAGTGCTCAGGTAAGTCTTATGTGTGCAATCTGGGTACTGGGCAAGTCTTATGTGTGCAATCTGGGTGTTGGGCAAGTCCTGGGGATGCCCTGCACACGCCAGCACTTCTCCCCCTCTGATTGATTGCATGCCAGAGGTAAATGGGGTATCTCACCTGGATGAAGATGTAATAGTAGTAGTCCTGGGTGGGGGATTAGTAGCTCTCTGTCAGAGCTCCCTTGCTAGCAGTGATTTCCTCCTCTAGTGACATCTGCAGCACTGCCATCCTTTATCCCTGTGCATCTCTTCCTTGTTAACTGAGGACAGACAGCTGAGCCCATACTCTGCCCCAATCAATAAATGGGGCTAAGGTGAAGCCAAAAGCACCTGGCTCCCCCTAATTAATAAAGTGTACCAGGGTTGCTCAAGTGCTCCCATGCCCCTTAAAATCAATGGTGCTGGGGACTGCCCAAAGTGCCTCATCTTATGAGTATGCGTTCTTAGCGACACAAAACTGTTTATTGCTTGCCATCACTTTGGGTAAAACACACCATTAATGAGCAAGATGAGCAGTGTGCCAAGTCCAGCCTGTCTCCCCCTAGTACCAATGAAGCCGGGAGCAAAACCCACTGACACCTTAAAGTAAACTAAATACAAATTAAATACGTACCCTACCTACCCCCCTACCTCTAACTTGCCCCGGTAGGGAGGATAATGTCAAGTGATATATTGTAAGTAGGCCTAAATACATATGATATTGTCTAAGATCGGCATTAATATTTGCTGCACAATACATTTCCTTACTATGGAATCTAGGTTAGATTTGTTCCTGTATAGCGAGCCAATCCTAGGATTCAGCTTTGACGAGAGCCTGCCAATATGGAGACCAAAAAATAAGTTAGGATCTATCCACACACCGAGATACTTATTGGAATTTACCGAGGTCAGGTTCTATCACGATTTGGTCATAACATTAAAATATCTGTTCACTAAAAACTGAAGGGAGTTTGATTTAGGAGGCGAGTTGGACTTTGAGTAATTAACAAAAATAGTGAAAAAGTGCGCTTAAACCAACACTTAAATACAACAAAAAAGGGGATTACCCTTAATATGGTAGCAATCCTCTTGGTGAATACATGGAGGGAAAAACAAAAAAAATGATAATATAGTGTAGTATTTCAGTGCAAAACCAGGGAATGTGAAAAAGTGAAAATACACTCACATATCCCTGAGCAGTATACTGCTCAGTATATCAAGCCTCATGGGAGCCCACGTAGGGTAGATGTTCCACACGTATCCCAGAAGATGAGAGAGCAGAGGAGAGACGTTAGTGGGGGTATAAAATTTATTGTAGAAAAAATATAAAAGATCTTACATTAAAAGTAAATAGGATCCAGCTACCATATTAAGGGTAATCCCCTTTTTTGTTGTATTTAAGTGTTGGTTTAAGCGCACTTTTTCACTATTTTTGTTATTTATTGTACCGAACCAGGAGTGGAACACTGGTTGATTTAGTTGCTGCTATTACCATCACATTCTGGCGCAGTGTATTTCTTGTTTTTCTCTGGACTTTGAGTAATATTCCGGGCACTTATCCAAGACCCCCACAATGCAAATAAATACTAACTTCTCCCACCTTGCTAAAAACGATCCCGCTGTCCATCCAGGGCCATCCCAAGCACCCCTTATTGGGGGCTGCCCACAGATACCGTAACTACATAAAAAATAAAATGTAATTTAATTAACCCTACCTTCCCTTCTACCCTGGCCAGGTTGGGGGGGGGGGCTAATCTTATTTAATTATGTTATCTGTGGACCTTAGGGCACCACTAGATAATGGGGTTCATTTTATTATTATTTATGTCAAAGTCCAACTCACCTCCCAATTGGAACTCCCTTCAGTTTTTATTGTACTTCACTGAAGGGAGTTCGAGATAGGTGATCGAGATGGCATTTGTCGAGGTGGGGGGGGGGGGGGGGGACAGGGAGGTCGAGTTTAATTTAGTGAATAACTTGAGAAGGTTGACTATTTTTAAAATAAAAGTCAACCTTTAGTGAATAGACCCCTCAGAGTCATCACCCTGCTTGATATTCATTATCACTTTCCTCAGTGTTATGACTGTACCATTTTAGTTCACATTTCATTTTTTTTATATACATTTTATCAGAGTTTTCACACAGCACATGTCAAATTTGTTACAAAGCTCAGTGTTGTGGATGTGAACTAAAATAATGTAACGGTTTGAAAAGCTTAAACCAGTATTCATTCTTTAATGTTACAGAACATATATATTTGAAATAGTTCAGTGCGTGAGTGTTGAAGTGTTCTATTTAATCACTGATACATAAGTATAAGTGGTTTATTTTATATACTGAGATTGTACAGGAATGCAAGAATGCAGAAATCTTGAAGAATGACTGTATTGACGTGGTAAAGAAAGGGTAACTCAAGGTCGAGGAGATTTTATAGTAATCTGCTACTAATTTTCAAAATAAAATTTTGATATCGTATTAAAAAAATCTAATGGAGATTAATAAATGTCATTTGATGATTAATTTCTCTGCTCTGCTCTGCTCTTGTGCTGTCCTTTGGCTCTTGTGCCACAGAATGCAACCTAACATGACATCTTACCAAATGCAATAAGCTTTTCAAGGGCAGCAGACAGAGTTGTTTTTGTGATAGTGTTGGTATAGAAACAATGAAAACATAGTTTGGGACAGCAGATGAGACAGTCTTGATTGTGTAAAAGGAAAACCTCAACTGTAGGAGCTATTTGTTCTATCTGTATATACAACATGAGCAGTATAGAATTCCATTCTGTCTCATTGTATATTGTGTTGGCATCCTAGAAATGTTGAGAAAGAATTACAGTGATATGAATGGCAATTCATCTCCCTTTAAGAGTCCACTAG
The DNA here is from genome assembly GCA_036172795.1 of Pelodytes ibericus. Taxonomy (NCBI): domain Eukaryota; kingdom Metazoa; phylum Chordata; class Amphibia; order Anura; family Pelodytidae; genus Pelodytes; species Pelodytes ibericus. The sequence continues at coordinate 32,124,530 of CM069868.1, read as the reverse complement.
TCTTATCTATGTAGCTGACACAGGTCACCAACATAGCTTCCATCACAGTCATCTTTCCTGCCTTCTCTAATACCTTCGGAGCTGTTACAAAAAATGAAACTGAGTTGAAAGTGAATTGAGGTGAGGTGAATATTTCATCACACTGACTTAAAGGACCACTGTCATGTCCCCCATTACATTGTTTTAAATAAATATTTAAACTGTGCTGCATATGCTTTCCTATTATTAGGATAGCATTGCAGTACAATACATTGCTACAAAATGTTTTATTATTTTATCTTTTGGCAACGCGTGCTGCTTGTACAGGTCCTACCATCTTCCTTAGCTTTCGTCAGACCACTGACACTCAGACCCAAGATACATGAAGTGTCGCCTCCCCTTTGTGCAATTCCACATGTGACTTCCTGCAAGATCAAGCTAAGTTAGAAGATAGCAGCATGCACAAGCAGCAGCACTGCCAAAAGGTTAAATAATGATATATTATGCAATGCATTGTATTGCATTGCTTTCCTGCTCATAGGAACGCATGTGCAGCAGAGTTTAAAGATTTGTTTAAAACAATGTTGTTTGGGGCTTGACAATTGTCCTTTAACTATGCATTGTGCAGGAGGAATCGAACCATTTAAGTATTGGTGGGGTAAAGGTGATGGAAGAAGCATGATGTGTGGCGTAAGAGGTTGAGTAAAAAAGTGGGAGCTTTATCTCGGGAGAAGTGAGTTTCTCGGAAACAGGCGCATGTATCTCTCAGGTTGCTTCTCTAAGTGCTAGCTTGCATTTTTGCGGGCTATTGAGGCCTTTAATCTTTTGGCCATTGGGAAATCGTATGTGAAGGGGCGCTAAAATGCTGCTTTGTGGATAAATGTCAATAGAGATAGGTAAGGCTGATGATTCATACCTGTTAAAGTTGAATTAAGTAGCAGTATAGAGTCAGCAGGACTGGTATAAAGTCGTAAAAAAACTTATCGGGTGAGTTCCGGGAGAAACTCGATAGGTAGCATGTAGATGTAGTCTGATTTAAATCCATGTAAGATTGGAAGTTCGACGTGGACTTTGATGAGAGTCAACCGGGTTTATAAGGCTTATAAAACGGAGATCATGTAGTGACTGAACCTAAATGGGCAAGTAAGGTTACTCAGAAACAGTTTTAAGTCAAGTGGAATTTCACTTTGGGAGCGAAGGTCAAAAAAGTTCTGACTGATGCATGGTCGGAGAAAATACCACAGGATGTCACTTGGTGGGAGGGAGATTGTCGAGGAGAGTTGTCTTCCCCTTGATCTGGGGTAAAGGATGATGCATGACAGAAACTGTGGCGGTCTATCACAATTTGTTACACAGGAGCTTAGGTTGCTTGAGGAGAAGAACTCTGATCCAACTATATCACAGACACATGCATGGTTCCAGTAAGTGCAAATATACCATGAACATAGTGAACCACAGAATAGTTTTGATAATACCTCTTGTAGGGGGTGATCCTCATTCGCCTTGGGCTAATCTTTACAAGCAGGAGGTGGTAAATGTCAATGTAGGGGAAACTGGTCAGCTGACCCAGATGGCCCAAGATATAGAAGGTATAGCAGTTAATAAGAAGTGTCCAGGACTGCCACTTTACCAAGTTGGCTTAATTGGAGGATGGCGAGCATCATTCAGAAAAAGGATAATGACTATCATCTATTGACATAAGGCAAAGAGGGCCGCAGCCACTGGAGTCCATTAGTTTAGGTAGATGCTTTACAGATGCCTGTAGGAAGGTACATTTCAATCCCCAGAAATTCAACTGATTGTATAATGTATTTCTGGTGAGGGAAGATGGACTTGAAAGGGGCTAGTATACCCTATTGGGGGAAAAAACAAGTTGGCTGGCAGATGGATGGAAACAGAGGTACAGTGGTAGAAGTGAGTAGTGGGAGTAGAGGTTTGGAGGAGACAAGAGATAGGAAGTAGGGAGGGTAGGATAGGCAGTTGCAGTAGTGTAGGGAGAGTAGAGGATGACAAAGAAGGTCAAGGAGGATTTCTAGATAATAGTTAAGTAAGACAAAAAAAGGTGCAATAAAATGTATTATGAAAGTTTGCGTGTCACCAGGAAGGCGAGAAATGTTCACTTTCTAGGCTTTCTTGCATGTTTCATACATATGTCCATCGTTACTGGTAGCAAAGCCACACCCCTGCACTATCCATTTTTAAACTTTTGCTTCATTAATAGAACCGAAAGTTAAAAACTTTGTACCACCATTCCGGAGCAAGACCCAACGCAGATGCGCTCAGATTTACTCTGAGCTCTGCCACTCATCTGCGCCAGAGCTGGTCTAAAGCTGGGGGCTCACGTCTGTTTGAGGTCTCAGCCCTGATTTTAGAAGAACCAGATAAAACAGTTAGTGGAACTTTGAAATATTTTAAACCCTAGTACATAAGAACAATTGCAGCATGTATTATCCTACATCACAGTATGGAATATCAAATATATATTTCCTATTGCTTGAGGCTTGCTCTCTGCTCTTAAGGTGGCGTGTTAACTATTCACCTCCTTATTTGCATAAAGTTTTTTTTCTAATCATCATCTTGTGCAATGCTGGAGACATCCTCGACATATTGAGACATGACACATAGTTAACCTCAGGTCTCCTATTTATTCTGATGCTGCACATGTTTTTCATTTGGAAATAAAGTTTCTATATTTTCAAATACTGTTCAAGTTACCTGCCTACTGAATAAGTTAAGTAGCCTCCCTCACGTGTTGCACCATTTGATCTGTCTCAAGATTTACGATAATTTAAGGCTGGCTGAGTACACATGCAACACAAAGCAATGGTTAGAGGTGTTTTGCTTGTTATTCAAAGATGGCCTTATCAAAGGCAAATATGTTTTTCAGCACATTCACAATAATTAATCAATCTAATGATTATTTTTGTAGAGACATAGATATTACCGGAACATAACATACAGTGCAAGTTTGGATCTGTTTTGGTTATTGTCTCAATTTTTAAAAATAAAGTTTTTTTCAAACATTAGGAGTAGGGTAAATCACAGAATCTGATGATTAAGGGTTGAAAAAAGCGAAACGCGTCAAGTGCGCCCCTCCCTGTATTCGTTCACTGGTCTTTATGCCCACTGAATAAATGTGAATGTTTCACCAAAGATTGGAGTGCCAACTTTTTTCCATTTTCCATAAAGTCTTCTGCAAGTGAAGCATTTAAAGTTGGAGCATCCCACATCCATTTCTGAAGCCACCCATCAAATAGTTTTGCCAGCGGATGGAGCCCGGCATTGACCTCTCGCAGATACTCTTTGTGTTTCTAGATCCCAGAATCCTTGTGAACCAATACATTTCTTCACGTTAAAAACATCCATATCCATAAATAAAACGCTAGATCCTCCTTGCGTTAAAAATGAAAAAATCAAATGAAACTTTAAACAAATGTTAACAATATATCCACAATGCAGGCAGCATATTGAGGATTCACTGACCATCAGTGTGCTAATTTTTTCACATTTTTATAATTCATCACTGATGCTGATTTGTCACAGCTGCGGATATTTGTATGTCTGCGCTGGGCTTCGATGAAACAGATTCTTGGGATTTTTAACCAACATTACAGATTGAAATCTTTCAAACAGCAAAAGACAGATCATCTAAAAATAAACAAAACAGATAAAATGGAACAACTAGTTTCCACCCTTTGACTTTTTGAATTCTACTTGACATGCACTAAAAAGAACACCTTCAGATGACATACATCTGCAAAGTGAGAACTTGTTATGACATATAGGGTCAACTTAGAATATATTAATGTATGCTTATCTTTATTATTAAACTATGCTTCAATAGCTACTGCTAAAATATTCAGTAAAAATGGAAAATCAGACCACCGCAACTGATATTTCTGTTACGCAAACATTTTACTTCATTGAAAGATATGGGTCCATGAAATGGATTTTCCAAAATGATGGCAATGTATCTATGAAATAAAAAGCTGGTGTGTCGGATAATTTTTATTTAATCATTTGTAAGTTGTTAATTAGAGATTGTTATTGTTTTCTGTATCAAAGTTTTATCATAGTGCTGTACCATCGGTTAAACCAGACCTGAAAACAACAGAGGACATAAGAAATTAAACAAATTACCTTACAATGTGAATGGAGTATGGGATTTTGATGTAAATCAACCATTCTTTAAAATTCAAAGGTTCAATTAACTGCAAATTGGATAGTAGGGCTAGACCAGGCATTGGAAGAACTGTGTCAGATCCATGACTATGGCCTATTGCCATCTGAATACACGCGACTCTGACACACCCCCTTCGATGACGTCACACCAAGCACCGGCATGCGTTGCGCGGGAATATTTAAAAAGCCACCAAGCACTTCACACAGCGCTTGGTTATTCTCCTCGTGAGCCTCCTAGCGATTATACTTTCTGGGATTTTGGCTTCCTATTATTGACCTCGGATTGTTCCTGACTCTGATCCCTATCTGGTGCCCCTGATCTCGGACTGTCTATCGTTTTTTGCCACTTGTCTGATACCCTGACCCTGGACTCCTGACCATCCCTTTACCTGCTGATTCTGTACCCTGTTACTTTGTTACTGTTGTCATTTGTCAGGTCTGCTAAGCTGTGTCACCTGCACTTGCCAAGGTCTGCTAAGCTGTGTTACCTATTACTGCTAGGTCTGCTAAGCTGTGTCACCTTCACCTACCAAGGTCTGCTAAGCTGGGTTACCTGCACCTGCCAAGGTCTGCTAAGCTGTGTTACCTATTACTGCTAGGTCTGCTAAGCTGTGTCACCTTCACCTGCCAAGGTCTGCTAAGCTGGGTTACCTGCACCTGCCAAGGTCTGCTAAAGCTGTGTTACCTATTGCTGCAAGGTCTGCTAAGCTTTGTCACCTGCACCTGCCAAGGTCTGCTAAGCTGTGCTACCTATTACCGCAAGGTCTGCTGAGCTGTGTTGCCTGTACCTGCCAAGGTCTGCTAAGCTGTGTTGCCTGTACCTGCCAAGGTATGCTAGCTGTGTTACCTATCCCTGCATAACAACTATATTTCTCTACTACAGTAAGTCTTGTCTTACTCTCGACTTTTTATAGTTCTTGTTGCATCTCTGCATACTGGTCTTCTATCCTTGCACCTATCCTCACAGCAATTCACTACCAATAGAGCTGTCAAACACAATAGATCCTTAAAAAATGGTGTGGATATTGTTTTAATAAAAATAGACCAGACATGGTTTTTAATTATAAAATCAACATTAATATGTATATAATATGAATGGTGGAGAGCATTCAGGAGCTTCTCCAGCAGCTAAATTTGCACTCAGGAGCTACCCCTGCAGCCGTATTTGCACCTAGGAGCTGCCCCAGCAGCCAGATTTGAACCCAAGGCCTGCCTCAGCATCCAGATTTGTATCCATGACTTTCCCCATCAGCTAGATTTGTACCCCGTATCTGCCCCGCCCCAGCAGCCAGATCTGTATCCAGGAGCTGCCCCATTGATAGTGTCAGTTTATGCTGTAAATTCCTAATTGCTGGGGTCAAAGGCTCAATTGAAAGACCATAAAGCATATGTATAAAAGGGCAACCTTGCCTGGTACCATTATGAATCGTAAAGAGCCCGGAGTTAAGCAAAGGACCAGAGATGCTGGCACGACAGGAGTTTAATCATAATTGTATTTATTTATTTATTTAGAAAGTGTTTTACCAGGAAGAATACATTGAGATTTCTCTCGTTTTCAAGTATGTCCTGGGGACCCAGTCCACAATGGAGTTACACAGAGTTACACATTTAACAGTAGATTCAAAAATAAATACATACATATATTAAACAAGTTGGAAGGAGAACATACAGGGTAAATCATTATTGATACAAAAAGGAACAACATGTACAGTATACGAAAGAGTTTGTAAACTAATAACAGGTACAATCTGTTTTGAGGATTTGGGAGATACTTATTTTCAGGGATCTTAGAGTAGATGATGATTTAGCAGAAACAGGAAGGCTATTCCACATATGAGGAGCTCTGAAAGAGAACGCACCTCGACCTGCTTCCTTTTTGAAGTGGGTAATCGCTAGTGAAGGGTTGGTGCAGGATCTGAGATTGTGGGATGTGCAGGGAGTAAGAGCGAGCATGCCGCTCAGATAGGGGGGGAGCGCTCCAGAGAAGTGGTTATGAACTAAGCACGCTAGGTGGAGAGCACGCCTGGAGGCAAGCGTCAGCCAATTTAACTCTTTTAACATTTTACAGTGATGCGTGTTATAATCACACTGTAGTGCAAAACGACACAATGTATTGTACATAGTGTCGAGTTTACCGAGATGGGTCTGCGGGGCAGAATCAAACACAACATCTCCATAATCTAAGATCGGCATCAACATTTGCTGCACAATACGTTTCCTTACCGTGGAATCTAGGTTAGATTTGTTTCTATATAGAAAGCTGATCCTAGGATATAGCTTTGACACAAGCTTATTAATATGGAGACCAAAAGATTGGTTTGGATCTAGCCACATGCCAAGATACTTATATGAGTTTACCTGGGTCAGGTTATAACTGGAATACTGTTCAATAAAACAAAGTCCAAATATATTGGGGGAGCTGGAACACAGCATTCTCAAAAAGTGATCAACAGCAACAAAATCATCCATTGGGAGCATTTTAATATCATGAGAAGCAAATACCTGTCTGTATATTACCGTATTGCTCAAATTTAAGACAACCCTGATTTTAAGACGACCCCAAAACTTTGGATGTTCCTTTAGGAAAAAAACTAAAAAGCCTTAATATAAGACTACCCTATAGGAAAAAAGTTTCACTTGTATATATTCACATGTAAATTTATGTGATACAAAAAAATGCATTTCTTGTTTTTATTTCCTTTTATGTGCCAATGCTGCCCCTATCTCCAGACTTGCCCAATGCTCCCCCTCCCTCCCCCAATGTTGTCTCTGCCTCCCCCTCCCTCCCCCCCAACATTGTCTCTGGTTCCCCCTCCCTCCCCCCCAACATTGTCTCTGGTTCCCTCTCCCTCCCCCCAACGTTGTCTCTGTCTCCCCCTCCCTCCCCCAACGTTGTCTGTCTCTCTCTCACCCTCCAACCCTCCCCAACATTGTCTGTCTATCTCTCCCCCCCCCCCCCCTGGTGGCTAGTGGGGGCAGCCGGTGGATGTCTGCATGATATTTGACCTCCCGGCTTCCATCATGATAGACGGAAGTGTTGGGCAGACATCCACCGGCTGCCCCAATCTCCCCGGTGGGTAGTGGGGGCAGCCGGTGGATGTCTACACGATACGCACAGACATCCTCCGCTGCTACCCGGCACTTCCGCCGGGACTTCTTTGATGAAGCCAGAAGGTCACATGATCTCCAAGCTTCCGTCATAGAAGTCCCGCGGACGTGCCGGGCAGCAGCCGAGGATTCCTAAATTAGCAGAGAAATGTGTTTTAATTGTGTCTGTGAAGTTTCCTGTTTATGACATCAGCTGTGTCTTGATATGCAAATGAGCTGTTTGTTTTGTTTTTATAGCTATAACACGTTTTAAACTAATAATAACCTTTCGTTGTTTGCTTTACTTTTCAAACATATTTTGTAACACTTACTTGACCTATATAGTATCATTATAAGTGGTGCATCAGAAATCCAATCTTTGCATTTTCCACCTATGAGGCCATTCTTTTCAACCCATGTCAAATAGATGATTCCTTTCGCTTTATAATTTATTTCATCCTGGGTTGTTTAGATAAAACAATTGATCGATGGTGTGGATGGTGCTTATGTATATTTTATCATTGACAATTCCGATTTGAGAGCTCCCTACCGGTGTGACTGCAAGAGAGACCACAATTCTAACAGCCCATAATACATTTAAAAATTATATATCAGTAACAAAATACTAAATGTGACTGTCCTACACACCCCATTTGGATTATATTTCATAAATAATTACACAGCATTGGGTTGGTAGAAAATAATGTTTTTATTGCACTTTATATGTTATCTTGTTCTATGTTTACTTTAAGTTTTATCAGTAACTAATAAAAGTTACGTTTTATCAAAATGAAGACTTCAAACGCACATCTGTTTTTGTATCTTGACAATATTTTTGGGTTAACACCTTGAAGTCTCATTGCATTCCAAAGCTATTGTAGAGAATTTTTACAGTTTATCAAGTCACAAGTGATGCCATAAACAGAAGACTCCATAGACACATTTGAAAACACGAATCCTAATTTCGACATTTGCTTGCACTTCTGCTAACCCCCGTATAGAGATCATTTTCAACCACTTTTTATTCTCTACATTCACAGGATATGCTTATGTTTATATGATACTGTCCCTTTAATTTGATTGGGATAATATTAAAAAGGGAGGAGACAGCGCTAGAGTATACCCCAGAAATAACAAGACATGTGTTATGAAAATAGAAATTATTTAGTATACATCACAAAGTAAAAATATACATATTTATGAAATAAAAAAACATACAAGAGTCTAGTACCACCAAAAAACAAATAATAATAGGTGGTCACATAAACACAAGAATGGAGTAAATATAATCTATATATATATAAAAATATACATAAAATAGTAAAAGGGAAAGATGGGTGTAAAAATAAAATAATATCATCCAATCTTACCCACTGAATGCTGTTCACCTGGCCAGGTTACAGGAACATAGGTATAGAATATACACTGTTTGCACATACACACAAAAAAAAATAAAATACAAGACACCCCTCAGGACGCGTTTCGTAAGAACTTCTTCAGCTGGTGGGTGTGTGTGCAGCTCTGGCAGACACTTCTCTTCTGATTAAAAATGTACTGGACATTTGGAATAAAGCTGTTAAAAACTCTGTCTCTTAAAGCCTTTATTATTGGTGAGAATGAAAGTGGTGGTAGGTGAAATTGCAATTTGTTGCGTGTTAAAAATCTATCGCTTTTGTATATTTTTGGATACATTTAATTTTACTTCTTAAAACATCTCATTTGCAAAAAGTTTTCTACAGAAATCCATGCAAGTGCAACGTTTTTTTTTTTTTTCTTTTTCAAAATGTGAGCTGTTTTCAAATGTGTCTTTGATAAATGTGTTTCCCATGGGTAATTTTTTTTTTTTAAGTCTTCCAAAAGTTAAATGACTTATGCACAAAGCATTCTGCAAGACAAAAACAAATTGAGTGCCAATCTGCTCAAAATGTCTTTCTCAGGTCAAAGTTTTCCATTGAAGTTTATGACATGGTAGTTTATCCCTATGGCACGACATTAAGGAACAGACTAAGACAGTCAGTGGTGTTCATGTTGGTAACCAAAGAATGTAAAAAATAAAATGAAAAGAAAAAATATTAATACCTACCATTTCTACCATTAGTCCCCTAGCACACTCAATGCTTGCTTCCATTTGCACGCGTACAAAGATGTTTCAGGTTAGCATAAAACCTAAACACCAATGACTGTAAGACATGCAAATCGCATGACAAACAGATAAAATATCCAGTAGTAGCAAAACTAATACAATTGAATGCATTTGGATGGGAAAACTTTTCCTAACCCATGCTTTCTAACAGGAAGCAAAGGTTACAATAGTAGACTCAGTTCTAAAATGTAAACACAATGAACACACAGATTTACTCTCAGCTCTGGCTCGGAGCTGAGGCAGAGCTGGTCTGGCGGCTGGTCTTTTGGGATTGTGCTTCTTACAGAAGCATGCCAGTTGCAGGTCAGAGAATAAACTTGCATGCCAGTTTATTTTCATACTAGGGGCACTCAACTTTTCACTTGTGCTTCTCATTATAAACAGGATATGATCAAAGCAAGGGATGTAATATCCCGAAATCATGGGCATTTCTAGGCTTCTCAAAGATCTGGAGCTATGGCCCATTGCAATTGTAATAGCAAATTAACTTTTAAAAAGAGGGATAGACAGTGAAGAAGTCTAGATTTTTTTTTAACCACCCACTTTATACTCAGGACTTACCTTAGCACCTACTTTACTCACATGACTTACCCCAGCACCAACTTTGCACTCAGGACTTGCCCCAGCACCCACTTTGGATTCACGACTTGCCCAGTGGTGGGATTAAACATTTTTTAGTAATCAGTTCTGACTTTCAAGCATGGTGTAGAATTTTTTCTCTAATGTCAAACAAAATAAAAAAAAAAACTACCTGCTTTTTGCTAAACAGCAAGGTTTTTCTACAGTTTATATCATGAGGGTTATTTAAAGTGAATTTCAAATTTAAGGCCAATGTAGATAAGCTGGAAGAATTCTCCAAGCAAGCTATGCTTTCGTTTGGATACTCTGGTCTTAAATTTCCAATTCCAGTTCACTAAACTTGAAGAGGCCTCTGAGTTAGGATGATTATTATTATTTTTCACATTTATATTGCGCCAACATTCCATTTAATTAACAGGAACATCTGCCAATGCGCATTGAATGCATAAACTTGGTATATCATGCCAGTGAAGCGATAAATACAATAACTTGGTATATCATGCCAGTGAAGCGATAAATACAATAACTTGGTATATCATGCCAGTGAAGCGATAAATACAATAACTTGGTATATCATGCCAATGAAGCGATAAATACAATAACTTGGTATATCATGCCAGTGAAGCGATAAATACAATAACTTGGTATATCATGCCAGTGAAGCGATAAATACAATAACTTGGTATATCATGCCAATGAAGCGATAAATACAATAACTTGGTATATCATGCCAATGAAGCGATAAATACAATAACTTGGTATATCATGCCAGTGAAGCGATAAATACAATAACTTGGTATATCATGCCAATGAAGCGATAAATACAATAACTTGGTATATCATGCCAATGAAGCGATAAATACAATAACTTGGTATATCATGCCAATGAAGCGATAAATACAATAACTTGGTATATCATGCCAATGAAGCAATACATATATAAACTTGGTATACCATGCCAATGAGCAGTAAATGCATACATCTTGAATATCATGTCAAAGGGTAATAAATTCACACTATTTGTGTGTGTGTGAAAGTAACATGGGGCAGCACGGGGACGTGTGGCAGCAGAGTGTGTGTGTGAGGGGGCAAGGGGTGACAGAGTGTGTGTGAGGGGGCATGGGGTGCCAGAATGTGTGAAGGGATCATGGCGCGGCAGAGTGCATGTGAGGGGGACATGGGGCAATATTCTTAATATAACAAATTAATATTCCTCTGTTTATTTTCCTATTAATATACCAAAGCCAGTTTGGCCAGTAATATGCCAATGCCAGTATGTCCAGTAGTATGCCACAGCCAGTATGCCCAATAATATGCCACTGTCAGTATGCCCAGTAATATGCCACAGCCAGTATGGCCAGTAATATGCCACATCCAGTATTTCCAGTAATATGCCACATCCAGTATTTCAAGTAATATGCCACAGCTAGTATGCCCTGTATTATGCCACTGCCAGTACACCCAGTAATATGCCACAGCCAGTATGCCCAGTAATATGCGACAGCCAATGTTCCCATTGATATGCCACAGCCAATTTGCCCACTAATATGCCAAAGCCAGCATGCCCACTAATATGCCACAGCCAATATGCCCAGTAATATGCCACTGCCAGTATGCCTAGTAATATGTCAAAGCCAGTATGCCCAGTAATATGCTACTGCCAGTATGCCCAGTAATATGCTAAAGCCAGTATTTCCAGTAATAGGCCACATCCAATATTTCAAGTAATATGCCACAGCTAGTATGCCCTGTAATATGCCACTGCCAGTATGCCCAGTAAAACGCCACAGCCAGTATGCGCAATAATATGCCACAGCCAGTATGCCCATTGATATGCCACAGCCAATTTGCCCACTAATATGCCACAGCCAGCATGCCCAGTAATATGCCACTGCCAGTATGCCTAGTAATATGCCACAGCTAGTTTGCCCAATAAAAAACTCCCCCACTCCCCAGTACTTACCTTGCTGCTACTGCTGCTGCTCTCTCTGCCGCCTCCTCCGCAGGCTTCTCTCCACACAAGCTGCGTGCGTGGAGGAGGGACAAACTACTGCCAGATATGACTTGCTGTCATATCCGGCAGCACTAAGACTAAGCTGGAGCGCTCTCCGTGTAAGACAGTCACGCAGGCAGCGGGGAGGCTTATTAGGTGAGCGGGGGCCCCTTTAACCAGTAAGCCCTGGGCAAGTTCCCACTTTGCCCATTGGTTAAAGTGCCCCTGATTACGGCCCTCATCTCCGGCTTGCACTGGTTTGGCGAACTTGTAAAATTTTAGTAACAGGTTTGCACGAACTGGCGCGAACCGGCTGAAACCACTGGACTTACCCCAGTGCCCATATTTGCACTCAGGACTTACTCAGCACCCACTTTGCATTCAGGACTTGTCCCAACACCCAGGTTTGCACTAAGGACTTACCCGAGCACCCATATTTGCACTCACAGGACTTACCCCAGCACTTGCTGCAGAACCAAGAGTTGCACTCAGGACATGCCCTAGCACCCAATTTGCACTCATGCCTTGTCCCAGCACCCATATTTGACCCATATTTGACTTACCCCAGCACTCACTTTACCCTCAGGACATGCCCCAGCACCTGGACTCAAATACTTACACCAGCACCCTTATTGGATATACCCCATCAATTACATTGCACTCAAGTTCCACCCCCAGCAGGGTTCCAGAGACCTGTTATCATTGTAGAGTTTGAGCATCATGGGTGGGGCATGACAAGCAGCCTCAGAGGATGTCTGTGCACCTGGGCAGATCACAGACATCGACCTCCTACACAGGATTAGCATGACATGCAAAGTTAATGCATTTACAACTGTCTACAAAATGTAATTTATGTTTAATTGAAAGAATGTATCAAGTATAGATGTTTTAAAAAAAATAACAGATTGAACCCTATCTGTGACATACAATCTATCAAGAAGCTGATGTGTAAATCAGAATCTTGGGTCAGATCTCCATGCAACTTGGGTCAGCTGAAGGAAAATCTGAACCAAGATTAAGATTGTAAGCAACTTGTTTGCTGCCAGTTAGAGCTGTTTGGGGCATAGGGGGCTCAATACGGTATTTTATTTGTATTCTCTCATTAAATTATTTCTATATAAACCTCCTATACGTAATGCAATCTTTCAATAAAATAGACCCTGGTGTGGAGCGAAAAGGTAACGAATCTGTTTATCCCCACCACTTATGGGCAAAAGTTTGAAGTCCATACTGTACCTTTACGGAGGGATATATATATATATATATATATATATAAATCCAAAACAAGTGCACTCAGCTTTTATGGCATTGTATGTAAAAAAATAGTGCTTTCATTATGAAAATCTAGTTGATGTATTCAAAATAAAGTGCAATGTGGCATCAACGTTTCGCTTCCCCTGGGAACCATTATCAAGATCTAACACTGTGGATATGCCAAAATTACGGATCTGTAAGTAATGTAAGGGGTGCAATTTAAGGGGTGCAATTTGGTCATAAAACAAAACAACGCCATCAACTACATTCGTTAAACACATGAGCGACTTCCGAGTTACTTCCTGAACTCGTGCAAAATAACCAATGTCCATAAACCTTGGCCTGCTGATTGAGGCGATGACATAAAACAGTTCAAAACTTGTTAAAGTAAATACAAATTTACGTAGGGGGAGAGCTAGGACACTCCATCCCAAATGAACAACAAAAATCTTTAGTATTATCAGTTTTATCAATGTCAAGGAAAACAGGTTCGAATGATGTTTAAAAATATATCGTTCATTATCCCAAAAATGTCATCAATCATAGCCCAGTCAGTGAGATTTATGGGGAAGAAAAAGGAAAGAACAGAAAATGGTTGGACTCATTATGGGCTTGAAGTCTGTGATCCGGCTTGAGATCCAGCATGAGATTTGTCGGCCACCTGCTCCTGTAAGATTTCAGGAATGAAGAAAGCATTCGCGTCGTCCAAGGTGTTAAGATCCCAAGTAGTTCCATTGATGGTAACTCTCAGTTTTGCAGGGTATATCAAAGCAAATTTTATCTTCCTCTTGTACAATTCTGAAAATATTGGTGAAAAAGCTTTCTGTTTTTGTGTCAGTTGGGCAGAAAAATCTTGGAATAATAATATTTTTTTCCCCTTGATGACTTAGGGATTCCACTCTCCTATAGGTCATTAGAATATTGTTTTTATCTTGAAAATTAAGGAATTTCATTATCCCCACTCTATTCTATTGTAGTTGCGATGATCCGAGGGTTCAGGACCGATCCGATGAACCCTTACAATGAAAACTGATCCATTTGGCAGCACTGTCCCCAGGGTATGTGGTAGCCATGGCAGGCATGTCAGATTCTGATGAAGAGTCACCTTTACGAGAAGGACCATCTCTGTTCCTGGTATTCTTGTCTTTGTCTCTGTCCTTCAATTTGTTAATTTGCGTTTTCCTTTGCTGCTTTGGGGCTGCATCGACAAACCTATCCATCTTCCTGTTTCATACGTGGTGAAAAAATCCAATTATGTTTGTAACTAGGGTTGCCACCTTTTCTTCAAAAAAATACCGGCCTTGGTACTGTCTCCATAGACTTAACATTGTCCCAATGCCAATTTTTGACCGGCCTGCAGGTAAAATACCAGCCAGGTGGCAACCCTATTTGTAACAGAGAGTAACAGAGACCAGGAGATGGGGGTCATAGGTAATATAGGCAAGAAAAATAAATAATGTTTTGAGCTGGTTATTGGCTTGTAAATGTCTTGGAAAGTACATTTGGTTTTGGAAGTAACAGTGCACAAGTCAATGGACCCAAATGGCAGCCAGATATTACCAAAGAGGGACGTTTTCGCCGCCAAAACAGCTCCTTTAAGGCAATTTCCCTTCCAAAATAAAGAGTGTATTGCAATGGGAAATGGAGATATAATAAAGTACTTTTCAAGAACAATTTGAGTATACAAGTTGATTATTGACTTTAACAGAAACTTCAGAAAAACAAACACCGAGGTAGGGATTAAAAGAGTAACAAGGAGTGAGGCCTTAGGTAAGGGTATCTACGCAAAACACCCTACAGAGGGCTACTAATCATAAAACCTTAATTATGCTGTAGCCAGATTGCCTTAGAAGATGCTGAAAACCTTTTTCCTGGCTGGTTGAGCCCTAAGGTTCCCAGTTCCTGAACAGGGAAGAAGTACAATTGAGTTTTAGCAGAGGATCAGGAAAGGATGAAGCAGATCTCAGAAGTCAGGCAACCAACTCCGGTGTAAAAGTCCTGTTCGCAATAAACTGCAGTTATTTAACACACTGGGTTGCACCAGCTCCCGAGGCCAGCTGAGGAGAAGAAATACAAGCAAATCAAAGGTAGGGTGGCCACTAGAGGTAAAAGGAGCAATAGAAGCACAAAAATTAGACTTAAATCCATGTCGGGAGTGACAAAATAATTTTGTGTGTTGTTACAAAAGATCCCACTGTGTGTGCAGTTAATATAATGATTTGTATGAGTTATATAAACAATATCCCAGATCACAAAAAGCTGCATTAAAAATACATAAAATAAAAACTGTCTGCGCTTCTCACCCTAATAAAGTTGGCAACAAATAGTCAAACAAAATATAAATGAGAGGTTTTGGTTATATGAATTGGCCGAAGCATATTTAAGCTCACCCGCCACGTCAAGGCACACTCTCAATAGAGATTTGCAGCATGCTCACACCTGTTTGGTAAGCTTAATTTGATATATTTTCATTATTTGAGCCTGTGACTAGCTTAGCGCACCAACATTTTTCTTTTCCCTCTTTGCACATAGTTGAGGTTGTTGGCTCCTCATTGTCTGGTTGCAACTTGCTGTCAAGGGGTTAATTGGGAGGAGGTTTAATTGCACCTATTCCAACACATTAAAAAGTAGCAGTATAAACTGCTTTATGTGTCCACTAGAAAGGAGGTGAGATTAGGTTCTTACCCTATTGAGAGTGTGCCTCGATGAGTGAGCTCAATTATGCTTTGGCCAATTCATTTAACCAGATCTCTCATTTATATTATGTTTATATATTTGTTGTCAACTTTATTAGGGTGAGAAGAGCAGACAGTTTTTGTTTTTTGTAACATGTCAAGTAGATGTTTTGAATTTTTTTTGACTGTTATGTAAATATGAAAAATTATCCTGAGCAAACGTACGGTAACATCAGTTTTCATTCATGTCAGATAAGTGTATTTTAAAGATGACACTTTTTATGACTCCCAGCCAAAATATGGCAGCCCTGGATGCCGGATATTCCCGTTTTGTTAATAAAACTAGCAGATAATGAAAAACAAATGCTGAAATGTTGTCTCCTCCTATGAAAGGCGCAGTACTGCTTGAACTTAACGTGAGCTCGCAAATTATTACATCAAGATAAGTTTAAGCATTAATGTAAAAATGATGGGATTTGCATGTGTTCTTGTTCCGGTAATTTGCATTTTATAGCAGGGCTCTCTCATTGGCTTATTCTCATGTTTGGAATTTCAGTGGTTATTTTTAAAGTAAGTAGAAGCCATTTATAAAGTTTGGTGGCTCTATGAAGAATTGTAATAATGGTGTGATTATTAATGGAATATGCTTTCTAAGACATTTGTATGAGTGTATACCACCACACCCTGGGGCTTAATCCACCTTTTTCTAATCCCTTTTACATATCTTCCAATGTCATGAACAAGTACGGTATGTAAGATTTGCGAGAATGTGTTTGGAAGCTTGCAGGCAATGGTTATACCATCCATTTCAGTATTGAAGTGGCTAGTGTACTCACTCACACAGTTTTCTTTCTTTTTTTATAGTTACTTTCTGGAAAAATTTGGGTGGCTGGAATCTGTCTTTTCCTCGTGTCTATTGCGTCCCTTATCTATATAAATTAAACAAAAAGCCATTTTGCATGTGCTCTAATTGATGGCAGGGATACCATCCAGTTCATATTTTACCAGCAGGCTTAGGTTTATGGGAGAAATAATATGGAGGGCATTTTATTTAAAAAATAAGGTGACAATCCTACTGGATGCATGTAATTCAGTAAACAACATTGAAGACATTGAAGACTTCAAAACCCAGCCTACGGGAGAGCTGAAGGCAGGTAGGTTATATATGTTTTGTTCTAACCAGGGGCCTTTGTGGCAACTGATTCTGTTCTCTACAGAACTAAAAGCATCAATGTGCAAAATCCATCTGGGGTAAGCAGCCTTTGCCCAGTATTTCATTGAGGTATTAACTCAATCGGCAAAAATGTTATATTATCATTTTTTTCCCCGTTACGTTTTAACACGTCTTATTGAATGGCCTTTGTGCGTTACTTAGCATGCCTTTGCATCCTGTAGATATTTTTTTTGTTGTTGATGCATTTACCAGGGGGTATTGAATCAATTTTACCTGTTAATGTATCGCAATTATCGATGTTTGCATTAACGGGCAACATTGAATCTGACCCATTTTCTATAAATTTGATGATAAATGTATGGAATCTCTTCTTCTTTTTTTTTTTTTTAAATCAAGCTTTGTAAAACCTTAAATCAAAAAGAGTTCACCTTGCAATGATCTGAGTTAGTATGTCTTCTTACATTAGTAATTTTATTTAAATTATTACAAATGGAACACTTTCATTTAGCCTTCAAGTAGGTTTGCCACCTGGCCGGTATTTTACCGGCAGGCCGGTAAAAAATTGGCATTAGGCCAATATTAAGTCTATGGAGACAGGACCAAGGCCGGTATTTTTCTGAAGAAAAGGTGGCAACCCTACCTTCAAGAAACTAATTTTCTATAGGTACTTTTGATATGTGTGGCAAGAGAAAGTGTACAATAATAATATGTGAGAATTACAGGAGTCAAGCTAAATAAATACTTTGTATATTTAAATATAATCATTTTTCATTATTAGCAATTACTGTATATTCAAAATGCCTGCCATGGGGTAAGGTAAGTAACCTGTTTGTTTGTTTTCTTTATGAGAACTGATTCAAATGGATAAGGTTTCCCTTATTTGGTATTGTGGTGTGTTTATTGAGGGTATGATAGCACGCACAGCGAGTTACAGATGTAAATCTTCTTGACAGAAACATTTGAGTAGCTGTTAATTATGACATCGACCTAAGTCAGAGGCACAACTCATAGTTACAGTAAGCAGCACAGCTGGCTTCATTACCTTGATCAAATGCAGGAGCCCCCTGGCTGACAGACAGCATTATTGTGTTCCAAATATCTGTCAGGCAATTCCCAAAAGGAATACTAAGTTACAGTAACACTAAACTCTTCCCATGTGTCTACACAGCATAAAATATATGTGACACATATGTAAAAAAAAAAAAAACCTTCAGTATTTAGCCATTGTATTTATAATAGCTTTTTTTCCCTTATTTAATCATAAATAGTCATTTTGACCTCAGTTTGCATATACAGTTGGGTCCTCCCTGGACATGGAGCATATTAACCCAAACTGTGCTATATACTTTAATAAAGTGATAATATCTAGTGTGACATAGATCACGTGATACCAGAGATATCATTGAAATAAAAGTTACCTAATTAATCAGTTTTAAGCTTATAAAAGGCACATTATCAAGTAATGAAACAACATTTAAAGTATATTTACTTTCCCTTCTTCTAATAAATTACATGGACTGATGTATTAGCTTTATATCACTTTTTTTTAATCAAATGTAAAATTATATCTATTAGTATTTTTTATAACAATGGTCCTTAGGTAATTAATACAAGATTTAGTATGCTCTTAGTTTTTCTTTAGCTTGTTTCAAAGGCAATTCTTTTATGCAGCACAGGGAATATATTTATGCTATATCCTCAGAAAGATGCATATGTAGTTTTGTAAAGACACATTTTTGAAGCAAAGAAGGTCCTATTCCCTATTGCAGGTCTTTGGACCACAGATGGAGAAACGTAGGAATAAGTTACTAAATTGGTAATCGTTACCATAAAATATTTTCCAACAATTTTACAACAAGGGAATTCATTAAAACCAACTTACTTTACATATTTCTGTTTAACTCATCCATATTTGGATGTATGGACACTACTAAGCTCAAGGATAGATCTGTGAAAGAGCTGCCATTTGATAAAAGACTATACAGAAATCACATTTACACTGAGCGCATCTTTAAACCCAAGTTCTATTGAAGGTGATGTCTTTGAACTGAGTATCAGTTGTTAATTTGTCAACAATCACATAATAAAAAAAAAAAAAAGTTTTGAGTTCTACCAGAAAGTAACTGTTAAGCTAGGGCCAGCACAAAGGCGCAAAACACGTAGGCCTCTGACTCACCGGGTGATCCCACTTTTGTATTTGCATTAAGCTGTGACGTTCGAATAAAAACGTTTATGCACAGCATTTACCTGCAGCCCTGTTCCGTTATTCTTTCCTCCGAGTGGACGATCCTCAACCCTTTCTTTCTACAACTTCCTGGTTGTTTACGGTGAGAGTGCCGGGTGGTGGAGCCCGTCGAGGAGGAGAAGTCGGACGTTTCTACTTTCTGTTTTTGCTGTTAAGCTAGTGTGCCAAACTGTTTATGAAGTTTCTTACATTTCTGAGGTCTTTTCCTTCCCTCGAATCTAAGCGGTCCATTCACTAATGTCCTAGATTGGAGGTAGAGATTAACATCTCATCTTGACTTATATCCTTGAACAGACTCGCCCCTCTCCCTCCTGGAATGCCTCATCTCGACCTCACAAAATGGTGTTCCCTAAGATTTTTTGCAAGTTTGGAGGTTACGTTTGACTTACAATGGAAAAAAGAAAAGAAAATAAACACCCCCCCCCTCCCCCCTGACAAATCTGGATCCCGGGAGCACCCCAAATGGCTCATATAAGTTTCTACCTTTGCTATATAATGCTGGAATGGCAAAGGAACTTGAGGAACAAAAAGGAATGATCCTTCACTGAAGGAGAAGATAAGTCACTGTTAAATGTGGCATTAACATGTTTTTTTGAGATTGGCACATTCATTTGTGTCACGCATAGATTATAGGAGAGTTTGCCCCAAGCACTTTTAATTTATATATTGTACTGTTTCTGTTCTTTTGCTACTTTTGATCTTGTTTGCAGCTGCTGTGGTTCCCTCACTCCTGGACTAAGCACCTGCTGTATTTGTCTTTGGTTCAATCTGGTTAAAATATATTAATATAGCACCAACAATTTTATTAGCGCTTGGTACAGCCCATAAAGGGGAATAAGTTACATGAATATGTGAGGTACAGAACCCTGTTCGCAAGCTTACAGTCTAGGGGACCAAGACATTATCAAACTATTTTGGGAAAAATTACCAGAGACTTAATGAAGAAAAACTCTACATGCGTATAACCACTCAAAAGTCACAAAAGACACTGAACACATAGGTTTCCTGCATATCTGTATTGTCACAGTCACATACATTGTTTGGTAAAATGGAGATTTACAAATATTGTTATAAATATTTTGACATCTTATCGTAGATGGGGAGTAAGGATGAAAGAGGTTACACCTGTATTGTTTCAGTCAAGCCTTATAAATTAATGATCTGGATCACATCTGGCAGACTTTTTTTTTTTTAACAAGAGGCCATCACAAGACCAGTCCTCTGTGTTTGTGGTGTCCTTGATAAGGTGGTGACAGACGAAAATGATGCCTGAAATATTTAACTTTCTCTGTGATCCAACTGGGTTTTGAGTCAACATTTGCCACGTTTAACCCCTTTTAAAATGTAATCCATCTAAACACGTTGTATTAATAGATGTGGAAGTGAATGATTTTTAAGGCATTGTGGTTTGCTATGCAGACAGCATTATACAGAGACCAAAGTACACAGGTTCTGCTATTTTAATCCATTAGATGTGGTGCATTAGGATTATGAATTGCAATAATACTTTGATTGCAGTCACATTACTAAATGCTTTTTTTTTGCTTGCCTGAAGCAAGTTGTATGCGGTTCAGATGTCATCTGACAACTTAATGCATGACGAGTCACGGATGCTCAATCTCATGTTGTAGTTTCGGGCAATCTTCCAAAAGGAAGACTTGCTCCTTAGATACGAGCAAAATAAATTCTTGGGAGGAAACATCTTCCTACGTAACACATTCTAAACCTCCTCACCGGTAACGGAAACACCATATATGTGATTTTCTGAAATTCCCTTCCCTAAGAGAATTATGATTGGTAATTCCTTATCGCTTGGCAGGCAAACACAGTGTTCTTCAAAGAGAAATCTCCATCTGCTTTAACTCCAAATAGGACATCCATTATATTCCCACCTGCTTATGACAAGAGTGAGGAGGACTCTACAAACTTTGCACAGGCTTCATTGACAACTAGTTCAAACAACACATTTTTGTCCGCGTCATGCCATAGAACATTCTATGCGCAAAAAAAAGGAAAATACACAGGGAAGTAGGGTGGGCACTCTAAGGAATTTGAATTCATACATTGTAGACAAAATCTGCGAACAAAACATATGTATATAATATAAACAAATGTTTTCATCAGTGTTAAACAGTAGCACGTTATTGTAAATGGACTGTATCACCTTAAACATTGTTTTTACTGTGATTGTAGAGTATGGAAATTATTGAAAATGATCTGTACATTGTATTCGCAAAATTGCAAGCAAATGCCTAAATTAGGAGAAAAATGTGTTTTAAATGTGTCTGTGGAGTCTCCTACTTATGACATCACCTGTGGCACGTTATGCAAATGAACTGCTTTTCAGTGGGAAATGTGCAATTTGCATACGGTGCCACAGGTGATGCCACATTTTCTGCTAATTTAGGCATTTGCTTGCCGTTTTGACAATACAATGTGTATATACATTTTCAACAATTTTTTTATGCTCTACATGCGCAGTAAAAAAAACAATGTTTAGGTGATATAGTCCCTTTAGCGACTGACTATACACAAATGTATAGAAATAGACAAATGTACAAAGAAGGTACTGGATTATAATGGGTGAAACAGTAAATTCTGTTTTTCTTCTCTGGTAACATTGCACACGTCATTACACCGTTTATATATACCTAAACATTAAATGGGAAAGAAATGCATACAAACTGAACATGTTTACCATAAATAAAACATGTATACTCAGATTGTCATCTGCATCATATGGCTAATTTAAATATTTATAACAAAGATGTTTTGTAAAATGAGCTCTAATCTTAGCTTTAACCCCTGTATGGCACATGGTGAATTAATCACATTACAAACTACAATTTAATTTGCTATAAATTGAAAACATAACAATCAGTGTTCCCCAAGTACAAAAAATGATAGCGCTATTATGTTAAATAAAGTCCATTTATTGAAGAGCATTATATTATTTAATTATCTATTCTCCTTCCAGCAGATGCCTAGATTCGGTTACTTATCATGGCACAAAGATATAGAGAGTGTTGTTCTTTCGTATAAGAATTGTCTACCTAGACTGCATGACGAGTTAACTCGCCATAAGGTCGCTAATGCTGCGGCTCTTATGACAAGTTAACTTGTCATAAGGTTGTGAAGGGGTTAATTGGTCTATTCACTAAAATTTGAGAACTGCTCGACGAGTCCAGTTCGGCACCTGAGTTAGACTTAAAGGGGCATGTACTAAAAAAACACAAATATATTTTATGTGCAAAACATTTTTTTGCGCTCTGCTCCAAATTACAAATTGCGAATGAAACCAGACAATTTTGCGAATATTCTTTCTACCTCCTTTGATAGCACTTGCTAAAATTTTCACATGCTAATAAGAATTATTTTTCACAAAATATTCGCAAAACTCTTTAGCATGCGCAAATATAATCGCAATTTATTAGGGAAAAATGCACGCTAAATAAAAATAAACGGAAGGGGCCCAAATTGCGGAAAAAATTACTCCTTACTCATGTTTTACCTACTTTCCCCCCCACTGCTCTTGTTTAGTACATGACCCCCTAAATCTCAAACATAGTTTTGATCATTTCGACTCCCATTACTTTCGATGGGGAAGATTCGAACCTGTGTTTTTGTTTATTTTTTTAAGTCAAACTCGGATACCAAGTTAGCAAAATGCAAGTCGACCTCCAAAGACAACCTCCTCGAGCTATTCTAAAATTTTAGTGAGTAGACCCATTGGATATCAGGTGGACAAGATTAATGGCAGACACATCCATTAGTCACATTCAGCTTGGTTCACTTTTATCAAAGATACCATTTCACAATGACACTTTCACGTAATCAAATTCAACTTAGTGGCATTTTAATCATGTGTATCTATGATCTAGCCCAGCAGACCACATACCTTGTGACACGTGCAAAGTCCATGGGAACAATTGCACCACAAGCAGTTAAGATTGCCCAGCTCTGGCATGCCCTACAGGCTTGTAGGATCTTGGATTTCAGATCTCAAGGTATGCAACCATTTCTATCTGTGGTTGCCAAGAAAATACATGTAAACTGAAGGCAAGATATGTACTTGAAGTTATCTTTGTAGAACACAAAAAAGATGAACAGAGTGTAGCAGAAATGGTGCCAGCAAAGGAGCCCTCAATAGAGGGCTGAGAAAGTGATCACAACTCGTAAGCCAGCAATATCAGTATCACAAAAGAGCAGCGTCTGTGTCTCTAGTAAAGGCTTCATACTCTTGCTCAGAATAGCTGGTTGTCACATGACATCTCCGCATTCTGAAGAAGAAGAACATCAGTGTCAATGCTATTAGAGCACTAGCTAACCATTTCCCAGGTCAGGCATGGTAGGCAATTGGGAAGAAGGGACAAATATTACAGGACAGAACTTGGGAGGTTAACATTGTATCACCCTGGAAACTCCAGAGGTTGACAAGATAATTATTATAGCTCTTTGTAAAGGACAGCAAAGTTGTTGTGAGTTTAGAGGAGGATAGAATGCTCAAACATGTCATCCATTTGTAAATGCCAGAAAAAAACCCATCTGGGAGTGGGTGTCCTGCTGCGTGAGGAAGTTGGTCACTTAAACCAAGAGCACCTCACCAGCACTCGCTAAATAAGCTTACAAAAGACCCCAAACTTACAGAGCAAGCAAAAACAGAAGTCAAGATCACAAGCAGAGGATGCCAACCTGGTCGATTAAACATTATTTTATTCCTGAACCTCAGGATAAATTACTAGCTACGTCACCTGACTTGGCACCAGACATTTCACCTGGGAAAAGCATCTTATCAGACATGCCTTGTCCT
This sequence comes from Pelodytes ibericus, assembly GCA_036172795.1. Taxonomy (NCBI): domain Eukaryota; kingdom Metazoa; phylum Chordata; class Amphibia; order Anura; family Pelodytidae; genus Pelodytes; species Pelodytes ibericus. The sequence goes on along the minus strand of CM069868.1, from coordinate 32,100,409 downwards.
GCATAACTACCGAACCAAGAGCATGACAGCTGCATAACTCATCGATTCTCCTGACGAAGGCTGAGGTTCCATTACCCCCACAGCAGAGTTATTTCTGTTTATTTTACACCCAAAAGTCCACAATTAGCCTTTTAAAACTCCAACACTCACTAATTTAAGCAAATTACCAGAGGGGAAGGAAGGGTTGGAGGGCAAGGTTTGCTTGATAAGACGTTTTGCAATGTCTTTCCCAATATTTTGCCTTGGCCCCCGACATTGCATAAACTGAGCCTCAACAAACACAAAAAGAACACATCCTTATTAACACTCATTATAAGCACCCTGTTTCTAAAGCACAATCTTTAGAGGCACTGCTCACACTGGAAGAGAGTAGCAACTAAATATATTCCAATAGGAAAGTTTCCAGGCCTGTTCCTCAAATATTACAAATGTTTTTCAGTTGTTACTTCCTCCTTTATTGTCAAGTCTAAACAGTACTGTTTCCCAAACCCAAATCATGGAAGTGACTATTACCATGAAATCAAAGAAGGGGGGGGGGGGGGGGGAGACCACTCCACAAAGGTAAGGAACGGGGTAATTATCGATCCCTCTCCCTCCTCAACATTTATCTAAAAACTTACTCGAAAATCCATGCCAGCTTCCTTTGCCTGTTCCTTCCAGAGGCTATTCCGCCGAATCTAGGGGGCTTTGTACCCAGCAGGTAGGCTAGGGATGGGAGCATCCAGGTTTTGGTATCAATTTGTTTGGTAGGGTTTAGATATATTGCTTTCAAAGGACATAGAGAAGACCTTTGATTGTGTAAGCTGGCCTTCTTTTATTTGAGTCACCCTGGGCCCTGGGTGTGGGTCTGGCTCCAAAAATGGTATCAAGGATCATGGCACTTTACCATAACCTGTTTGCAAGGTTAATTTCTGCCTTTTTTCCCCACTGACCATATAACTCTTTTTGCTCACAGTTCATACTAATCCAGACATCATGAGCTTCCTAGTACAAAAATAACAAGATAAAGTCTCTGCTTATATTGACAACTTGCCTTTACTTATTTCAAATGCTCTTCTTTCTCTTCCCGATCTCATGCAGGAGTTACAGATCCTTTGCAGACGTTTGATGTCTCACTGACACAAATTACGGTTAATTGTTCTATCCCTTGGTGTAAACACCACCTAAAACGCAAGGTTCTTTCTGAACTTTGCCCAGCCTGCTGTCAGGACACACTTACTAAGAATTCCACAGATGTACGTAAATCGATACCCTTCAAATTCATGGTCTGGACATATATTTATAATCAAAATGATAGTTTTAGCTAGATTGAAATACTTTTTGCCTGCTGATTGTGGTGCTCTCTTTCTCACCTCTCTGAGAATGGCAATACATTTTGGGGTCAGGACTCCCCAGAATAAAATATGCTACACTTACTTATGGGGACTTCGACACTTCCAGAAGGATTACAATACTGCAATTCTTGTATGAGTCATTGACCTCATGCGCAACTCACCAGGAACACAGTGGGTTCCTCAAGAGGGAGAGAGTGTGGACTCAGGACCGCAAAAAGTACCACACCCTGAAGAACCCTACCTGCTACACCCCACTTTTAAAACTCTGGCTCAGACAGAAGCATTAAAAGCAAAATACAGAAAAATGTGCTACTCAAAATCCAATGTCATATAAAATGATATACTTGCTTGCACAATAAAGTCCATCCCTCTATAATTCTCTCCCAAGTGCTTACATAAATGGGGATACACAAGTTCAGTTGGGCACAGAGTAAGGAAGATACATAAAGAGAAAGAGAAACTAGAATAGTGTAATACTGTCATAAATCAGTCAATTAATTAAACTATTGCACTCAAACATAAAGTTAATAAGGCATCAGGATAATAGCTCTGATCTTCTTTAAAACACTTTAATGCATCTAGAATAAATAAAAACACACATAGGGCAGGACCATTTGACTTGGTATGGATCCCCCACTGTGAAAAACCTACAGGATGGCAGTAGTAATAAGGGACACTGGGTAGCAGCAATGCAGGCAAAACAGGGTCCTAAAAAGCACAGGATGAGCAGAGACCACACTAATAACAAATGCAGGACAAGGTTGAGGTGAAAGAGGAGCTGAGCACATTCACCACTCATACTCGGACAGAAGCACACCGTATCCACCTACCCATGCCTTCCATGCACAAGAAAGGCCATATTTCCCTTGGGTCCATTCAGTATTCCAATCCCCGTTGAATCTGACCAGCCTCTCTCAGAAACGATCTGTCCACGATTATTGCCCTTGCAAGCCCTCTGCCTTAGACCACTTCAGGTATCTCCGAATGTCACATTTTCTTGCATTTTTTCCCAGTAAATGGCTGTTTAAAAGTGGTCTAGTCTATTTTGAGCCTTTTTGATGGGCTGATACCCCTCCAGATAATCATATAATCTCGCGACTGTACCAGATAAAGACTGGCTGCCTCTCTAGACTTCCAAATGGAACTGCAAATCCCAGTAATCACTAAACAAGGGTACAATACATGAACCAAAGTATTCTCTTAGCAATTGGACACAGCAGGGTGCCTATAAGCTAAGTCAGTTAAATGAGGTTTACCCAAAGTACCTATGCTGGTGATGTGACTAAACCATTCAATTACACTATGTGTTTCAGGCATCTGGATCCATTCATCCTCAGCAATCTAAGCTTACCATGACAATACATCTTTTGAATGCTGTTAAGCATGTAACTCCTCACCTTTGAAGTGACTGGACCCCCCAACATTTAAAAGGTGGATTCTCCAGGTAGAGACCATAAGGGGAATGAGGGAATTATGCCTGTCCTCCCAAAACAGAAACATTGAATATGTCAGCAGATGACAAATTATGTCACACACAGGAGCCCATTAACTATGCCACACACAGGAGCCCCTAAATTATGCCACAACAGAGCCCAATTAATTAGGCCTCACCTTGGGGCCCAATTAATTATGCCACACACACAGAAGCCACTTAATTATGCCACAAACAATCGCCCTATAGTTATGCCACACACAAGCACCCCATAATTATTCCACACAAAAGAGCCCCTTGGGGGTCCAATAAATATGCCACACATGGGACCGCCATTAATTATGAGACACACAGGAGCCCCATGAGGTGATATTTGTACAATTCTAAAACAATAAATATATATACACACAGACATCTCTCTTCATCTCTCTCTATAACTAGTTGCATTTACAATTATTTGAATTTTTTAATAAAATATTCAACTATTTTCACAGCACCATACAGTACCCACAGAACTTGCCATGCACCTATATTGCACCCCAAGCACTTGGCTTGCACTCATATTGCACCTGCACGATTTGGCATGCCACAGTTCCAATGCCCCACAGAAAATACCACAGTGTCATTTTGCCCCAAAGAACTAGCCAGTGTCACTTTCCCCATAGTACATATTATTTTGCCCCACAGACCATGCCATAGCATCACTTTGCCAATTAAAATAAACCTGTTTTTCCACTAATATGCCAGTGTTAGTTTTCCCATAAATATGCCGGTATTATTTTGTCCTTAATATGCCACAACCAATTTGCCCGTATTTTGCCATTAATAAGCCACAGCCAATTTGCCCAATAGTATGCTAGTATTTTGCCATTAATAAGCCACAGGCAATTTTCCCAATAATATGCCAGTGTTATTTTGTCATTTATTATATGCCAGTATTTTGCCTTTTAATATGCCAGTATCTTGCCATTTAGTATTCCAGTATTTTGCCATACAATATGCCAGTATTTTGCCATTTAATATGAAAGTAGTTTTGCCATTCAATATGCCAGTATTTTGCCATTCAATATGCCAGTATTTTGCTCGTTGTATTAAAACCCTCCTCCCCTCTTCCCCAATACTCACCTCATGGCTGCTTGGTGTCCATGGTAGTCTCCTCCGTGGACATGGAGGAAGGGAAACACAGCCACCTGATATGACGTACTGTCATATCAGGTCGCAATGATTTTTTATTTTTTTAAACTTTTTTTTCCGACAGCTGAATCAAGTGGATGCTAGGTTCAGCAGCGCGATGCACTGTGGGAGGATTCCAGCAGCACGGGTGTCACCCCTGCTGGGGGTGTCACCCGGTGCGGTTCGCATCCCCCCGCACCCCTCTCGGGACACCACTGGGACAGGAGGATTTGGGTGAAAAATAGGGACATTTGGGAGTTCTCTTTCTTCTTCTCTTTTTCCTTCTCTCTGACAAAGAAAGTTCTGCTTTTAATCGGGAACAAAATGGTTTTTGACTCCAAATGGCAATCATATTTCTCCTTGGATTAACAAGCACTAAATAAATATGAATGCCTTTACTAACTATCATAGTGATCTATGTTCTGCTTCATTAACAAATATTAAGGCCCTTTTTAAAGTCATCTAATGTATTTGTTAGCATCACCTTTTCAGGCAGTGTATTCCATACCGTTAATTGTCCTTACTGTTAAAAAAAAATCCCTTCCACTGTCATAGGCTAAATCTCCTTTCTTAAAGTGTCACCAGGTGACCACAAGCCCTTTGTACTGCTTTGTTATTGAGAACCCTTTGTGTGGGCTCTGTACATATTTATGTAACACGATCATATCCCCTTTCTCTAGCGCGTACGGATTTAACTTTTCTAGCCTTTCTTCATAACTAAAAAACTTGCCATTCCCCTAGTTTTGTAGCACTCATCTTCACTTTCTCTGGTTCCATAAAGGGTTTTTTCTAAGAAAAGGCAACCCAGAATTGAACTGCATATTCCAGGTGATGTCTCACCATGGACCTGTAAAGAGGCAGAATAATATCTTCCTTAAATCAGTTCCCTTTTTAACACATGCCAATATCGTACTTTCTTTTGCAGCCACCAACTGGCCTGCGCACTACTTCCAACTCTTTTTCTTTAGTAGATTTCTCAAAGAAAACGCCATTTAAACTATATGTTGCATTTTTATTATTTTACCCAAAATGCTGAATTTTAAATGAGTCTATACTGAGTTTCATTTCCCCACCTGACTCTCTACCTTTGACACAGTTGAAATTTTGTTCTCTTTCTTTCTTGTTTACTTTCAATTTACTTTGCTTATTATAATGTGTTTGAGGAACACATGGACAATGCTATGCCTATTTCATGCAAGCCAACCTAGTGTAGATTTTATTGAACTTTCTTTATATTCTTAAAAACGTAAAATAAAAACCATACATTTTAGAAGGGATATCATAACTTTATAAATAATTGTAGGACCAATATAAAGAGCTCTCTAGTGACCTGTTCATTAACAGAAATGCACAAAGGACAAGAGGTCATCTTCTTAGACTTGACTAGTGAAAATGTAATTGACAACAAAGAAAGGATTTCTTTACAGTAAGGAAAATACAAAATAGGGAATTCACTGCCAAGGGAGATCTTAGCAGTGTGTGGTTTACAGTCACTGTAACATCTTCAGGCAGTTTTCACAGAGAAGAACTTTGGATTTTTCTTTTACGACAACAATGGTCAGTCACATCATATACTGCATTGGAGACAGGACAGAAACCATTAATGTACAAGAAAAATAACCCACATACTAAAAACATGGCTCATGTACGTGTTCCAAGTTTATAATGCAAACTTGTCAATAAAAATATAGTATAACAGAGCAATATATGTTAAAGGCAATACTTGTTGAATACAAATGTTCTATTTTACGACTTTACAACAGTTTTTGTAGTAGAACTTACAGGAAGGCACTGGGGGGTAAAATGTGTATATATAGCTAAATATAGCATAATGTTCACATTGAACAGGAATTTCTACCAATTGTGCCAGATATAGACCTATTAAGTACAAAAATTTGCCTTTAAAAAGTATCTGGATATTGTTTGTATAAAGACAGAAAATAGGGTGCTGTGAATAATAGAATCCACATTGATAGTTAGAGCTTATTGATCCAAGTAGAAATCTGACAGCCTTTTGGACAGCCTTGTTAACCGATACCTCTGCGCTCCTCACTGGGACTAGAACTCTTCTCCAACCTCATCACCACTTCTCACTCACGACTGCAAGATTTCGCCCGAGCTGCCCCCTCTCTCTGGAACTCCCTTCATCCAGCTCTCTCCTTCTTTTTCAGACTTTAAAAAGTCCCTAAAAACTCATCTCTTTAAAGAAGCTTACAACCCAAACCACTAGATTACCAGTCACTTTACCTCTAGCAGTTCCCACCTAGCTGAAACACACACTATTCATCTTTGGCCTATCCCACCTAGTGCCACCCATCCACATTACTGTTATTACAACTACAGTCCCTCTGACCTCTTCAATCACGTATGTGTCTCATGTACCCCATTCCCTCTGGATTGTAAGCTTGCTAGCAGGGCTCTCTACCTCACGTACCAGTCTATTCCTCTAGATTGTAAGCTTGCGAGCAGGGTTCTCTACCTCACGTACCAGTCTGTTCTAGTTTATCTAACTTAGTATGTAGTTCCCTTCTATGCTCTGTACCTTGCGCTACGTAAATTGTTGGTCCTATATAAATAAATGGTAATGTAATGTGATGAGACAAGAAGGAATTTGTTCCCTAATGATCTTTTAGATCAACAGCACAACCAATGATGGACACAGGTTGCACTTGATCGACTTAGATCTTTTTTCAACCTAAATTGCTATGGGCTTTCTTCATGAAAGAGAGAATTGTGGGGAATTAAGAAGTGAGAATGTTTCCTACTTTGGCTTTTAAGTTTGAAATTCCCTTCTCAATTCCCTGCAAATCTTTCCTTCATGTATTAAGCCCTCTGTTACCATATTAAGTCCAGAGGCAGGTCGAAAGGACTTAAGAAAGAGCAGTGTCCATTTTGTTTTACCATAAGCTTATGACTTTCTTTGCTGTGTAATGTCACTCAGCTCGAGGCTGAGTGCACTGCTGGTGATATATATGTATACATAGTATGTCTATACAAAAACAATGAACTTTTACAATTGTCTGTTGGCCTATAAATTATGGGGGGCATGTATAAACACGGCCCACAAGCAGATTGCGTCAAATCTAGGTGTAATCAGCCTGTGCGCCAATATATAAAGCAGACTCACAGGAGTCTGCGTTAGCTACACTGAATGCGTAGATTCAGGTTATTTCGCCGCTCATTGAGCCTGCGCAGTCTATGTATAAAAATATCTGGTGCTGGGAAGCAACTGATTTGTGTCGGGGTACCTCCGCCAAGCACAGTTTGACGTAGGTACTTCTCCCCCTCACTGCAAAGTGTCAGGAGTTATAAAAAAGCACAATCGCCGTTATACATATAAAACAGCGATATATTTTTTAATTTTTTTTAAAAAACTCCCAACACTTTGCAGTGCAGGAGTTTTTAAACATATCCTCCATTGTGCCATATAAATTTGTCTTTTGGTTTCTATGTTTTGTAATATGTGTTGGTGCGCAGCACATACATACTATGTATGGCAAGACATATACTATGACGGGGTTAACATGCCTCCACTAGAATGATGATGAATCATGAATAAAGACTATCACCAATTTATGTGCAGTGGCAAGTATGAGCAAAGAGCCACCTCAGTGTGTATAGCTTGATAGTAATTTGATATCACGTGTATCTTCTGTGCTTGGCAGTCTCAGTAATCAGCTGGAGTTTTTCCAACATTCTGCCAGCGCCAGATGTACCAAGTCCTGAAGAGTTCAACAATGGTTTAAACTTGTTTGAAAATGGCAAAGCTCTGAGCAAACAAAAGTCTTGCAAACTGATATAGCGTGGAACCCACTGACTGAGAAACAAGTCACTTATGTGTTAGTACAAATCAGCACTTTGATCCTTTATTTGCATAGAACAAGAGTAAATCATTTCCACGGTGATTAAAGATTTTTTTTTTTCTGTAAAGGTTTCTCGTGATAGGTTAGTTTTATAAGTTGCATTCCTTTTTTGTGGCAAGGCTTATTACATGAGTGGGGACAAAGAGTGGGGTGGGTGCTTCAATGCCCGAGAACAAACAGTACTGCAATAGTCTGTCCTGTAGGATAATACCTACTAGACATGTGCAAAACTAAAATTTTCGTTTCGTTTTCGTCCATTCGGACGAAAATGTTATTTATTTCGTCTAAAACAAATTTCGTTCATTAGTGCATTCGTTTCAGACGAAATTCGTTCATTATTTTCGTTTCGTTAATTTTTATTCGTTCGTTTTATAGAATACAATGTAATACTATTGGCTTTCTATAATCCGAACGAGAGCCCCATTCATAAGAAATTCTTATGAATGGGGCGAACGTTCGGTTTATAGGCTGTGGGCATTTTACTACACGGAGACAAAGTCTCCATTCATAATTTTATGAATGGAGACTCTGTCTCCGTGTAGTAAAATGTAAAATTGCCGTGTAGCAAAATTCTTATGAATGAGGAGGGACTCTAGTTAGGTTTATAGAATGCCAATAGTATTCTATAAGCCGAAAGTCTTTAAAACGAACGACGTTCAGTTTATAGAATACATGTAATGCTATTGCTGTTCTATAAGCCGAAAGTCTTTCGGCTTATAGAACAGCAATAGCATTACATGTATTCTATAAACCGAACGTCGTTTGTTTTAAAGACTTTCGGCTTATAGAATACATGCTGCTATTGGCTTTCTATAAACCGAAAGAGTCCCCATTCATACGAATAGGTCAATTGACCTATTCATATGAATGGGAACTCAATTTCGGTTTATAGGAAGCTAATAGCATTACATGCATTCCATAAACCGAAAGTCATTCATGTCGGTTTATGGAATGTAGTACAATGCTATTGGTATTGTAAACCGACTCTATTTCGGTTTAGAATGCCAATAGCACGAATGGACGAATGGACGAATGAACGAATGATTTTCGTTTATTAACCATTCGTTCATTCGGATTTTGTTAGTTAAAATTTTCGTTATTCGTTTTTCGGACGAATGGACGAAAATGCTATTTTCGTCCGAAAATGCATTTGTCCGAAAACGAATGCACATGTCTAATACCTACTCGGGAGAGCAACTCCATTTTTTGCCTGCTTATACCATTGCAAAGGAACCACTCGATTAGCATATCAGACTGATCCCACCCATAAGGGCAGTCCAGATCCAAAATGCATGGCTAGTACCCTCTACACGAGGAACACAGCAAACCACAGAGGTACATTTCGGCCTAAATGGCCTCGTCAGTGTGGTATGGCTGATGATCCTCTAGGTGCAAGCAGGCCAGGGACCCACGGCCGTAGGCATACCCTGTTACTCATGGCGACAAAGAAATTATTACATGAGTGGGCCAAACTACAGAAATGGTCAGATACATAATATACTGCATTGGATACAGGAAATATGGAAAACTGAGATGAGGGGAGAAACCAGTGGAATAACTGCTAGTTGTTCTACAGGATGCCTAAGGATTTCCCTATAGATCTTAATGGTTTTAGGTGCAGCTTATAGGAGTGAGGTAGCCAAAGCTTCACAGCCACAGGTGAGACCAAAGAGTCAATAAAAACTAACCCAATAATGTGGGGAGGAACTTCTTACCAGGATCAGGTAGCTTGATATTAGTGGTAGAAAGCCATACCATGTCCCCAATGTTGCATTTAATTGGCATAGATCATGTTTTTTTGAAGAAGAAGATCTGGGCCTTACAAATGTTGTCCTGAAGAAGATTACATCCTTAATAGAGGGAGAGGAGACAATTAGAAGCACAAGGTATGGAACCAATTAGAAGGTCATCCTGAAAGAAAGAGGGATGAAAACCATTATTGGCAAAGACACGAGACAAGTTAATAGATTGGTGCTTCACGTTATTGTATGAAAATTCAGTGGTAGGTAAAAAAAAAAAAGATAGCCAATAATCTTGTAGGTATGAGAAACAGCGGATATACTGTTCAACCGTATGATTAGTACATTCCGTCAGTCTATTAGATTGTGAATGAAACGAGGTAGAAAGAGAATGTCGAATTCGGTACCTCTGTCAAATGTAACATTTGAAATGAATAAATCAGCAGTTTTGAATAGCAGATGGAAGACCTTTGGCAGCAAGGAACAAAGTTAGCCATTTGTCCAATCTATCAACCACAACCATAACTGTAGTAAAGTGATGATGAGAAGTGAAGTCACAATAAGTAGAAATCTCTTCACATGGACGAGATGGGAGGAAGTGGGGCTGAAGCACCCTTGTCATAGTATAAATATGGCCAATCAATGCAGAAAACCAGGTAATTCTGAAGGGTTCATATACTTCCATACCTGCAACACCTACTTTAAAAGCGACAAGAAGGCATGAGGCAGAGATTTGATGAGGCCCAATAATCCGTAAACAATTACAAGCATAAAAGGTAAAAGGTTTTGGAAGGTAAATAAAAAAAATAAATAAAAAAAATTACATATCCACTGTATATGGGAAGAGTGTTGTTTGCATTATTACACTATATTGGTAATAAATATCATTCTTTTATTTGATATGCATTTTATTTTACATATCGAGACTAGTAAATTTACTTACTTTACTTAGAAAGGGACAGATTACATGTGCAAACAAGCATAACGGAATGATTTCTGCTGAATCTACCTATAGACAGATCAGAAGGAAGAAGGGCATGTTATAGATGTGAGCAGTGAGCAGGTGTGGCTATGATGAGCCTGCCAGAACATCCCAATTAGTCTTTGAACATTCCATTCCATAGGGAGGATAATATATGTCAGCAAATTTAAATACCTAAAGCCAGAAACTCAGAATATCGTTTTTTTTCCAGGTAGAACATAATCTTTATAGCCTGTACTTGTTTGTCAAATTTTTGTAGAGCATGTAAAAAGTTTGCTAGATTAATAATTGAACTCACAATTATTACAGTGTATTGGCACCTTAGCTTCCAGACTAGAAGCTATCTTTAAATTGCTGTAATAGATATGTCATAGAAATGTGTGCTCCAAAAAAAAGAGACGTCATATTAAGACCTCTGTACAACTGTAAGTGATTCCTGTAACAAAATGATGGCAAAAGACTGATTATTTATATTTTGCTAAACAATTGTTGCTGTGCTACACAGAAGACTTCTGTATAAATTAATAGAGATAGGCTTAGCAGTTGCAGAATGTAAATGGGCTGAAAACTACTTAAAGAGTCGGGTGCAAAGAGTTGTTGGCAATGAACATTTTCAAATTGGACAAGTGGTAAGCAGTGTGCAGCATGGTTCTAAACTAGGTCAAACGTGTTTGAATACATTTATTATAAATATATAATATGATTTGGATAAACTGGGTTAATAAAGGGGATAAATAAAAAAAAAACTTTAATTAACAGGCCTTGCAACAATGGGCTAGATTTAATGCTGTATGGGCTCATCTTTGGCCCATGGAAAAAAAAAACAGAATTTTTAAAAAAACTGCACCCCTATGTCAAAGCATTTGATTCAGCCAAATAGATGCCTTCTTTTTTCAAAATGAATGGATGCTTAGACATAGAGATGCAGTGGGTTTTCTTGACCGATTTTTATATTAGAGGTCCCTCTACTGAAGATGAGGACTCAATGGAATTGTGGATTGTTGCTGGACATTGTTAACAGTTATGTTTTTATTCCACAGGGCCCCCTACGTGTACCAGGGGATGTACAAAAATAATGGTTTGCATCTTTTTCGTAGGTGAACACTTGTTCCCAGTGAGCAGTATTGCTAGGAGGTATTTAAACCAGGAGGGGGAGAAACGGGGTGATAAAATATCAGTCCATTTGCCCCCCAAACATGGACAGAGAGTGCCTGTAATATGTAGGTTAAAGAAATTATAAGCTTAGAGTCATGTCTTGCCCTGCACCACATTGCAGCACCAACTGGACTTGCCCCTGCATCCACTGGATTTGCCTCTGCACCCCATTGCTGTACCCACTGGATTTGCCCCGGCTCCCACTGGACTTTCCACTTAATGCACCGGATCTGCCATTGCATCAACTGCACTTGCCTTGCACCTTCTTACATGGCATACATGGCACTAGGGAACGTGATCAGGAGCAAAAAATAAGATGTTGTCAGTTCTGTAAGCAATTTTTGGAAAATATATCTCTTGTGGTAGAAAAATTATCCTATGAAGAGTTGAATGCCAATGTTTTTGGAGTCATTTGTACGTATGAACAAAGTTTAGACAGTATCAGTTTTTCAGATTTGACAGTTACTGCAGACAAACTGAAAAATAAATTCTCAACCCAAAACTTTTTCAAAACAGTAGTGAAGAACACCTATCTTAATTCAAAAAGTTATCACGACAAGAGATGGGTTGACAACATCCCAAAAGGTAGAATGCGGAAGAACTGCTCTAGTTTGGAGGATTTGAACATACAGGCAAGGGGAATTAATAAAAGATTGTGAGATAAGGGCTATGGATTAAATAAAATAGAACAATAACGGAGATAAGAAATAAGAACAGAGAGGACTGTCTGACAAGTAATAGGAAAAAGAAAAATAAGAAAAAGTTTAGGCTGAATACTTTTAATGACTTCCCCATAGTGAATAGAGGAGATAGTGACGAAGAGAATTATAATATTGATTTTGGGATTAGCCTTATCACTATATACTCAGATAAAATAAAAGAAATAGATAAAATCACAAACAAACATTGGCATATTCTAAAAATGACCCTAGTCTAATGCCCATCTTACCAACAAAAGGAAGAATTATATGTAGGAAGAACAACAATCTAAAAAATATTCTCTCTCCCACAGACCTGTCTGAAAAATTTAGAAACGACCATAGAGATAATAATGTGACAAAGAGCAATTTTTGGAGTATTACCAAGGGATGGTATAGATGTGGTTAATGTAATCATTGCTCGGTCAGTCCCAAAAGATGTAAAGATGTTGTGAGCTCAGTCACTGGGGTTCAGGTACGAGATCAAAAATCATATCACTCGCACTTTGCAATTTGTTCTATACATGCTGGAGTGCCCATGTGGCCTCCAATATGTACGTAGGACGAGTAGATGCTTTAAAAAAAGGTTATCAGACCATCAATATAATATAAGAAGAGGATGTGAAAAACATGTATTGTCAAAAAGAATTTGAGACAAACACAAAAAATGGAACATATTTTGCAGGGCCGTAGAAAAGGTGACAGATTGAAAGTCTTTAGTATGAGAGAAACATATTGGATTCTAACATTAGATACCTTGGTTCCCTGAACTAGCTACTGAAATAAGTCCTATTGAATTTTTTGGTTAAAAACTTGGTAAAGATGGGGGGTAATTTTGTTACGTGACGTCATCTGGCCCACTATTCCAGCTATGTGAGGTTCGATGCGTCGCCATGGCAACTCCTATAGAGGAGCTAAGAAATTGTCTCACTGTATATACCCGTTGTTTGTAGTTTACTAACAAATGGAATGGGCTGTATAAAATGCTCGTTTTTAAGATGCTCGTTCTTTTGTGGTGTTTGGCTAGTAATACAATGTTTTTACACATAGATGCGGTAGTGTTCCGCTTTTGTCCGTTACAAATAAAGTTAATCCAGAAAGCTGGTTTCCCGCTTCTCGGGGGACTGCTAACGTGGCAGATTCGGATGTCCATCAGCTGAGGAAGTAACAAAACGCGTCCCGTGTAGCATCTTATTTTTTGTGTATTTCTGCCCATGATTGCCCCTTAGTACCTGGCCAGGTCAAACTTATATAAGGAAGAGTGTATGTTCATTGATTATTTGTCAGCATTATTTTTATGTAGCTTTCTTTTGGCCATTTAGAGAATATCATTCACATGCATCTTTATTTCTTTGTATTCGTATACTGGTCTCGCGATTTATATCATTGCATCTCCTGTGATCAGACTCTGGCTATGTCCCTGGACTGTCTCTAGATTAAATAGTAGGACTTACCAAGGAATGTTCTTGGCAATTGCCCCCCATAAACTCCATATGTTTATATTATACACTGAATTGCAAAACTTATATCTACTCAAAGAACATTAAACCATTGCAATATGTACATTCCAAAATTGTTTGTCTGTTTATGACCAAATATTTCTCTACCAAATGGAATGTGTTTTATAAGAAAAACATATCTGAGAACTGGCTATCTAAAGAGGCCTGTAGGTGCTTGTCCTTTTTTCTGAGGAAATGCGTTGTGTAACCCAGCAACATAACCTGAAACATTTATGGAATCACATACATCTTTTTTGATTAATTGTGTTTAAATACAATAAATTATGTTGACTTGGTTGTTGAAGTCAGCATGTTGTCAGCTACTTTAATTAAAAAGTTTTCCTATTTTTAAACTAGATACATCCATCGATCAGCCATAACATTATGACCACTCGCAGGTAATGTGAATAACACTGATAATCTCGTTGGCACCTGACAGTGGGTGGGATTTATTAGGCAGAAAGTCAACATTTTGTCCTCAAAGTTAATGTGTTAGGAACAGGGGAAATGGGCAAGCGTAAGGTTCTGAGCAACAAGGACAAAATTGGGATGGCTAGATTAATGAGTCAAAATTGCAGATCTTGTGGGGTGATCCTGGTCTGTAGGGGTCAGCACCTATAAAAAGTGGTCCAAGCAAGGAAACTAGGGACAGGGCCATCAGGGGCCAAGGCTCATTGATACACGTAGGGAGCAAAGGCAGGCCCATGTAGTCCAATCAAACAGACAAGCTACTGTAACTCAAATATTTGAAAAAGTTAATGCTGGTTCTAATAGAAAGGTGTAAAAACACACAGTGCATCGCAATTTGTTGAGTATGAGGCTGTGCAGCCACAGACCAGTCATGGTGCCCAGATGACAAATGTCCACTGTTGAAGGTGCCTACAATGGGCACGTGAGCATCAGAACTGGACCATGGAGAAATTGAAGAAGGGGGCCTGGTCTGATGAATCACATTTTCTTTTTAACAACATGAATGGTTAGGTGCGTGTGCGTCACTTTCTTGGATAACACTTGGCACCAAGATGCATTATGGGAAGAAGACGAGTCACTGGAGGCAGTGTGATACTTTGGTGCAATGTTCCGCTGAGAAAATGTACCACCAAAAGTACCACCTACCTAAGCATTATTGCAGACCATGTACACCCTTTTATGGAAACAGTATTCTATGATGGCATTGGCCTCTTTCAGAAGGATAATGCATCATACCACAAAGCAAAAATGGTTCACAACAAATTCAAGGTGTTGACTTGGCCTCCAAATTCCCCAGATCTCAATCCAATCAAGCATCTCCAATTTATGGAGGCCCCACCTTGCAATTTACAGGACTCAAAGGATCTGCTGCTAATGGCTTGGTGCCAGATACCATAGCACTCTTTCAGAGGTCTAGTGGAGTCCATGCCTTGATGGGTTATGGCTGTTTTGGTGGCAAACACAATATTAGGCAGGTGGTCATAATGTTATGGCTCATCTATGGATGCAAAAAAAAAAATTACACCATTTTAAATTAGATTTATTCAATCTTAGTGCATCCAACCCAAAAAAAACTATTAATTTGTTAACGCTCTGATTTGTGTTATTATTAGTAACAGCTATACCAGTTCACATAGCATAATTGTGCAATGGGTAAATTCAGTATACACATTTTTGATTTATTGAGTATTGTGACATCTCTATGGAGACTACTCTACAGTACAGTACTGTACAGTGCCTCTCCTTGTACAACCAATGCAGGCTCGGATGAGGTCCATCCTGTGCTATGCACTTGGGCATGTAGAGGTGAACAGTGGTGGAGCCCCAGCCCATTGAGTCGGGTTAGACCAGATTTTGATTTTAAAAAACCTGGACATCCATTAGTGTCTCTCCAGATCTTATTTCCAGATCATGGACACATGAAGTGTAGATGCTGAGGGGGCAGAGCGTCTCGGAATGCCCGTGAGTACACAGTAGCAGCTAGGGACTATGTTAATTTGCTGTTTAGAAGAGAGTTCCCGTGATTCGGAAGATAGAGTGGGTCGCAAAAGAAGGACGGCCTCAGCCTAATCTGATGGAGGAATTGTAAGGGAGAGAGCTCCTCTTGTGCATTAATGTCCCAGGCTTGAAAGTATACGGGGAAGTATTGCACACAAAAAACAGAACTCATTGAGGATACAGCGTAATAATAGAAAACATAATTTGTCACAACAATAAATACATTTGAATAATTTAGTTAATGAGAACAAGCATGCTTCAAAAAAAGAACTTAGCAATAAGATAGAACAGGGTAAGAAAATGGGGAGTTGCATATCAGCAGGGCTAATCACATAATGGCAAGGATGAGACAGAAATGGTTCTATCTGGGGAATAGGCCAAATTAACTAATGTCCTACCAGTTGAAAAAGCAGAACATAAAGAATAGAATAGACAAAATCATAGACAAGGCAGGTAATGAGTCACTCCGCCCGGAACAGATTCGGGATGAGTTTGGCAAATAGTATGCTTCTCTTTACAATATTGGTAACCAGGAGGATAAGAGGGAGCAGATAAGAGCGTATTTGAGAGACACAAACTTTCCACGGTTAAACCAGGTACAGAGGGAGACTCTGGAGGGTCCCTTTATGGAATTAGAGGTTAGTCAAGCTATTAGACAGTTAAAAATAAAGAAAACTCCTGTCCCTGATGGACATTCAGCTCTGTTCTATTAGAAGATGGCTAAAGTGATCGTAGCACAGTTAGTAAATGTTTTTAAGATAAGAAAAGGGAGAGGATTTCCAGCGGAACGTCTACAGGCGGCGATGTTTCCAATTTTGAAGTTAGGGAATGCTAGTACATCAGTGTTAAATTATCTCCCTATATCACTAATACGTATAGACACTAAAATGTATTCCTCTATATTAGCAAAAAGACTAAAATTAGTTCTAACAAATCTGGTCCATAAAGATCAATCAGGTTTTGTTAAAAGCAGACAGGCAAATTACAATTCACAGAAAATCATTGACTTGTTGGAATTAGTGTAACGTAGGGGAACGATGGCGGTTGCTTTGTCGCTGGATGCCGGGAAGGTCTATGACAGGGTCGGCTGGGTGTTCCTTGAGGAGGTTTTAATCTCCTATGGGTTCGGGGAGCACCTGGTCAACTCTGTCATGGCCTTATATACCCTCCCATCAGCAAAAATTATAGGACAGGGATTTTCTTCAGATTGGTTCCAGGTCAGAAATGGGACTAGGCAAGGATGCCCCTTGACACCTCTGCTTTAAATTCTGACCTTGGAGCCACTTGCGGTTAGAATACGTAGCAATAGAGATATTACGGGAGTAAACATAGATACCAAATAGAGTATCCTCAGTATATATGCTGATGATATTCTATTAACTCTAACTAACTCTCAATCCTCAATAGGAGCTGTATTACAGGAGATCCAAATATATGGGGAAGTCCCAAGCCATGGGAATCAACATTGATGGTGAGTTTCAGATGACTTTTGGAACATACATACTCCTTTCAGTGGACCTCGAAGGGCATTAATTACCTGGGTATTGTTGTGCCACCCTCAATTAGGAACCTGGTAGAAATAAACTATAATTTACTATTGAGGGAAACACAAAAAAATTAACTGATTGGGCGAACGTCAGCGTACCATGGTTGGGTAGGATCAATATCGTTAGAGTCTATATACTACCCAAATGGCTTTATTTTATGAGATTGAGCCCCCTCCCATTGCCAAAATTACTAATGGACCAGCTGCGAATAAGATAGATAAGTTTTTATCGGTAAATAAGAAATCAGCTAGGGGAGTAATGATTAAAAGTAGGAACATGGGAGGGCTACATTTTCCTAATAGCCATGAGTACTCAAAGATTAGCATGTTAACACACCTATACAAGGCTTCAATGTGATACCTCGCACTACGAAGATTGGTTTCAAATAGAACAGGAATTGGTGGGACGGGGTAACTTGAAAGGTATTCTGTGGATGAACCACAGCGTTATATGCGTAAAATGGTGTGCGCTTCTATATCCACGGTAACTAATAATCTGATTTTCACATGGAGAGGGATTAAAAATAAAATGAAACTGAAAGCTAAGATACAACATGAAGGATCTGGAGGTGCCAGGCCTAACTAATAGGAGAGGTCTAAAAATTGGAGATATCCTAGTAGATGGGAAAGTTAAAACTGAATTCCAGATTATGGAATAATTCAGATTACACATAGGAACGGTATTTATGTTACTTAGAATCCAACATTATGTGAGTGGTAGCTTGGTTGTGTCTGATAAGCGGGGACTGGTAAAAAGACTGGAGAATAGATTGAATTGTCAGATAAAAGGAGGGATCATTTCCCAGTGGAAGGAATTGATTTCATTGATGAAAGGGGTATCTAAGCCTAAGGCCTGGAAAACATTGAAAAGAGATTTGCAGTGTAACCAAGACGTGGAAATGTGGCAAAAGTATTGGTTACAAATTGGTAGGGTAACCCACTGTTTGAATGTACATGAAGTATTTTATAAACGTATTTATTGATGGTTCATGATTCCCAACTAGCTAAGTTTGCAAGAGATCCTGATGATAAATGCTGGCCTTCAGTAAAAAGAAGGCCGGTAGCTTTGTTCACATATGGTGGGATTGTGAGAAAGTGGAAAAAGTATGGGTAAAAGAATTTGGGATAATAACAACTAATGTGACCCCCTACCCCAACAGAGCTTTATTACATCAAAATCTGGATCACATTCCCTCTGAATATAGCTCTATAGTCATTAACATCTTATTGGCTGTTAAGCTTATTATAGCAAGGCACTGGGAAAAGGTGGATGTAATTAAATGGGAACAAGTTGAAAATCAAGTACAACACCACTGCCTTATGGAAAAGGATTTTTTACCTTGCCGATGATAAAAACTGAACATTTCATAAGATCTGGAAACCGTGGGACGATAGAGTTCATGAGGGTTGATGTAAGTGTCGCAAACTTAAGTAACAACTTATAGGAATAGGAAACAGTCTTTGGGAGAAGCACAACATAATATGTGGTATGTGATTGTCTAATTAAACATTCACTGGATAGGGATAGTTTATACTCAGGGTATCAAGGGTATAAGTACGGGTAAACTTATCGATTATAAATATGTATTTGTTAAATGTTTGTTTTTATTAATGTATAACAAACTTTTGATATTTTCATAATAGAAGAAAAAAAAACATTAGTCTCTATCCTCTCCCCCCATGTCTGAAGTCTCTCTCTCCCCCCATGTCTTTTTTTCCTCTCCCCCATGTCTGATATCTCTCTTTCCTCTCCCCCAATGTCTTTTTTTCCTCTGCCCCATGTCTCCTGTCTCTCTCCTCTCCTGTGTCTGCTGTTGCACTTTTCCTTCCATCGCTGCTGTCTCTCTCTCCTCTCCCCCATGTCTGATATCTCTCTCTCCTCTCCCCCAATGTCTTTTTTTCCTCTGCCCCATGTCTCCTGTCTCTCTCCTCTCCTGTGTCTGCTGTCGCACTTTTCCTTCCATCGCTGCTGTCTCTCTCTCCTCTCCCCCATGTCTGATGTCTCTCTCTCCTCTCCCCCATGTCTGATGTATCTCTCTCCTCTTCCCATGTCTGATGTCTCTCTCTCCTCTCCCCCCCCCCCCATGTCTGTTGGGGTCTTTCTCCTCATATAAAGTGTTTCCTCAAAGAAGGAGGCCCCAGGCAGATCATCCTCAGCTGGACCTACAAATACCATAATGTGAGTAATGGGCAGGGTAGTCATAACATATGCCATTGTGGCATGGACTGTGGGGCAATGTGACAATGTCATCTTATAACTAGTGCTGTGGGGATAAAGTTACACTATGGCAAGTATTGTTGTGGCATGTCCTGGGTGTGTAATATGGGTGCTGGAGCATGTCCTGGGTGTGCAAAGTGGTGCCATGGCAAGGGATGTGTGAGTAATAACAAAAAGGGGAACAGGAGAAATGGAGTGGGAGAGACTGGGGCCCTTTTGTTCTTTAAGGGGCCCAATAATTTCCTGCCTAGGGCAGCACAACACAAATTAAAGCACTGGGTACTTTCATTTAGAATAAACAATTTTTATGGATTAAAATTGTCTTTAAGTGACAAGTTTCCCTAGTATACTATTTTTTAACTGTTGCAGGAGCTGGGGCATGTCCTGGGAGTTCAATGTGGTTGATGGGGCATGTCCTGGGTGTGCAATGTGTGAACGCTGGCAGGGACCCAATACGCAGGATTACCTCTAGGTTGTGCACAGTGGTGTTCACCCCAACAAATATGTGCCCGAAGGTTGAGCCCAGGACACTATTTTGTTGAGGAATTGTGTGGCACCGCCACAAACCAAAGTTACCAGGAGTGAACCAGAAGTCAGGTAGAGCGCAGCCAAGAACAGGAAAGGTGTAGATTGGGCTTGTAATGATACAAAGCCGGGATAGGGTCTGGTGAGGAATAGCGTAGTCCAAAATAGGCCGAGACAGGCTGAGAACTTACAGAAACAGAGACATAGCAGAGGTCGGGACAGGCGGGGCACTTGTAAAATCAGGAACGTAGCCAAGGTCGGGAGAGGTGGAGAATTTGCAGAGTCAAAATGGGCCGAGGTCAGGACAGGCGGAGTACACAGGGAGTCTGGAACGTTGCTGAGGTCAACAAACAAGTAATAGGAAAGATACATATTATAAGCCCACAGGAACAGAGTAGAACTCTTTGCTCAAGCATAAGATGCTGTCTGAGAAAGATTAATATAGTAGAAAAGACTGATGCACATACAAAAGGAGATGGAAGGGAAGTTTCTGAGCTGTCCCTTAAAATATTTAAACATGGCACTTTGCACCGTTTACTTAATCTTGCAGCTTGTATACTTAGAAGCAGGCTCTGAAAAAATTGCCACCATGCATGGGCAGAACCATGCACGCGGCGTCCAGACCTCCCCAAGTGGCCCGCTGCAAGCACACAAGACACTTCTGATGGGGAGTGACAGAAGATCTCATGTGGCAGAGGGTGCACGCATTGCAGGGTAAGTGACACAATGGGTGCTGAGGCATGCCCTGTAGATACAAAGTGGGTGCTGTCTGTTATAATTTCTGGGTGTACAATGTGGGTGCTGGGGCATGTCCTGGCTTGCAAGGTGGTGCTATGGCAAGAGATGTGTGGGTATTAACAAAAGGAGAGCAGGAGAACTGGGTATTTGCATTAAGTATAAACAATTATTGTGGATCCAAATTGTCTTTAAGTGACAAGTTCCCCTTAGGAAACCCATTTTTTGAACTGTAGCAGGAACATCTGCCTTAGGCGTTTTGTTTTATCTGTCTAGACAAAATGTTATCTAGTTTTCCAACATGTGACTGAATTATGTGAAAAATGTTAAACTAAGGTGTAAAGCCAAATGCATTACCAACATCTGTATAAGAGTAATCCGTGCAGCAATCGATTGGAGCACTTTTCCTAATTTAGCTTGTTTAAATCTACTACATGTATTGTTTTATAAAACTAAATATTTAAAACAAAGATTATGTTTTAAACCCCAAATAATAGAATCAACATTAATATTGAGAACTTGCTGATCCAAGGTGAACAAGTATTGGCTCTTGGGGTCTAGAAGGGAGTACACGTTGAGTAAAAATTACAATTTACTTAGGTTTTTTTAAATCTTCTATTGAATCAACAGGAGGACTAAGGCTTAAACTGGATGGACATGTTTAGATTGTTTCTAATTAACTATGTTAGTATATCAGTTCAGTTGAGGAAAAGGTCCTTCAAGGTATCGTCTTTCCAGTGTGAACTTCAAGTGTTTGGAAATATATTCACTAATATCCGCAGTATGTCTAGTTTAGTCTGTCATGGGATGTGTTTCAGAAGACCTTAAGAAGTTGACTATTCTGTCTGGTAGATAGGTAAGGTGACCCCAATGTTTTCTTTTCTGTAAATGTATGTGTGCTGATGTCTATACTGTAGACAGGTGTCTGCCACATTTGTTGACAAACTCATAGTCATTCTTCATGAGATGCAAAAAGGCTCCTTGAATTACGGTGTTCAATAAGGTTCTTTGATAGAGTGATCATCACTACCTGCTGCTAGATGGTAGATGGAATCCTTAGAATCTGTAGGCTTCTGGATGGTGTGCATTAGACATGTGCAAAACTAACATTTTAGTTTCGTTTTCGTCCATTCGGACGAAAATTTTTATTTATTTCATCCAAAACGAATTTCGTTCATTACTGCATTCGTTTCAGATGAAATTTGTTCATTATTTTCGCTTCGTTTTATTCATTTGTACGAATTGACCTATTTTAACCTCTCTTTCGGTTTATAGACTTTCGGTTTATGGAATGTATGTAATGCTATTGGCTTTCTAGAAACCGAAATAGAGTTGAAATAGGTCAATTCGTATGAATGGGGACTCTATTTCGGTTTACAGAATGCCAATAGCATTTACTACATACATTCCATAAACCAAAAGTCGTTCATTATGTTGGTTTATGGAATGTATGTAATGCTATTGGTATTCTATAAACTGACTATTTCGTTTTATAGAATGCCAATAGCACGAATGGAAGAATGGACGAATGATTTTCATTTATTAACCATTCGTTCATTCGGCTTTCGTTAGTTTAGCATTTTCGTTATTCATTTTTCGGACGAATGGACGAAAATGCTATTTTTGGCAGAAAATACATTAGTCCGAAAACGAATGCACATGTCTAGTGTGCATGGAGTTACCTTGTCAAACAGACCATAAAAATCTGTGTAAGGATTGAGTAACAGGAAAACTGGAGTTGGCATTTGAAAAAAAAAGTTCAGTTGGGTGGTGTCTGTGTTCTAAACATGTATTTTTCATACCCTTGGGAGGTTATTGTCTGACTTGGCGAAACTGAAGAGTTTCATTTGCAATAATTTACTGTTTAGTTAGGTTTCATCTGGTCATATTCCCAGAAAAAGAACTAGGAAGGAAGTTTTCCTTTCTTTCTTTGTCTATTTGCATTTTGCCAGTTGCTCGGAGAGTTGATGTGTCAAATCCTACTGTTTAGAACATGCACATTTTCAGTGCCGTTCCAAAACCACTATTGACCAGGCAGTGGACATAGGCGATTCAAAAATGGACTACTAAGTTTATGATCACAGCATTCTTTTTGATTTAAAGAAACATACACAAATAAATGATTTATTTTTTTTACCTGGAAATCTTCTTTTTTTTCTTTATTATTTATCCCATTATGGTTCTGAAAGTACATGTGTTTCTTTAAAATTAATGTTGCCTAAACCTATTCATTTATTGTACATTGATATACCATATTGTCATAATTTTAGGTCACACTTTTCCACTTTTAAATTAGGGGTGCAGCCTATAATCGGGGCTTAAGGATTCAGGATGTGGATGGGGAGAAATAATGTGCCCCCGCGTGTTCTGCATAGTCTGGACACGCTACCAGTGTGACTTCACTACCTACTTTGAGGTTGGTGAGTCCCATTATTTACTGTGGGAATACATTTTGGACCATTTTGGCCCAGGCCCCAATATAATAAAATTAAACTCAAGTGCTTCCGGACACCATACAA
Organism: Pelodytes ibericus; assembly: GCA_036172795.1. NCBI lineage: Eukaryota > Metazoa > Chordata > Amphibia > Anura > Pelodytidae > Pelodytes > Pelodytes ibericus. Next base: position 32,077,023 of record CM069868.1, on the reverse strand, counting down.
CAAAATAATTACCCCCCAGGGGTCGGATGCTGGCCAAGTGCCTCCAGACCCCATATAAAAAAATAATTACCCCCCCTGGGGTCCGGAGGCTAGATGAGTGCCTCAGACCCTCCTTGGGTCTGACCTGTTATTAAAAAAAGCTCCCTTTGGGTCCCAGTTTGGCTGGCAGTGAAAATCACTGCCCACCCTCTTGGCACCCAAAGTGTGCCATGCAAAACAAAGTGTATACCTTTTGAAATGTCCTACACCGTCCTAAAAGCCCTTGATCCTCATCTGCAGCCCAGAGAAAGGGGCCACCTAAACATTAAATAAATCCACCTAACGCTTAAAAAAAAAAATACGTTGGCAAAACTATTTTTTAAAAATGCGCACTTACTTTTTTTTGCAGGCAGATTTTATTTTATTTTTAAAATGACGCTAGCATTTTACATAGAATCATCCATAATATCATGATGCCAAGGGTTGCTTTTCCAAATGCTCTGATTTTAACCCAAATAAAGGGCACAACAACAGATTACAAAATAAATATATTTTTTTAAGAATATTAATCAAAATAAATGAACACAAATGAAATTAATTCATTAACACGAATGAAAATTGTTAGAAAATCGTTTATAAACAAATGAAACTCAAAACAAATTAAGATAAACATAACCAAAATACACATACATATTTAAATTAAAAAGTCTACAATATTGACACTGTATAACATAATATATATTATAAAATGATTCTTTTTTTAATATAAACATTTTCAATATAGATACATTTTTTTTAGATTTTTTTATTGTATACATTTTTATTTAAATATTTTTTATGTTTTTTTTTTTTACTTTTTTTCATATTATTTTTTAACAAATAGAAAAATATACACAGCGTTTTGGGCACACAAATAAAGGGGAGAGGGCAGTTAGGGAAGACAGCAGTAGGCATGTCAGATGTGGTGAACATGAGGACGGAGGCAGGTCATTTGGGGAGTGGCATGGCTGCAATGGAAGGGGCAGTGTCCATTTAGTGATAGGGGTCCATTGGGCAAAGGAGCGAGGAGAGGGTTCATCTTCAAGGAGCATTTCTGATTACTTTACTAGATACTAGAGGGGAAGGAGATGCACCTTTCAGGTATATACACTTTCCACAGTGTCACAAAGATAATGAATCAGACTGATGGATAGCCATGATTACTTATGGGAGCCAGATTCATTAGCTTCTGAGTCTAGCTGTGAAGAGGGGGGATGTTGTGGAGGAATAGCTTGCAACTACAAACAAAGTAAGATATTATGCTCTATCATTGCGGCCAATTGTCATTCCATTAGGGAGACCCACTTTCATTGCGGAAAAAAGCATCCAATGAATACCAACTATTTCACAAACAAATGAACATTTCAATAACCCAAGTAATATAATCACAACATAGCTTTACGTTTACTCGACTTCAAATAGTTATACTAAATGAGAGTGAAAAACAGTCTAGCATAACTAACAACTGTTGCCGGTGGTGAGTCAACAGGTTGGCACATACCTGAAAAGGGTAGTGCATAGTTCTAGAGCAAGGTTGGCGATGCAGGGATAGCTGATGTCATACAAGGAAGAGGCCTGGACAGGCCACGAGACGGACCAGACAAGCCACAAGGAGAAGGTGACTACGAAGAAGCTTTGGCTTCCTCCTCGCCGGAGTTCAAAAGTTCAGCTTCCTCCTCACTGGAGGTCCAGTCCCTTCTGCATGAACTGTCTTAAGTTGGAGAGACTGCAGCTGGCGGTGTGGGGGGTGCCAGCAATAAGAGAGAGAGAGAGAAAGATTATTAATACAGCCCAATTATAACACCTTCAAAAAAATGTAATTACTTTTTCATTTATTACTAATTGTCAAATAATTACAGTCCCCTGGGCAAAATATGTCTAATGTTAAACTGCAGGGATACTGTTTATTATTTAAACATTATGAGAAATGCATTACCCATCCCTAATAGAACTGTACAATATACATGTAACAACCTAGGTTGGACTGCCCCTTTAAGGCTTAATATAACGCACATACTACTTGGTGTAAATGGACATGTTTCCTGCATGTTTATGCAGCTCAATGGACATGTTTGACTGTGCAATACACACAGAAAATTAACAAATACATATTAAAAATAAACAAATGCTTTTACTTCACCAGCCATTTGAGATCATGATACCTAGATATAATGATCTACTTAGGTAGCTCTGATCAGCGGCGTTCCGAGTTTTCAACCACTTCAGATCACATAAGTGATCCGAAAAGCCCCTGAATTCGGGCAGAAGAAAATTGGCATGAACATTGAAACGGTAGCCTCTATCCTCCCCATAGGAGCCTATAGAGAGGGTAGAGACTCATGTTACGAGGACTTTGGATTTTGTGAAAATAGTTTAAGTCCTACTGAAATAAAATAATTAATATATATTTATATATATTTATTACTATGTATAAAATTATAGTAAAAAAATAAACCAGGCCCCTTGGGGCTTCCAGGCTTTCCCGTTAGGCCCACTTAATAGTAAATTGATCACTGGGGCTAGCATGCTGTCCGGCTGGCTCCCCATAATAAAGAAATGTTCTACCGCGCAGCAGGCTGGCCACATAATAATGAAATGACCCATCCCTGGGCCCAGAAAGCTGTCCTCATATTTTAAAATAGTGGGCCCCAGGGGCCAGGGTTCGGCACAATGCCTCGAGACCCTCATTAAATACAAATAAGGGAGGACACAAGCTTCCCAGGGGCTCATGATCCCATAAATAAATAAAATAAAAATTAATGAAATGCCCTATCCCCCTGCCTAAACATTGTCCAGGTAGGGATGGTGGGGAGATTTAAAAAAAACAACAAACAAAACAACGAAGACCCTGTAAAACAAACACCCTTTGTGTGCCAAGCGGTTGGGAAGTAAAATTAATTGCCCACTTCCCTGGCACACATAAGGTGTCCTGTGAATAAAAATGTACCTCTGTCGAACAACATATCCGCAATGCGAGTCCTCATCACAGGCACTTGCGCAGTATGTGCCCAGTCTGCTGACCATGGGGGGGACGGGACGACAGTGGCTTTCTTTAATATGTGAGGACAGCAGGATGGGCTAGCAGGGAAGCTTGCTAGCCCCAGGAGAGAATGTTTTATTAAGTGAGACTAATAGGGAAGCCTGGAAGCACCAAGGGCAATATTTCATTAAGTGTGACTAGCAGAGAAACCTTCTTTTTCTGGGGATTTGTCCCATAATGAGTAGGGTGTGTCCATAGGAAACATATATGGCTGAAAATTGTCCAGAATCCCGCAGATTTCAGTTTGTCACTTAACAAAGGCAACAGAGGTAGATGCATGTTCATGAAACTTGGTGTGGACTAATGCAAATACTGCAGCTACAACTTAATCTCCACTTGTACACAGTGTGGTGACAGGCTTGGCATGGACACAAAAGGAACACTTCCCTAGTTTTTATTAATGGGTCACTGAGGCCAGCATTGATGTCAGACAGATATTTCCTAACACAGATAAGATTATAATATTATTTGGGGCACAAGTGAGACACAAAAGTATCAGAGAGTTAAAAGACATGGTACGAGTATAAAGAGACCTGGAACTGCTGAACGGTGCGGCACACTCAAAGGATCTTATATTTTAGCAATGAAAATATATGCATTTAAATGTGTGCATTGGTAGAGTTGTGTTTGCAAAAGCAAAAGCAAATAAGACAAATAAATATAGACAAGCTCATAACATGGGAGTGAATCAAGCAGATAATTCCTTGATGTGTTCCACCCAGTAACCTTTCCAACTTCCACTTCATTCCCAGTCTAGTTATGTAATCTGTGTAATTACCATATTTTTGTCGTGTGTAAGACACCCTTACTAAAAAAAAAAATCTGTATTTTTTTAAAAATGTTTTTATTCTGTTATTCATGGATCATAACAAATAATTATACTTGTCAAGAGATTTTATTTTTACGTTGGAATAACTGATTTTAACCATTTTGTAAACAGGGGGCTGAACGGGGTATGTGGGGAGAAGATTGGAAGGTAAAGAGGGGGTTATGACAGAGAACGGAAAAAGTGGGAGGGATTCAGTAATTTGGCGGGAATTCCGCAATTCAGTTGTAGTTACTATCTTCAACGGATACTTACCTTTGTGACAGTAAATTGAATTTTCACAGTCTCCACAAACACTTTTTGTCTCCCTGATTGGCCATGCATGTTCCATGTGATTTGATATGTGCCCTAATGCTTCATCAGTCAAAAAAAATTATGTTAAAGTGACTCCATCAACCTGAATATTGTTTATAGAGTGAAGAATGCAGGGCGTAAACAAAAATGATGTATGCATTGTGTTAGGAGAATTACAGACAAATGCACAAATGAATAGGAAAATATGTATTAATTGTGACACCTTCGCGACAAAGGACGTGTCAGGCACTTCCTGGGAGAAACTCCCTTAATGACAAAGGACGTGCAAAAACCGCTTCGAGGCAATAGCCAGCACCGAAATTTCTATTTTGGGGCACCCACGATCGCCCCACGGAGCGATCGTGGGGAGCCATATTGACGGAGCATGCTGCTCCATCAATATGGCTAAGCCCTCTGCCGGTCTGAGCTTCAGAAGTGAAAGTAACTTCACTTCCGTCGCTCTGAATATGCTACTTGACTGCCCCTAGTGGTAGTTAAGTAGCATTGCAATGAAAATTTTTTAAAATACATATTTAATTAATTAAAAACAGGTTATATAGCTATATTAGCCTATAGGGTTAAAATTAAATATTTTTTAGCATAAGGGATAGGGTTAAAATTAAATTAAAATTAAAAAATATTAATGGATATAATAAGGATTAGAGTTGGGGTTAAATTTAGTGTTAGGGTTAAATTTTGGGTTCGGGTTGGGGTCAACTCGCCCCATAACTCGCAAAAAAATACCCAAAAATATGGAAACATGCATATTTTTGAACTCGGGACAACATTTAGAAACTATTTAGACAGGGTCTTTTTAATGATTTTATTTGTATAAATGATATTTTAGGTCAAAGATAGAAAAAGTGGTTTTTTTAAAAATTTTCTTCATATTTTATGATTTTTTTGTAGTAAATTATAAGATATGATGAACATAATGGTATCTAATGAAAGCCCTTCTTATGACGATAAAAACAACATATAATTTTTGTGGGTACTGTATGTGAGAAAGAAAAAAATTACAGACAAACACCCTAGAAATGTCAAAACAGCCATTGTCACCAAGGGAAAGTCAAGGTGAAAATGTCTTGTCATTAAGGGGTTAAGCTGAAAGTTAGTTATTTCTATATCAAGTGACAGGCCATAAACAGAAGACACCACAGGCACAATTAAACATTTTTTACTAATTAATTAGTGCATTCAAAACTGAATAGATTTTTGTTTTTATTTTCTACATTCACATAGTTTAAATTATAGTTAAGTGTTAGAGGTGGCAGTACAGGGTATCAACAATTAGACTCTTTAACTTTCTTTATTAGGAAAGACAACACAAATCATCTACTCATCAATAAAGCAGAGCATTGGAATATTTCATGGGTCATATAATGGTTGTAATCTAATTTATCTAAATCTATTTTAATACTTTAAACCCTTAGTGACAAGACCTTTAGACCTTGTCTTTCCTTTGGTGACAAGGGCTATTTTGATATTTCTGGGGTGTTTGTGTTTAGCTGTAATTTGTTTCTTTCTCACATACTGTAACCCCACAAATTATATGTTGTTTTTATCGTCACAAGAAGGGCTTTCATTATATACCATTATGTTCATCATATTTTGTAATTTACTACAAAAAATCATTAAATATGATGACATTTAAAAAAAAAAGAAACACTTTTTCTAACTTTAACCTAAAAAATTATTTACACAAATACAAATAGTGTTTTTTGTTTTTTTCCTACAGTGACCTTTTGACCCCCAACCCTATATTTAACCCTAATCCTAAATTTAACCCCAACTCTAATCCTTAATATATTCTAATTTTATTTTAATTTTAACCCTATCCCTTATGCTAACCCCAATTCAATTGTAACCCTAACAATTATTCTAACCCTAACCCTAGATTTTTGCTAATTAAGTCTTTTTTTTTTTCATTGCAATGTTGCTGACTGCCTCTTATTCACAGTGTCAGAAGGGATTTTTTTCCCTCACTTCCGAAGCTCTACCCACAAGAGGGCACAGGCATATTGCCGAAGCATGGTGCTCCTGCAATATGATGTCCACGATCACCCCGTGGAGCGATCGTGGGTGCCCCAGAGCGAAATTTCAGTGCTGCCTAATAGAGCAGCACCGCTCGTTCCCCCCACAGGACATGTCAGGCAAGTCTATTGTCCGCAACAGAGTTGTCCCTGCTAGATATTCCATGGTCAACCAAGTAAAATGCCAAGCGTTGGACCAAGTGTTGGGACGCATGCCCCCATTGGACTATGGAGCAGTGTCTTCTGTGGAGTCTTCACTCTCTGGCAGTCTGATGGCAAGTCTGGGTTTGGCAGATGCCAGGATAATGTTACCTGCCTGCATTGTGCCAACTTTAAAGTTTGGTGGATAATGGTATGGGGCTGTTTTTCAGGGGTTGGACGAGGCTCCGTACTTCAAGTGAAAGGAAATCTTAATGCTTCCGCATACTAAAACATTTTGGACAATGCTATACTTCCAACTTTGTTTGAACAGTTTGGGGAAGGTCCTTTTATATTCCAGCATGACTATGCCACAGTGCACAAAGCAAGATCCACAAAGGTCCATGGTTAGATGAGTTTAATAACTTGACTGTCCTGCACAGAGCCCTGACCTCAACCCCATCGAACACCTTTAGGATTAACTTGAACAGAGATAGTGAGCCAGGCCTTCTCGTCCATCATCAGTGCCTGACCTCACAAACGCTCTACTGGATGAATGGGAAAAATTCCAACAGAAACTTGCCAATCTCTTGTGGAAAGCCTTTCCAGAAGAATGGAAGATTGATGTGAGATCAACATTTCATCTCGCCAATTCCGCTACACATTGTGCAGGAAAAAACCTGATGAGTTCACTTAGCGGGGGAACTAACCATAATTGTCCCTGCACAATATATAGCTAAATTGGTCCGATGAAACCTAAATCTTACCTCAACTCATCTGCTATTCACTTCGACTAACCTGCTACTAACCCCAACTCACATTTTAGTGAATAGCCCCATAAGTATTGAGAAGGCAATGTCATAAAAGTCACCAATACTTTTGTCCATATAGCATATTTTTGTCTCTTTTTGTCTCAACTAGCACTCCTTTTCTGCACATATTATATATTTGAAGGATTGTACTTCAGTATTCACATTATCAGCTTACGAGTTAGCGCACAAAAAACATCAAGCATTCAACCTGTGTGTTCAAACAATTGGTGGAACAATAAAGTACAAATTTAAGCAAAGCTTGGTTTATGTAAGAATCATTCCTATTCGCTGAAAGGTGACCTCATTACTCTTCTGGTAGGGATATGTTTATTCTAGGAGCTGTTTAACATCATCTGTGGTTACTTGTTAACAAAAAGTCATCAAGTCAACAAATATGTTATTTTGAAGTATATTTGCTAAAGTATATACAGCCAAGTACTTAGGAGTACTTAAGCAGTGACTTAATGATGAACATTATGTTTTTCAAGAAACTATGGGTTTTATTCATGAAGGAGGGAATTACACAGAATTGAGACCATAGAAACATGGAATCTGACAGCCGGTCCGTCTGTCTTTCCAGTTTCTACCTAACAAATCTGAATACTTTTACTAGATTCTGGCCTTATCGTATATCTACGACAGCCTTATGCCTATCCCACGCATGCTTCAACTCCTTCACTGTGTTAACCTCCTAACACTTCCACTTGAAGGCTATTCCATCCATCCACTACCCTCTCACTAAATTAATACTTCCTGATATTACTATTAAACCTTTTGACCTTATAATTTAAGGCCATGCCCTCTTGTTGTGGTAGTTGTTCTTCTTTTAAATATACTCTCCTACTTTATGGTTTTGAATCCCTATTTGTATTTAAATGTTTCAGTCAAAAAATATTGACTGATTTTGAGTGATTTTCGACACTGAGTCAATAATTAAACTAACTGAACGTATTTCTTTTTTGGGGGGGGAATTACTTTATACTTTATTTGATTCACAGAGTCCCCAGCCCCTCCTACTTTACCCCTTGACGTAGTTGTGTCGCTGACACAAATGAACCAAGGGGCCGAATGTGGCATTGAATTGCACGTCTGACACAGCCTGTGTCGGGAATGCAATGCTATAAAGATGTCCGACAGTGTGGACCCACATTCACCCACGTGGTGCACCCACGTGCACGTGCGCACACAGTTCACCATTCGAGTACCTTCCAAACTGGACTGCAATTTATTATATAGAGCTTTTCTGAATCCCAGACCATTTAAAATATCTTTTTTTATTTCTACTGAAATCGAACATCCAATGTGTCTTGTTCTAGTTGTTAAGCTGTATTAAACTATTTCTCATGAATTGTGATTCATTTTTTAGCTATTAGGCTAAACAAATTGATAATTGTATACCAGCCACAAAAAGCTCATTTCAAATTAGTGTGAGTGAGGTTCCAAAAAAACTTAAGTGGTGAATCACTGCACGGGTGTTCTTTCTCATAGACCTATTTCTTTTATACTATCCGTTATATATTGTTTTGCAGCTGTCTTATAGCATGAGTAAGTATACAGTACAGGGATTTTGATTCTTGGGATTTGGTCTACTTTTTATTTAAACCATCAGTAAGTTTAAACATGAAAATTAATGTCTAGGACTAAGCTGATTTTCAAGTGATGTAGGAAAATGTACTGTAAATCAATCTTGTCAATATAGTTGCGCAACCGTTATAAAGTTCTTCACCTTTCCCCACGCGACTTCTGTCATATATTTTCAAAAGCTTGACAATTGTTTTCCACTATTTTGCTACTTGTGCCTTGGCCTTTTTTGTGAGGCCCACATTCTAGCTAAAAAAAAAAACATAGGTTTTGCTCTATTATCTCATGAAATTAGTTGGCTCGTCAATTTAATGTTAAAGTATGACAAAAAGACTTCTGGGGGCGGAAAAAGGATAATGTGGTGGAAAAGATGCTGACTCTCCACACAACATTCCTGGAGTCAGACATGGCAGAAGCATCCAGGCCGCACTCCACGACCACATGGCAACAGAAACACATGATGGAATATCATACAGGGGCATATCCTGCCCTTGACTGATAGGCGTGATGCGAACTGGCAGCCCACCTACACGAAATAGAGCCGAGAGGCCTACAGCAGCAGAAAATTCACTCATGCCAATTTGACCGGCACGAAAAGTATATGAAAATAATAATGTATACTTTTTGTGCTGGTCAAATTGGCAACAGAGTGCTGAATTCGCTGCTGACGTCGACTCTCAGCTGTATGTCATATATTTTTGGGGTTTGTGTGCTGTCTGTTCGGACCACACAAAACCCCAGAAATATACAGTGCGGGATCGTGCTACATGTGCGGCGCACCCCTAGCACACACAAAGAAAACTCGCCCGA